>WBMV01016667.1:1438841-1597347 GCA_013396655.1 Campylorhamphus procurvoides | reverse complement strand
CAATTTCCTAAGGCCATTTAAAAAAAAAAAGAATAAAAAGCAAAATAAGGAGCCTGGAGTAACTGCGGCCCGTGGGACGGTGGGGAGAGGTAGCAGAGGAACCTCCCTCTCCAGATCCATCGCGCAGCGCCAAGCCTGGGTGAAGGGATGGGAAGCACTGCCATGGACAAGAAGAAAGATGCCTCCAGCAGCAGGAAAAGCTCCAGCCAGAAGAAACTCATGTTGCGAGTGCACATCCCCGTAAGTGGCTGCTTGCGCTTCCTCCCCTTCGGCAGCTGGCGTGGTTTAGGCGCCGAGGCATGTTTTTCTCTGACATGCAGCGCAGCGAAAGGCAGGGAGAGGTGTTTCCTCCTGGCGTTTCCTGGAGTTTGGAAACACCAACTGGGGGTGCAGCCCTTGCAACTGGCGAGTCCTCCACATCGGGGGTAGGCTGGAGTGCGGGGTCTCTGCCCCCCGTGCAGTGCTGAGAGCTCAGAGTGCAATGTCTGTGGCACGGAGTGAGGATAACTTCAGTTATCCACACGATCCTAGTTTTGGAAGTGGCTCGTATTCCCTGCTGCCCCAGTGCTCCTCTGCCCAGACCAGTGGGTTTGGCTCAGTGTGTCTTACCCAGTTCACATGCAGATTCGCAGTACGGTTTAGCAGAAGGTCTGTTCACCCCCAGATGTTGGTCTCTGCATGGCCCGGGTTGGCTCTGGGAACTGTCCCTGCCTGTGGCTGAACCAGGTTCCTCTCTCAGGACTAATCCACACCTGAGTTTCCCAGCGTCAGGGAGCCCAGAGCTTGCTCTCGCATTTGGATCCAAGCAGTCTCTTCATCGCNTGGGACCCTCTTGTGGCACTCGGTGGCGGCCCTGCCAGGGCTCTGGGCATTGCCCGGGCACCTCCTCCCACCCGCCTGCCCTCCTCCCCTGCTCTCCTTCCTCCCTCCCTGCCCGGCCGAGCTCCCGCGGGACTCCCCGCTCTGCCGGCAGCGTCGCCCGAGCGCCTTCCCCTTTCTCTGGGTTTTTGTTATTATTTTTCTCTCTTTCGTCGAGAGTGCGGCCGGGCTGGGCGAGGGGAAGGANGAAACTCATGTTGCGAGTGCACATCCCCGTAAGTGGCTGCTTGCGCTTCCTCCCCTTCGGCAGCTGGCGTGGTTTAGGCGCCGAGGCATGTTTTTCTCTGACATGCAGCGCAGCGAAAGGCAGGGAGAGGTGTTTCCTCCTGGCGTTTCCTGGAGTTTGGAAACACCAACTGGGGGTGCAGCCCTTGCAACTGGCGAGTCCTCCACATCGGGGGTAGGCTGGAGTGCGGGGTCTCTGCCCCCCGTGCAGTGCTGAGAGCTCAGAGTGCAATGTCTGTGGCACGGAGTGAGGATAACTTCAGTTATCCACACGATCCTAGTTTTGGAAGTGGCTCGTATTCCCTGCTGCCCCAGTGCTCCTCTGCCCAGACCAGTGGGTTTGGCTCAGTGTGTCTTACCCAGTTCACATGCAGATTCGCAGTACGGTTTAGCAGAAGGTCTGTTCACCCCCAGATGTTGGTCTCTGCATGGCCCGGGTTGGCTCTGGGAACTGTCCCTGCCTGTGGCTGAACCAGGTTCCTCTCTCAGGACTAATCCACACCTGAGTTTCCCAGCGTCAGGGAGCCCAGAGCTTGCTCTCGCATTTGGATCCAAGCAGTCTCTTCATCGCCGAAAGAGCAGTAGTTTTACCAGACTAGTGAGCCATGCAGTCTGTTCACCGACTGTTTTGTTTTGTATATTCCACTATAAAGAAGCATGCAAGGAATTACAGTAGTATACAGATAGAGAAGAACCACAGATGAAAAGTTCCTCACTATTTCCAGGCAGGACTAAAAAGCTGACTGGCTCAGAATTCAGAATTACGGGCCCCTCAAAATTTAGATTATTGTTTTTCTTTATTATTAGGACATTCTTGTGATCTGTGTAACTATTAGTTTCTTAGTCCTGATATGCTTTTGGTATCAGTCCTTCTGGCAAGAAATTACAGCCCTTGTATGTTTTCAGTGCATTCTGTTGTTTTACTGATTATTGCTGGGGTTTTTGTTTTGTTTTTATTTTAAATCTCATTATGTAAAAGTGGGAAACAGTCCTACATGTGTCTCTGCCAAGCCACCAAGGAGCAAAAAGATATTTCTGGTTCTAAGTTTTTCCTTTGTTTTATGGAAGAATAAGAAGTCCAAGCAAATTTATTAGGTGTCTCGAGTGTGTGGAATAAAATGGAGGAGAATTACATGACTCCTCTGCAGATTTCATTTTTCTCTGGGGAGGAATGCAAGCCCAAGAGCCCAAGCCAAACTTCTGGAGCTCTGAGTGCATTCAGTACTAGAAGAAAAGGGTCTGTTTCTGCTAACATGGGTGTTGCTTATGCATTTGTGACTGGAGCTTTCAGGCAATAAACTTTGCTGTGTTACCAGTACTACTTCACAATAGGGATGTTAAATAGTAACAAATAAAATGTACCACACCAAAGCACCACTCACCCTGTGCACATTTTTCCTTTCCACCGTCCCTGCTACATTTTCTCTGCCATTTCTTTCCATTGCCCCCCCAGACCTCTGAGTCAGTCCAGCCAGATACTCTAGTGCAGCTGGATCTCCACTGCTGCTCCCAGGGGCTGCATTTTCTGCCTGCTGAGCAGCCACAGTTAATTCTGGTGATGCTGTGGTTGTTGCAGGATTTTACAGGATCCACCAGGTGCTTTTGAAATACCTGCTGACCAACAGGTATCTGTGACCACAGCAGTACTTACAGCAATTTTCCTCAGTTTGTGGGCATGAAGCTAAGGTGGAAAAAGTGCCTTAAGAAACTTGTTCACACTTCAGCATTATTAAAAATAAGAGAAAGGCTAATGCCTTTTCCTGTTTGCCTCCCTAAGCCATGGACAAACTTTCTTTTTGAGTGTTGCCTTAGTTCTGTCTTGGATGGAACATCATTAGTAGTGGTTCATAATTTTTCCTGTTCATCAGTCCCTTGGCTCTTTGCTATGCAGTTTGTCACCTCTGTGGTGGTAGTTATTCAGATACAAGCCTGCAAATGCCTCATATTGCACTGAAGTCAACATAAGTTTTGTTGTTCACCCGGTTGGAAGCAATTCAAGATTTGTTAATGAGATAACACCTTCCATCCTTCTTCTCCATCCCCAAAATATGATCCTTCTCTTCTATTCTGCATCATTCTAATGTTCCTGAAATGGACTGTTGGGCCCAGGATCTTTCAGGTTGTACTCACATTCTTAGTGGTTTCCTGTATCTGGCAGAGTTTAAATCTGGCAGAGTTTAAACATGACACTGCTATAAGAAAGAACATTTTTCTCATTCTCCTCACTTGACAGTGGAATCTGCATTTGAAAAGATCAATTGAGACTGTTTTTTTTTTCTCTTTCATAACTGTTTTCTTGGCTGTTTTTTTGAAGCATCATTCCTATTATTTCAGTGGCGCCTGTCAGTGTCGCTGTAGTTGTCAAGGGAGCTTTCACTAGACAGCAATTTTTATTTAGTTGTTCTCTTTGTGTTGCTGTGAGATCATGTTTATTGCTGAGATATGTAATTTGTGCTCATTTTGATTTTCAAATTATGAAAAAGAGAAGGACTAACAAGGTCTCGGTAGGAGGGAATTGAGGAGTCAAATCTGAAAGAAAAAGCAATGGGACAGAGAGGTAGTGTTGTGATGCAAGCTGGTCTAAAACATATGCATTAGTCACATAGAAATGCTGACTGAAAAATTAATGACCTATATTGGGAAGAAAAGGTGAATGATGCAAAATACATTACAATTAGGTTAGAAGATTGTGGAATAATAACCATGTCTGAAAAGAAAGTTGTATGCTTTACTTCCTTCTCCCACATATTTTTGGAGGGAGGGGGTGACAGTGGGAAATAATGGATCAATTTAAGAGAGCTGGTTTGTGTCTCCCAACACTCCAAGGCATTTCTCAGGTGCATCTTTCTCAAGCAAGAGCAAGACATGATACAAAAATCTGGGAACACTACTTTCAGCTTCTTCCTCCTCTCAGTTTCCTTCAGCACAGGTTGGTGGCACTTGGCTCATGCTCCTGGAGTGGTGGTGGACCAAGTTCTTGCAGGTTGGCTTTCCTTGCTACTCTGAACTTGTGTTTAGGAGCCAAGAGTACAGTGGGGGCTACAGCATTCTGTACCATGGCAGGGGAGTATTTGCTAAGAGACTGGACTGATAAAGTGATTTTTTGTTGGGGTGTTGTTTTCTTTGCAAATACATGACTGACTAAAACTAGTAATTTAGATGAACTGTAATATAATTGCAGGGGCCTTTGTAAAGGTCATACCGACCTCTGTCTCTCGCAGCAGCGTGTTCTGAAGTCTTGAAATTAGAAATGCCTAAATGGAAATTTCTGGTCCAAATATCTTTGAAAGCTGCTACAGATTTAAATAGAAGCTTTTTCTCTCTAGATGCATCATATCTGTAATATGAAGACATTAGCATTCTAAAATTCCTTCTTAAGCCATTAGAATTTAATGCTTGCACATTGCTTTGAACATTTTAAAAACCCAGTTCTAAGATGGGATGCAATTGTCTGCTGAGGAGGAGCACGCAGCACTGAGATCAGTGTGTTCTTTTGTTGTCTTGCAAAATCGATCTGTTCTAATGTTAACGTTGCCATTATAATCCCCTGGTGCCATAAAAAAAAAAAAAAAGAAAGGAAAAGGAGATATGGAGAGATTGTGCTGTTGTTTACTTTGAATCTCATCTGGGATAATTCAGCCAGTGCCAGAAAAGTTACGTTGTATTTAGTGAGCGCAGCTGAGGGCAGAACCTGTCTCAAGAGCTTCACCATGGCAAGTGCCAAGCACCTGCTGCTCCCAGCAGGTGGGAAATGCAGACGCTTGGCACTTCCTTGGATTTTTCCCAAATACATCACAAGGTGACTTATTATTCAAAAGAACAAAGAGATTTTTTCACAGTAAGGACAAAAATAACATCTACGAATGAATATAAAAACATCTTTCAGTTCAGTGAAGTGGCTGTTGCCTCTGGTACTTCAGCCCTGACAGCAGAGTTGATGCATTAGAAGGGTGTGCTGGGAGATCAGGATCCTTTATTTTCAGTGTCACACAAGCAAACATCTCTGCACGCCTTCTCCCATTTCTTTGTTGACCTCTGTGATTTTGAAGAGACTCCTCAATGTCAAAATTTATTGCTGTTTCCAGGCTTCTTGTTATGTTGGGATGCCCCGCTGAACATCAGATGGGTTAAATATTTCTAACCCAATAGATGACAGTGATGTTCTGACAGCTACTCTTGGCTCAGGTTCTGTCCCTCCATCTTGCTTTCCACACTTGTAAAGTCATTAATGGCTGCAAGCCTAATAAATCACTGTGAAATGATTTTGTTCTGTCACAGTTTTTGCAGGGTGCTGCTTCTCTCCTGGTAATTGCAGGGTGGGTTGATGAGAACAGCACTTCAGCCTAGGAGTCCCTTTAGGAAGCTGCAGATGAGGAATAAGATGGTGAATTCTTCAAAAGATGAAAGGAAAACAGCTTCCAGTGGGATCTAGGAATGAAAAAAAAATGTTTGTTTTCTTGGGAAAAGGAGATGGGGAGAGAGTGAGACAGAGGAGAACAAATGGTTTCCCTAGTGTTAAATCTGCAACTCTTCTCACTCTCACAGGGCAGACTTTGAGCTGTCCTGAGCCTTGGTGGCCTTGAAGTTTAAATTTGGATTCCTCCCTTAAAGGGTTGATATATTAAGACAGGAAAGGATAAGAGGTGTTTGCTCAGGGATATTCAGATGGCACTTTGAATTTATCTGAAAGTTAAAAGAAAGGATTCTTGTTTACAAACATAATAGCTGCCACTGTAATTAAAGAAGCTCTTAGTCTTTTTGGTTCTGAAGCTTAACACATCGGCTTATTGAAAAGTGCTGTGTCTTTAAAACATCACTTTTTCTAGTAGGAGATTCTGCTCCTAAATTGTCTCACCCAATTTCCTTTATTTATACCTGTGAGCCTGTGAGGACTATGGGCTCAGAGGACTGTGAATTTCCTTGGAGAAATAAGTCTTGAATGTGCAAGGAACCTCAGAGAAATGTGGATAGTGAGACTTTTGGTCTCAGGGAATTCACATAATGCTTGTATTGGGAAGAAAAGCCAGGCTCCTGCAGGGAACAGGAGTGAAGTGGAAGGCAGTGATCTCCACCTGAGACATTCCAGCACCTGCTTACGGACCTGAAAGATTCAACTTATGCTCATTTTCACCTGGGCACCACACTGCATTGGAGAGAGCTACTCAGATGTGACTGAGAACAAAATTCAGCACTCATTTTATTGCTGATATGTGGACAGTCATGGGAGTAGGTTGATGTGCCTGTGTGCTGGTTTGGCAGGGCTGATGGGAGCAGAGAGGAGCCAAAACTGAGTCAACATTGGTTGGCCAAATTATGGACATCCATGCTGAGTGAAGTACCACATATAATTGTCATCCCTTTGAAGAAAAGCTGAACTTCTTTCAAAAGGCATCCCATGCCTAGGGAATAATGAAAGAGCAGAGTTGGTTACAAGAGAAATGAACCATCAAGGAAGACATCAGTGGCAGGCAGGAGATGTGACAAAACATCTGTCTGGCATAGAAATAGCCCCTTTGTGGGCTGTGTTACCCTACAGTGATCATAAGGCTTTGGGAATTGCCTTCTTCCAGGGCCTGATCTGGTTGCAGGCACTGCTGTCTCAGCTTTCTGCTGTTGTTTGCGCTGTAGCCACACTGGAGAAAGTGTTACAGCCTCACAAACAGGAGTTGTACACGGCTTCAAAGGCCAAAAGAAAAAGCAGCTTGAGTGTTTCTTGAATGGAGTGTGTTTTTTCTCCTTCAAATGAGAATGTAGGTATACACATAAACATCAGATGCCGTCCATAAATGTAAAATATTATTGGTGGTTTGGTGATATAGTGCTATAATACTCCTGAACTATTTCTTCTACTAGCAGTGAGCTGAAACAGTGATGTACATGACAATTTCTGCTGCAAAATGATTTTGATGCTTGTTCTTTAGATATTTGTAGAAGCTGGAATACAATGCTTCAGTTTAATGTTTCCGCCTATAATTCTGTCTCTCTTAACTTGCTTGCCTATAACTACATCTGAAATCTTTAAAGCATGAAAGCATTATTTACACGGTAGAGAACCGAAACATAGCACGGTACTTCAGTTTTTGTCATTGAGGGTTCAGAGAATGGTATATAGCATCCTTTAAATTTTCATATAATTTAGCTTGACAGTAAATTACATTATTCCAGCGTGACCCAACGGGATGCAGAGCAAATGCATTGCAGTATGTGTTTCATGGTTGTCATTTATATAATACACCGTGACTGTTCAGACCTTATGGTCGTTATTGCAAAGGGTGCCTGTGACCTTCTGCTCCGAAAACAGAACCTATGTCGTAAACTGAAGACTCTATTTTTGCAGTCAGGGTGAGAGAGCTATATGGCTTTTTTAAGCTGCTGGAGAACACATTCATAGATCTGGGGTTTCATTAGGAGGAAGTGTTTGCATTATAAGCATTATCTGCCATGTTATTAAGCTTTTATCATAATTTATTCATAAGAAGCATTGTGCAATTTTCAGTCAACTTTTCCTGTCAGTAAAGCTGCTGGAACAATGAAAATAAGAAAATACTCAGCCTCTGCAAGGTGAAGACAGCAAACCTCTCTGAGTGGTCAGAGTGCTGACTTACAGCATTATAAAACACAGGATTTTCCTGCTCAGTTGTAGACTTGGTAGAGGTCTTTTATGAATGACTGAAGTTCAGGTCTGGTTGTGGAAACTACATGCCTGTTGGTTCCTTTGGAGAAGTTTGGAAACTTGTTTTCCATGGAATTAGAGAAATCAATACTTGGTGAGCTAAATCAGGGGTAAAATTTGAATCCAAGCATGAAGAAACATTTCAATGAAGATAAGCTCTCCACAGAAATGGAATAGTTGTAACAATGTGATGGACTAAACAGGTGCCATGAGCATTGCCTGTAGCCTGTCTAGTGGAAGAAATGGATTGTTACCTGCATGCCACTTATTTTGAATGGACTCTACATGGAAAAGTGAAAAGATACCTGGAATTATGTGCAGATTGCTCAGCTGTGTCATGATAACTCTATTTTTGCTACCTAGCCATAATCCTTGACAAATTTCCACCAATTCATGACTATTCTATGTCTTGAAATAGTTGTGCATTTAGTATGTTTGCTAAGCCTGTGTTGCCTTGCTTTTGGTGATGTGGCCTTGAACAGGTCTAAGAGCAAACAAGTGTTTTTACACAATCACTGAATAGTTGAGGTTGGGAGAGATCTCTGGCGATTGTCTAGTCCAAGCCTCCTGCTGACCCTATGGTCAGCTAGAGCAGGTTGCTCAGAACTGTGTCCCATCAGGTTTTGAATATCCCCAAGGATGGAGACTGCACAGTTTCACTGCTCTGAAAGAATGCATTTGGGCAAGTGAAAGCTCCTTGAGACTGTTGTAGAGCCACTACAGAGGCACATTGAATTTACCTCCACAGTTGGTTGGATCCTGTCCCAAAAGCCAGTCTGGGGGGTGAAACTGGATTTGGCTGTGTAGTGTACAGACTGCTGGGAAAAGGATTCACTGAGATGGGAGTTGAAACTGGAGGCACAGTAGTCCCAACAAGACCTGAGGAAGGAAAGGAACAGTAAGGAATTAGTAAAATGGTGCTTACTCAGTGTTACCACAGTATGTATGGGAGTTTGCCAACTTCTCCGAAGAGCATTGCATCTTCTGGAATGTGGTTTTCATCATGTGTTGTCATTCCTTTTGCATAAATAAATTAGAGGGGATTTGCTGTTACGGAGTATTAATCATGGCTTCCATATTGGAAGCATGATCTAAACCAAGAAGCATGAGGAAAGACAGTTCAGGGATAAGAGCACTAAATCATCACCAAGCTGTCTGAGTCTGTATCTGCTGTACTGCCTGAGGGCACAGGAGGTGTAAGCTGTGTGTCGATGAATGGCTGAAGCTTGACGTACTCAATAAACTTTTGAAGTAACAGTGTGCCACAATGAAACACTGAAACAGCTTATGGGATCTTCCTTCCGTCCATGACTGAATGCTGATAGATGTCTATGCATATGTGAGTATAGATAAACTCCCAGAAGAATTTAAAGCCTGAATAGATGTTACAGGCTGGAGGCAGGTGAGAAGAAAGGACGTTGTCCCTGCAGTACAGATATTCAAGTAAGTGCTTCAGTTTAAGCAACTTATCCCATGTGGTACAGGAATGTGACAGTGGGACTAATGAAATCTTGAGACCCAGTTCACTTATCTTAACTGTAAGCCCAACCTTTTCCCTATGGTATTTGTTCCATAAGTATCCCTGTACGAGCTCAGCCTAAGTTGGATCCATGTACAAGCTCAACCTCAATCAGCAGTCATGGGAAGTATTTTTCCTTTTGCGTTTTAAAACTATGTGTGAAGTGGAAGGATTCCAATCTAATGTCTACAGACAGTTGTGCCACATCTTAAAAAAACACTGTTAGGGCTCTTTTGGCAGTCTGATCAGGAAGACCAAGGATTGAGGATATTAGATAAATTGGAGGAGACTGTTTTAATTTCCAGCATCAAAAGTGGTACTGCAATGAGTGTGCCTAATTATCACGTCCTCAGTGTGGTTCGTGTGGTTGTTGAAAGTTGTGAAACGTTAGTATTTTTTTCTTTTTTCTGTACAGCTGGTGGCACATCAGTTGTAGAATTTTTGAAACAGGACATCTGCAGCCATTTCACATGGAGTCATCCATAAACTCAGGACAGTGGGGGCTGAGTACATCTGGAACAGCACTTTATCAGTAACATTCATCCTACAGCACCCTCCAAAGACTTTGCAGGCAGCCTGTCTCCATTCCTGCTCTCCACTGGCTTGTCCATTGCTGGAGCTGGGCATTCCCCAGTCCTGCTGCCAGCTAGTGCAGGAGAGAGAACACCAGCATGGTCTGTCTCAACACTGTTCTTCTTACATAGTCCTTCCTCTAATGCTAGATCAGCTGTACATTTTTATGGGAAAATGGAGAGCTTCTGCCATCTGAGAAGTTGAGCCAACTTTATTCATAAGCACAAGATTTATAGCCTGGAATGAATGGGAGGTAGAAGGTGTTATTCAGCTGTTCTCTTTTCTTTTTGTTTAGTGGGTTGATGTTAAAAGTAAATACTAATTTAATAGGATTCTTTTAGTTGAGTGATGATTAATTATACATTTGCTTTATATTTTTATGATTTTTAGAATGACTGCACATGCTTTAAGCTGTGCAGAGGCAGGAGGGTACATGCCAGCATTATTCTTCATAAACTAAATCCAGTAATTAAATAGTACAATTACTTCAATTCTTTTTTTTTTCTTCTGCATTGTACTGAGAGTTCTGGCTCTTTTCACTGCTGGAGGCCTGTGAAAGCGTCACCAGTTGGCATGCAAAAGTTGCTGGTAAAGGAACTCTTCTGATTTTCAGCTGTAAAAAACTGAAGTCAGTGAAAGAGGAAACATGTCCTAGCCATGTGGAGGAGTGAGCTCATCTCCATTACTGTGTTTCACCCACTATTCATCAGCTGTCCTGGTGAACCTCAACCAGCAGTTACCACGGCAAAGCAAACTGCAGTCAACCAGCTGAACATCTTAACAGACTCTCTGTATCCTCCTATCCCACTGCAATGCTGAGCAAAACATGTTGCCTTACAATGCCTTCTTAGTTAGCCAGTATGTTTTGTTTTCATGGTGTACACTGTCAGATAAAACGAGTGGTAACTTGGTAACTCATTCGCTTTGATGTCCATCTGTCTGTGAACTCAGATCCAAAAATCTGCAAACAGCAGATGACTCAAGTTTACATGAAATGCCATTCAGGAGATTAATCCTTGAGAAAAGAAAATAGGTGCTGAGAAGGCTGGTACTTCAGAGAGATGGGATTTTCAAAGGAAGTTAGGCACCTTTGGTCCCTTTGCAGTATTTGAAGATCCTGCCAGTCCACTTGTATCAGGATGTCCTTAATTACATTTGAAAATTGAGCGTTACATCTTTCAAGCTTTCAGTCTGCAATTCTTCCCTCTCTGCTGTTTATACGTGTGTTACAAACAGAAGCTGCTTTTCCTACTTTTTCACTTCCACTAACATTCTCTTGTGCCTGATAGCTAAAATGGAAAAAACAAACAGACAAATAAACAGACAACAAAAACCCCCAAGTCAAAAGTTGGTTTTTTTAATGAAACAGAGATTGAAAGTAATACTAGGAAGTAATTTGGGAAGAGATAAATAGCAGCTGTTCTCTTGATGATAAAGACTGAAACTGATACTGATACTTGGTGCATTGCAATCCATTGTACACACCATAAAGTCTGTGTACAACCTCATGTTTGACTGAGGGGGACCAAGTACTACATATGATAAAGACTTCAGAAAGAAATTCCTTTTCTTTTCCTTTCAACTTTTCAGTGTAACTTGAGAAAAGGCTGCAATTATTTAAAATTTTGAGAGGATTTTTTTATTTATATGTATTTTTACCTGTGTAAGCTTCACAAGTTTTATGAGCTACTGTGGGGTTTTAGTGTGTTTGGGCTCTCTCTGGGTAGTTATTTCTAATTTACATTCAAATGTAGATGTTTTAAAATGAAAAAATATATTTCACTGCCATAATCTGCATATACTTTTTGTCAGCATGTATATGAAGCAGAGTATTTGGAGTTCTGCAAATCAACATCTATGTTGCTTTGTGGGCTGCTGCTTCATGAGGGCACTGGAGAGAGATGGGAGCTCCTCAGGTTCTGAAAAGCTGATGGAACAACCTACTTAGTCTTTATAATTTCTCTCTTTATATAAGTTATAAAACAAGCTTTTAGCCTTGACTGTGTTTGGGTTGAAATAACCAAGGAAGAGGCACACACATAAAAGCAAAGGCTGGTAAGACCAATGGCATTGACCAGTACATGCACTTGAATAGATGAGTCAGCACACACAGGGTGGGGACACATCTGGGGGTCACCTTCTCTGGGAGGAGTGGTAAAATCTAATTTCTCTGGTCTTTATGAGAGGAAATGAGAGGGAATGTTAACTGTGCACTCTAAGTAAATGTCCATTTCCAGAGAAGATATTTCTAAGAGTTCATTTCCAGAGGGCAACAGGTACCTCTGTTTATGTTTTATGGTCTTGAAGTTCTGTGCACTTGACTAGGTTAATTTAAAAAGCATGTAAGGACACAAGTGCAGAGCCTGTGCAGAGGGAAGCTGCTCTGTGTGCAGCTGTTTACTCTACACTGAATACATTCAGTGTGTACAGACAAGCTGGCAAATTGCTCATGTTGCAGAGAAATGAGCTGTCATGGAAAATAAATAGATATTTAATTATTTCAGGGGAAACTCCCACATTATGAATATGCTTCTGCCTGATGCTGAAACATCTGGCTTTAGTTTCTAGCTGTACTCACATTATTTTCAATTTCATATCCTGTGTTTTAATGTCACAAAACAAACAGAGCAACGAGTTGACTTTGTATCTTGACCTTTAGGCTGTTTTTTATTTCTGGTGAGGTTGGGTTTCATTTAGTTTGCAAGACTAAGTAATTTAAAGTCCAGTCACCTGTGGTATTGTGCTAAGAGATTAACACATATTGACTTGAGTCCTACTGTCCCAGGTTGTTGTAACCAGGACAAACTTTCTTCTCCCTTGTCTCTGCTCCCCTGCATACAGCCATTGCTGCTGAAGGCCTCCAAGTCATGTCATGTCAAATAATGCATGGTCTTCAGAGCTCACTGGGGGAGAGAAAAGTCTGGGAACAATGTGAGCAGGCACAGCCAGGCACTTCCACTAATTGTTGTTAGGGACGATGGAACACAAAAGCAGAAGGAGGGAGGGGGGAATGGAAATGTGTCTTGGTGTGGAAGCAACTGTGTAAAAGCAAATATGCCTGGGCTTGCTTATTGGGAATGTACATGTTGCACAGGAGAACTCCCACAACAGGAATCCTCTGCTTTAGTCTGTCCCTGCCAGATGATTTTATAAGGTTTCTTTTTTTATTTATTTACCTCTAGAGGCTTTCTTGGCTATTTGGAGTTGTGGACTTCAGCAACCTTGAATTGTAACAGGTAGTGGCAATTTACTGCTGAGCTACCTTGAAATTATCTGTTAGTTTTTTGTTCTAGTTATTTGATATTGCCTAAATATTGGGCATAGGAAACTTCATTCATTATTTATATAACATGCTATTGGCATTTCAAAATATATCCTGCTGAAGTGGAGTTAAATATCTAAGTAACTCTCTTCCATACTGTGTACTCTAACCTGAAGGAGGCTGAAGTGGTTTGCAGGTCAACTGTATAAAATAGATAAAACAGTATAAAACTACATGGAGGAGGTGGTAATTCATAGTTAAAACCTAAAATTCCCTCTCAAGAACTGTTGTGCTGAAATATCTATACTGAATTTTCCTGAAACTGTGAAAAAAATATATAAAGACAGTGATGAAGGGATGGATGACCGTTTGGTTGTATAAACCCAAAAGTGGAACACTTATCACATAGGATGAGAGCCATATGAAATTATGAGCAACTGAGAATGAAGTTTATAAAGTCAGTGAGATTCATAAAATGAGTAGATTTGTACTGCATTACACAGTGGAACTTTTGGTACATGGAAGGGCTACCAGGCCATGCTGGGATACATCATCCCCTGGAGATGAAAAGACTTGTTACATCAAGGAAGCAGAAAACACAAGTGATACACAGGGCACTTTCATGTTGAAAGATCATCTCACCTGTGCTGAAAAGTGGATATTTCTGCAGTGAAATGCAACAGCTGCAATTCGTAAGCAGCACAGTGCAATACAATTGGAAAAAATCCAGGTGGTTACTTTGTCCATTTACTAAATGAATTGCAAATGAACCAAGAGCTATTATGGAGGCAAGAGGAAAGGGAATAGCCAGCAGAAACACCAATATGTGGATTATATAATGGATCTGTCATTAGCAACTTGATTATGCCAAGGCAATTGCTTTTTCTCCAAGACAGATACTTGTTCCTATGAGGGCCGATTGAAAAGCAGTCTGATTATGCCAAAGGATTTAAATGGAAAGAGGAAGGTGGAAAACTATTTACCAATAGAAATATGACTGCTGATAGCATTACAGAAAAGTGAGAATGCAGAAAGATAGCATGGTTTATCCAAAGACTTGCACTGATCACTTTCTAGTTAAAAATACGTAAATTCAGTGCTGTGAAAGTTACCACAGGGACAGCCCTAAAGACTGATCGTGGGTCAGAGTGAAAATCAAGTTCATCCTATAAAATTCATCACAACAGTCCATTGTGGCACTTCTGTTTTGAGGCAGCATTGGCCTCACAGCAACTACCACTGAAGAGATCTGTCAGTGTAGTGGGGAAATCTGAGTTCCTTACACTTGGTTTGGGAGTTTCCTGTCAGAGTGATGTGAACGTCTTTGCCGACTAAGGCTGATTTTGAGCCTGTTGCCAAAAGATCTCAGGTTCTCCATCTTCTTCCCAGTCTCCCAATTTTCACATCAGATTTGTCTTTATTTTGTACTCCTAATTTTGTAATCCCATGATTTCTGAAAGCCACTGTAACCTCCACATAAATAATATTCCTTTAGTAGTATTGTCCCAGCCAAATACACTAGCTGCTATCTCTAGGCACAGTCACAAAATACAAAGACAACAAAAATCAGGCTCACACAGTTCCATGTTGTGTCTTTATGAAAAGGATTTTTAGTTTTGTTTACATCCCTGAGATGTGGGCAAACTTCAGGGATGAATATCTTGTTTTCAGAATTCTGGTGGATTTGTCTGCCAAAGGGTGGGATACTGAATGCTAATGGGTCCCACAAGGTTCTTGCTGTATTATGCAGGATACCCACAATTAGCATTTTAGGGGATTTAAAAAATATTTTTTTTGCTTCAATGACCTGTTCAGTGCAGTGTCTGGAGCAGCTGAACCTGGTGGAGGAAGATTTCCAGCTTTCTGAGGTGCTCAGCACTAGATATGCTGAGTGTGATTCTGGTGTTACTTGCCTTAGTGGGAACATTTTCCCTGTCATCAGTGGAGCTGCTGCTGACCATGGGGTTGGAGCTGCAGACATTCTTTCTGCACGGGATGGAAGTGTTAAGATTTGATTGTGGTTTTCTGCACATTAGAGGGGTTGGACAAGGAACCACCTAAAGCCTGTGAATGTATAAAGTATAAATGTGCAAGTTGTGGTGCACTGGGAAATACCTCATCAATGGATATCAAAATAGCAGTATTTTTTTTTTCAATTTTGCAATAATTCAGTTTGACAAACAACCAAGTTTCTTCTGGTTGTTCTGCTGAAAGCTTTCTCTCCTTGCAGACAAATTTTATAGCACTGCTTACCACAAGTCTTTCCACATGTGACAGGACTGTGCAAAATGCCCTGTAAAAGAGAGCTGCAGTGGTCATGGGAGAGTGAAACCCGGGTAATACCTGGCTGATGCTGTGATTCACCCTCTCTGCTATTCTGATTGTGTTACAGCTGTAATTCTGGAGCTGAGGTCTCTTCCAGCACTCCAAACTGGGAGGCAGGTAAGAGGCTGAACTCAGTGTGAGCCAGAAAACCTAAAATCTCTTTTAGTATTGGCCAGATGCCCAGACCAGAATAAATACATTCAGCCTTTCTCTTTCACATCCCCCTTGTAGAAACAAAATACAAAAAGGCCAAACAGGATTCTGACAGACCATATTTTCTTTAAATAGAAGCCTGGTAACTATATGAGATGAAGAGACAGCTATAAAGCTAAATCCTGTACTTTATATGGATTTATAGCAATCATTTAAATAAAGTATGTCTTTGTGCTCAGGCTGAGGATTTGTAAATTCAAACTGTTTTACACATTTGCATAATATATGAGGGGTTTTAATGCGTAGTACATATACTTGGCTAGATTGTTTTTGGTTGGAAACATCAGGGTGATTTAGTTGTTGTTTTCTGAGCATCATGTCAGAATTTATCACCATCTCATTAAGAGAAAAAACCCTTCTTTTATCTGTTCTAATTTGCACACAAGGCCAGTTCCAAGGAAAGCTTGACTTTTCTGAGAAGCTTCCCAAAGTTCCAAGAAAGGTTCATTTCCATCTGGTAATTAATTAAAAATAGGCCTTAAAAAGTTCGTGTTTTCCTTTCTAGGATATTCTGTGACTCAGGCTTTTCAGCACTGCTGCCCATGACTCTGACAGGGTGTCATTTTACAGAACTGCTCAGAGAGAGATCCTGTGACACCAGTGCAGGGACAGGACTTACCTCTGATGGCTGGAGCTGGAGCTCCTGGTCTGGCACATTGGTTGGGCTGCACAGGTTATAGCTCTGGGAAGGATATTTAATTACATGTTCTGGCAATACATTTCCTTGCTCTTGACTTCTTATTGTTGGGAAATTTCATGTAATGCAACTACAACTAGTGCAACATATTTCTGTATTTTATGTGTCACTTCAAAGCAGAGCAAGTACAAACATTCATTTTGGTTAAATCTTGTCCAAATACATGTATTCATTAAGCTGACCATAAAAATTCAGTCAAACATAAACTCAGCTATTGCTGGTAATTCATTAACAGATTAATCTAAAACTTTGTCCAAAGCTTTAGATTCTGAATCAGGACGTGAATGGTTCATTTCCTCACCAGTCCAAAAATACACGGTTGATTTGGTGGTTAAGGCCAAGTGTAGCCAGACTTTAAGTAACAGTATAAGCTCCTAACCACAAACTTGCTTTATCTTGGTTCCAGCTGTGCTTCTCCTTCCATGTGTCAGGGCTGTAAGGAAGAGGATATCCTTGAAGTGTGAGACATGGCAGTCTTGACCCTAACACGCTGATGGCTCTGTTCTTCACCTTGAAGAGATCATGTAGCCTAAACCCAGTGCTCGCCCCACTGACCTTCTCAAACTTAATTACTTGGCTGGGTGCAGAGTGTGTGGAGTAAACTCTGGAACTGATACAAACTTTTGCTTGTGGAAAGCTCTGAAGGGCTTTAGAAGTTGTTTTGCCATACATGACTGACATATAGATAGGTATGGTAGATATCTGGGACAGAGATCACTCATGCTTAGCAGTACTAGGGAAATTTATGCAGGAATTCAAGGAAGTTACTTCATCTGGAATAGATGATAAGGAGGACTTTGCCAAAGAAACGCATAGTGTGGAATAGAGTTTGGAGTAAAATTTCATTTCCTGAAAGAAACTGTTGTGAGGTCCTGAATGGACACAAGTGGTTTATTTCTCAGTGTCTAGAGAAAAACATGGTTTTATTCATTCCATGCAATCTCAAGTACCTGCCTGCACTGGCCCTGGTTTGGAGGGCGTCCTAGTAAACCCTGTAACATCAGTGCCCTAATTAATATGGATCTGAAATGTATCACCAGTCATTGTGCTGTCAGTTCTTGGATACATGCAAGATCCTGATATTCCCCAGGCTTATCTTATTATTCACATGCTAGTCAGTTTATCCTCAGATTGTAGCTCTTATCAGATAGATGTACCTTCTAATACCAACCTTCAGTGCACTCAAGCTTTCACTTACACCTTAAACATTGGGAGACCTGCTCTATTTGAGGCTGCCAAAGAAGTGGACTCTTGGAGGATATCCAGGTTTTTTATTGATGGAGTATTCAATCCAAGTATTTATTTTAAAACTCTCCTCAAAAGAAAGCCTGGTGAGAGAGCCAACCTAACATAATAACCCTAATGCACTGGCTTCCTCTGCAAAGTTCTACATGTTTAGGAGAAATGATTGCATTAATGATACCCTGATGAAAAGCCTGGAGAGTAAAGCTCTAAGAAGTAACTTGCCCAAGTCTATAGCAAGCTAGAAAGTAGAAGTCAGTGGCTGCCTAGTCTTATACACGAGCTAAAACCCCCACGTTGCTCAAAGCCAGACCATTCTAGGTAATTCAGCACTGGCAAATATCTTGACCCACTCTACTCCTGGTTCTGCACTGACTCTGTATGGAGCTTGCCATACGTAAGTTCAGCTATAGTGAGGCTCCCTTTGGCCTCAGGAGTTCACCTGTGATAAGGTCTGTTGCCAGCCTCGGGTGTCAGTAGATTTGCTGCCTTCAGCTGTGGATGAAATCAATTTGACTCAGCTGAGGCAGAATCAGGGAGCACCATGAGTCTACAGCTCCCCATAAAACATCCCTTCTCTGCCTTTCCTTGTTGTTAAGGTTGATGGAAATAAGCCAGTGTTAAATAAGGGGTGGGAAAGTATAGCCCTGCCTTAAACTGAGCACAGCTGCGCTTTTGTTGCTCGAGCTATATGCAAGGGCAAGCAGTATTTTGGCATGCTCTTGGCTCTGGGAGAGCACTGCTCAGGGAGCAGCGGAAGTTACTCCCACTGTTTGAAAAGACAGGTCAGCAGACTCCCAAAGTCAGAGCAGCTGAAGCCTCTGGAGAGCCGTCTGTTCCCTGAGCCCTGGGGAGAGTGGAGGAAGAGCGAATGCTGCGCAGGACGCCCTCACCGTGGGAACTGGGGGTTGAACCTGGAAAGGTGGTGACAAATCTATTCAAAATTCTCCCAGTGAGGGTCTTCTTTTTCTAACTGTGATAAGAGTAGTCTTCCACGTGGCTGAGACAGGTGAAAGCTGGAACCATGGTGGTGGCTGGTCAAATGCTTGAAATCCCAGTGCTGTGTATTTCTATGTTGCCTTTCTCATCCATTTTCAGGAAGTTTAAGTTTTCTTTCTTTGTCCTGTTGTACTTGCAATTTCACTTTTAAAGCTCTTCATTCCTCTTTCTGAGCCTCTCTTGTAGATCAGTTAAAAAGAAATTTCTTTCAGATTCACAGAAACAGTGTTTGCTTGCTTGTTTGGTTTCCCAGGCTGTTCCGTAGGTTATGGAAATACTTTCTGCTTGTTTACTAGTTTACATAGGTAGGATCATCTTGAGTCCCCTTTGGACTCATTATACAGCTCTTCATCAAATCTTGGGGTATTTTAGACTCTTAAATAAGCAGATGATCATTTCTCTGAGTAGTATCCTATGTTTGACATGTATATGTGTATTTGGGTGTGCCTGCACGCTCCCAGATTTCCATGTGTATTTTTTGCGTATAATCCTTGCAGCACATTTGATGTGAGGTTTTTGAGAAGGACCAGAACCATGCCTTTAAGGAGCAAGGGCTTCTGACAAGCTTAGTATGTTTTGATGCAGTTTTAACAAAAGGATATGGTTGTCATACTCTGAACATGGAAAAGGTCTCGCTCTGACATGTAGCCACATGTTGTGTCTCTTTACAAATTTAGAACACAGTTCAGAATTAACCTTTCTGAATCATTCTGTATTTTTATGTTGACTCTCACATTCTACACACCGTGATTCCTGTCTATATGTCCTCAGCCCTCCCTGATCTTTCAGCCATTAGACATCTGAACTGTGTTTGCTCTGCAGATCTGTCAGCTATTGGGTCTCCACAATAGGATCAGAACTTCTTAAGCCTAGACAAAAATGCTAGAATTAGTTATGTATTTTCCTTCTTGCTCTAGAGAATGCATAGAGCAAGAAGGAACCTCCTTTAACCCGCTATTTTTTTTCCATTTTCTGCTCCTGTAGGAAAATCCTTTAGGTAGCTCCATCATATCTCCCCCACAGTAACCTTCAGCAGTCTGAAAAGTGGTGATGTTTCCTGTTCTCATTAGAGCTCTGCTCCAGAATTTCGCTCTTTTCCCTTCCTAAATTCATTCACAATAATTTTCCATTTTTTAATTGCACCCACAAAGTGCCCTTTATCTCTTCTCTCTTGTTGATGTTTATGCACCTTATGTAACTGTGGAGAAGGATCACATTCACTATCAGCTGTCAACTGTGAAACCAAGCGAGCCAAGCTCCTTTAGTCACATCCCACAAGAGAGACTCTGTGTTCCTCTCATCTTCAAAACAGCTTTGTGGTGCACCTGTTCCCACCTGAATTAACCTTTCCTCTGCAGATGACCAGAACTGTGCACATTATTCCTGATGAGTTTTAGCAGTGCTTATATTTATCTATATGTTATTAAAACTTCCTGTCTGCTCTGGAGGCTTCCTGATTCATGTTGTAATCATGTGTGCTTTATCCATAGCAACATCACCAGGAGAGCTCCTAGTTAACCTTTTGAGACAGGTACACTTCAGTCTGTCTTTAACCAGCTGCTGAATGCTTGAATTTTAAACAAAATTGTAGTCCTGAAGTACATAACTTAGGGACTGAAGATTAAACTGAAATCATTAAGTTGATTCAATTAACCTGATTTCTGTTCTTCCACTGGCTTATATTAAATTGTCCTTCCTGTGAGATGCTGTGGTGTTGAGGAGTGAGCCCAGCAGCTTGGTATCATCCCCAAAGTGCCTGGCTTAGCTGAAACATATGGAGATTGTTTACCCAGGATTGTTTTCAGGAAATCATTTCATGAGAAGATTATTGCTATTCTTTGCACTATGGACTTGAAATTCCGTGTTGTCCTCCATCCTGCCAGGGATGCAAGCAGGAGTGCACAAGAGGCTTCTCTTTCACTTCAGCTCTCACAGCTGGCACCTGAGTGGTGTAATGTGGCAGAGAGGAACAGCAAGAGGATGGACAGGACATAACAAGGGTTTGCTGGGTGCAGACTAAATTTTGGAAGAATTTATTGAGGAATGGAGATCTCTCCCACAGTTGTCTGGCTTATTGCTAGGCCAGAGCTCGGCAGAGTTTCACAGAGATGGTACAAGACAGACCAGGAGACCCTATCAAATTTCAGTCATCTGATCTTTGTGATCCAATATTACTATTTTTTTATTTGATAAATAATTTATTTTTCCAACTTTGACTTTTTAATCTGAATTTTACCTTGAAAAACTATATCTTAGGGGAACATCTTTCAAAGTTTGTTAAGTTATAGCCCACTAAGACAGGAGCTGCTTACAACGTATTTGTGTAGCATTTGCTGTAGACTGTATAAACTGTGGACCTCTTGTTGCAGAACTGCGAGTGAAAGGAGATTGGTTTCATGCAGGGACACTAATTATCTGGCCAAATTAAGACAGTATTAAAAGTGTTTAGTTAGGACTACTGTCATCCTTGCAGCAGTAGTAGCGGTCTAGAACTTTAAATTTACAGTAGAGAGTGATTAGAGCAATGGATGGGGTAGATGTTTGGTGGTTTGGTATAAAACAACATGACCTTTGGAGCGAAACCAGCTCATATCTTGTCTCTCTCTGTTTAGAGTAACCTGCTTTTCACACTTGTTTTATTGATGGGGTGTACAGGTCTTGAAAGAAACTGAGCTTATGTGAAGTTGCCCAGATTCTACTTTGGGGTCTTCTCCACCTGGCTTGAGAGGCTGATAATGCTTAAAATAACTTTTAAAGTTTTGCTTCCTCTTTCTTTCTGCTATGTTTTATAAACTTTTCTTATTCCCTGTTTCCCTGACACCTCCTGAATTTTTTTTTTTTTTAGTTTTATTTTTGTTATCTTTTTTCTCTGATCTCTTTGAAGGGTGTGATCTGTCCTTTTTCAGTGGTGACGCTCAAGGGAAATAAAAGGTTAATATAAGATCTGGGCAAATAATGATTCGTTTCCAACAGTGCTACCAGCAGAATTGGCTTTCAGCTGCATTGTGTGCTGAAAACTGATGACTTACAATTGGCTAAAGCTGACGGTGGGGCTGGCGCAGCTGTGGTACAGCAGGACAGCAGAAACTTGCAGAAACAACTCTTTGGTTGAAGCCGAAAAAGAATGTCGTTTTCCTCCCTTCTTGTGTAAGTAGGTGCTCTGAAGGTTTTCTTATGCTGTTAGAAACCTGCTGAGGAGCAGCAAGATTCCAAGAACAAAGCTGTTTGCATGTATGTAAACTATGTAGTAAAATATTGAAATAATTTATTTGGTAATGCTTATGCTCTGGTAAAGCTTGCGTGGTTTTTTCTTTTCCTATGGATTTAGTGCTTGTGATAAAGTTGCTGGATTAACAGCTCTATTGTAGTCCATTTATCCAGGGGACAGGTGCTGCTTAGCCCCTGGCCTGGCATTTCCTTTGGCTCAGTGTAGATCCCTGGAGAGGATGCTGGTGCCCATTTTGGTGTGTGCCCACCCCACACCATCCTTGTGCTTTGCTGAAAGCTGTGACACTTCTGTGCTGCAGACCCTGGGCCGTCTGAAACTCAACCGAGTACAAATTCATCTTCTGATGGTGAAGCTGATTTACAAGGGCATTTGTTGTGCCAAGGGAATTGTGTCTCTGGCTGGTGCTTCTGGAGAGAAAGCAGCTGCTGCTCTTGCCTGTTATTCCTACCAGCCCCTCTTTCTGCTCTGCTGCTATAGGACCAATGTGGTGCTAACAGAGAGATAGAACCCTTCTTCTGGGCAAGCATATTTTTTCCTCTGGGAAAATGCCTTGGTTTTTGTTATGGGTTTTTTTTTAAAGTATTACCTAAAGTCTTTTTATGTGTGCTGGTGATGTTCCTGCTGCTTCTCCCAGGGTTGCAGTGTGCACCCTGAAATGCGTCAGTGTGTTGCCATAAATGCTGAGCGCTTCGTTGTTTCCTTAATCCGTGCTGACTCCATCGTTTCTGGGTATTATTGGAAAAGTGCTCACCTCGGTAGCAATTACACATGGTCCACTAGACTTCGTGTTCTTGCCTGCGTCATCACATGAAGCGGTGTTGGAACTGGCTAGATCTTCCTCCAAAGAGAGAAGAAAACAAAGGCAAGAGAAGAGCATAAGTGGCTCTTCTTATCAGCAAAAAAAAGAGGATTTGTTTTCGAAGACTAAGCTGCTAATGCTGAATGACATAAAGAAAGAGATAAGAGGGCTGTTAAGTCTTTGAGGAGGGTTGTGGGGACAAAGTATACCCTGCAAGGAGGATACAAAAGACAAGGCAGACCCACTACAGTTATGGAGAAAAAAACAAGCCCCTCCAAGCGGGAGCTTAGCAGAGAAAATGGGCAGCAGTCAGCAAAGTTATCATGTCTACGTCAAGGAAGCCAGGGCCAATAGAGGCTGCTGAGGATCATCCTCCAAGTAACAGACATAAAGTCCATAAGCAACAGAAGAGAAATTTAAAAGGTAAGGGGCTTGATTTTCCTCACCTTCCTCCAAAATAATTTACCATAGCTGCACTGCCTGGAAGAGCTGCAGCATCAGGGTGGGTTGTTCCCATAACTCCTCCCCCGCCTTCCATTGATGGGTAACAAATAAGTTTCCAAGGCCAGAGGTGAAAAATTCTACTGATGTAATTGTGTCCTGAAACAGAAAGAAGCATATGAAATAACAGAGAATGATATCCAAGACAGTGTCTTTCTCAAGGAAAGGTATCACAGGTCTAATAAATGAGTTTGAGTATTTAACTGAGAAGCCTGAATTCAGAACACATTGAAAAACAAGAAATTATTTTTTTTTCTGCAATTTGATGAAAATAGGTGAATAGCCTGAAATAGAGGTGGCAGAAAATCTGACCTTTGCTTTTCTTTAAGTAGCCATGGATTATCCATAGAAAAAAGCTGTGGTGAGATACCTTAGTGTTCCTGGCAAATCTGAGAACTTCATCAGGGTCAGTCAGGGTGTCCTGAGTATTGTCCTGGTCTTTGGTGTAGTTATGGGTGGGACATGGTGAAAAGAACTGGTGGGAAAAGCAAGACCAGCTGGCTTTAGGCATTGCCCAGGCCTTCTGGAGTTGGTGATATCTGTTATTAAGTCATTTTACCTGGTTTCATAACTTTACCTAGTGACAGTGGAAGTGCACATCTGACACAGCACAGCCATACAGAGCCTTGTGTGTTTTGGTACCTCCCCCAAATTAAGCTTATTTTAGTGGACTGAAATTTTAACATTGGCACGATCTCTCCTTACTTCTTGCTATGGACTTTTCTATATTTGCCATCTGAGCTTCTTGTGTGCTGGACAACACAAAGCAGGGCTGCTTCAAAACATAATAGTCGACTTGTTATTAGTAGCTTGTTTGTTTGTCCTCAGGCCTATTTATAAAAACAGCTCCAGGCAGAGAATTCGGCCGGCAGCCCAACCACTAAACAATTACAGATCTTTTCTCGGAGCACTGTGTTCAAATCTATGCAATAATTCAGCAGCAAACCATAGTCCCTGCTCACATGTGCAGGAAAGTAGCCATTTGTGTGAGTGGCCCTGGTTTTGTTTGTTTTTAAAAAATAAAAACACAGTCTCAGAAGGTATCCCTGTTAATGCTATAAAAAAAAAAAATTAACTTACGGTGTCATTGCCACTTTAGGAAAACCAGGCCCAGTAATATATGCAGAACTCAAAAGGAAATTGAAAGGGTCAAATAGATATGAATCTAAAACTGTACACAGGCTGCAAACTCAGACAAGGAATTCAAGGGACTGGTATGCACAAAGGACCAGGATTTCCAGCTCCATCCCATGAGCTTTAAGGGGAAAAAAAAAAAAGGAAACCCCTCCATGACAGAAGATTCATCTTATCTTATTTTGAAAGGACAGTGTAATATCTGGTTTTATTGGTGCTATGCTACTTCACAGATTTCCAGTCCCAAGTGTGACAGATGTGGTTTGATTGGGTTTGCACGGTTAGTGGTGCAATGCAGATGAGATGCACTCTTTAATCAGTGGATGTAGAACTGTAGGGAGCAAATGATGGTCCCTTGGTGGCCAGAATGGGATAGAAGTAGAAGGAGACTTAAACATTTGGATCTGGCTCTTGATTTTGTTCTGACAGCTGTAACAGCGTAGCAGGAGGATTTTGTGAGAATAGCGCGATAACCAGCAGTCAGTAAAGGAGTCTGGTAAGTCTTATAAAAGGTGGGAATGTTCAGAGGAGACTTTGGGGGGGAAGGCCTGCCCAGTGGAGACTGCAAGCTTTGCATAAAGCTGGGTCACTTCTCTGTACAAAGTTCAGAAGTCACGAACCAGAACATCTCTGCTCAGAGAATGTGGGTTTGGTAACCAGATTGGTTGTATTTCAAGGGTTTGAAATGTTCTTTCTGCACTTGAAATACGTGTCTGTGTTTGCTAGATGTGGCGCAAGGTTCTGGCAGTTTTGTGTTTGATTTATAATTTAAGCCTTAAGGAAGACCTAGAATTTGGGATTTAACCCCAAATCCCTATGGAACTTGTTAAATGTTTAGACACTGGAGTTTTAAAAATTAATTTTTTTATTATGATTTTACTTTATTCTTCCTTGGATGGAAAATAAAGCAAATCTGCCTGGGTGCTGCCATGAAGAGGTGTGGCAGGGACAATCTGTTCCTCAGGTAACTTAGGCCTGGCTTATATAAATGCACCCTTGAAACATTCAGTCCCTCTATTGACATATGGCAATTGAGGACAATCCTGAAGTAGCTTAAAAATCAACTGCTGTGCATAGAGCAAGAGCTGGAAATGCAGAAACCCCATGTTTTCCACATGTTTCTGGAAAACACAATCTATTAAAGGCATGACAGAAGCAGAGCCACTGCATCTCCAGCATGGACAGCAAATGGGAGGGATACAGAGCATGGATGGGGGAAGCTCACAGCATTGTCTGCTGCTTCCCCCTTACAGCAGCCTGGTAATGGGATTGAGGAAGATTGTATTTTAGGAAGCATACTGTGTCCCTGCTCACTCCTCAGGTTAATGATAAAACACTGAACATGTCGTGTTTTGGATGCCATGGCTTGAAATTGAAGTCACCCAGTACTGAAAAGTGTGGGGAGGGAGTGGGAAAGAGTCCTGTAACATTTGTAGAGGCTTTTCTGATATGACTCATTTACTTTGTCATGTGCAAACTAGTATATAACATTGGACTAAGGAGCAGATTCGGACTTTAACAATAGAGAGTTCAGTTCTGCAAAGTTAGAGACCTTTTTTTATTCTTCCCACCCCTTCCCCCCTACCTTTTGCCTTGTCTTCTTTAGAGTTTAAAAATGGGGAGTAGCAGAAATGTAGCTCTTGGTCTCAGTTCCTCCTTTTTGGATTGCCCTGATCTCCCTCCCTACAGATTATTCAGCCACTCTTCTTCTTATAAAGGGTTAAGATCTGATGGTGTTGAAACCACTCTCTTGTTTACAATCATTGCAGAACTGTAGTATGGAAATTTCCATCTGCAGCAAGATTAAAAAAAAAAAAATCCCTGCTGATTTTCGGAACATTTGGATCCAAATAAAGAAATAGTGGCTGAATCAAGCATATTAATTCTGGTTTAGCACATACAGTGTGTTCAGCCAAAGAGGTCTAAGCTAATAGCCCCCCATCCTCTGAAGAAATTAGCTTGTTCTGCTCCTACAGCCAGCAAGACTTTTTCAGTATCAGCACAGAGAACACAATCTCACTTGCAGAGGTACCTGAACAGCTAGACTGGAAATTTTTGTACTGAGGTCCTCTAAAGTGCAGTGTTTCCTTCTTTAGGGTGGTATGAGTAAGGTAAAAAAATTACTGACTTTGTAACTGTTGCCAGCAGTGGATTAATTTTTCTTATTACTTAGCTCTTTCACCTGTTTGGGCAACGGATGTGGATACTTTGGGGTGTAGTGTTCATAGTGCAAGATGCCTTTGATATGACTTGATTATTTTTGGAAGGGGAAAAAAAAAATCTGTGGAGCCTACAGGCATTTTGGAGACACCAGACAATTCCTAACTTCTCTAACAGCAACACCAGTGCTGTCTCTCTTTTTCATGCTGTGTTCTGCACATTTCCAGTATTACAAGGGGTGTAATTTCACATAGAGCTTGTGCTGGATTTTCCATATCAGTTCTGAGCACTCCCTAATAAAGCACCCCTCTCCCTGAGCCACAGCTGCCTCTCCTGCCACTGCCCAGTGGGGCTTGGAGTGTTTGCACTGGCCACAGAAGATTACACTGTTTACATTTAAAACTTGCATTGAAGACTCTGAAACTTTCTCCTAATCCCAGAATTTAAATTATTGCTGCTGTGCGAAGTTCCTGACAGAAGCAGATTATGAAAACCTTCATGACAAAATGCACAGTTGTGGTTTTGGGAAGAGGTTCTTTCCCAGGTTGATGCTTTTCACTTGTGGCCGTGTTAAGGTTTGTCCCTGGGCCAGTCGGAGAAGGAGCATTTGGTGTGTTTGTGGAGCTGTACAGCCAGTCCATGTGAGGCTGAGAGCCAGGAATCCACGGATCCCTCTCTGTGGGTCAGGTGCTGAGCACTCGCTGGAGCACTCTGGGCCTCTGTCTGATGAGCTCAGCATCTTCAGGCTGTTCTAAGTGACTGTGTTTTTGCATGAAAGCAAAACTGAGGGTGTTCCACTTCCTCCTATTTTGCTTTTAGGACAAGTTATAATTAATCTTCTCTTGCCTTTGTAAGCCCTAACCCAAAGCACTGCATAAGCAATAATAAGGTTAATAATTCAATGCTATAGTGATTTATATTTTCAGAGGCCTCTACAAGCATTACTCAAGTTAACTGTTGCAACACTTTTGCTGTAAACGAGCATTGGGCTCATTTTTTTAGCTGGAGAAACCTCTTGCTGCAGTGCAGAGCTGTGTTGAAAGACTGAGGGAAACAAGTGGTGGCATTGGGATGGATTCCAGCAATGCCTTTTGCCAGAATGAGGAGGGAAGCCTTGGGTTTACCTGGCAGGGGAGAGTGTATGGTAATGTATAACCTCTCTAGTTGCTGGGAAGAGGGAGCATCTCCCAACAGCATCTGAGGGGGCTGTGCTGGGTGTGTTTTCAGCTGTGCACTGGCAGCTGCAGGTGATGTCCTGCTGGACAGCAGGAAGGTGGCTGCCTGTCTCTCTGTTGATTGTGTGGAGAGGAGTTGGCCTCGTGCTCACCAGCTTGCTGGTTCAGGGCATGCTGAACAGTCAAGAGGGATTTGTCCAGGGGAATGAGGAAACACTGCAAAAATCAGGATCAGAATTTATTTTTAATCTGACTGCCTTAGGGCTGCCAGGCTCCATGTGAAACATTATCTGTGGCACAGGGAACACTTCAATGATTGCTTTTAGTCTGGTTCTTGTTTTCGGTCATGGAGTTGTTCCCCTGGTCCTTGTGGTAAAGGGAAGATGGATATTGAAAAGGAGAAAGAACGTGGGTATGCAGATGAAATGCTCAGTATTTCATGGATGGGAACAGTATTCCCACCTCAGCACTCCCCTGGGTCTCTGCCCTGGTCTCAGGATGCTTTTCTAAAGGATGTTTTGCAACTACTGTGTGTCAGGATACCACCCTTGTGCCATTATTGAGGATGGAGTGAGGTCTCTTCAGCTTCGCCAGTGGTGGGGAAGGCACTGAAATGGGAGGAAGGCTTCTGTATTTCTTGCTGTTCTTAAATCCATGGCTTAAAAGAACAGGAAAATCCATTTTACAGCTTTTTCTTTTTCCAGTTTGTTTTTGTTTGCATCCACAGTCTTCCTAATTTGTAGAGAATGAAAAATCTACAGTGAAAGACAGGATATCTTAAAAATGAGAACCCCAACACAACTCTGAGGCAGCTCACAAACAGTTTTCCAGGCTTTATTTTGTCAGAGAGATATACTTGTAAGATGCATTTGGGTCTGTGTATGTGGGTTTGCTTGGTGAAACACAGGCACTTCATGTTAGAGGCAGAATTCTGGCAGTGGTCAAGGCAGTGGGATTTTTGCCAGTGATTTTAATCAGAGCCAGAATTTCACCCTAGGTCTATAATCTTGTGTAATCTCCCTTTGAAGTCACATGAATTTTTAACCAATGTCTTATATAACACCAGAACAATTCACTATCCACCCAATATTGTCTTTTTTTTCTGTGTAACCAAAACTGAATGTTCCAAATGTGTTTTCCAAATTCTGAGATGAGACTGAATTAAAAACATGGTATTTTCCTCCCTTTTTAAAAAATATTGGATGTTTGTAGAGTCACTTTGATGCTGTGGGTATTTTTTTCTTTTAGACCCCTGGTCTGACCCCATAGCTAACCATGTTTTAAGCTTGATGTTTGGGATAAAGATTTATGTAGATCCCTTCCAACCTGAACTATCCTCTGATCTTATGACCTTGTTTTGGACCTTAGAGAAATACCTTTTAGACTGTTCAAGCTGATAGGCTGCTGAAAACCCAGTTTGTCTCTTTAAAATGAATATAATTATTAGCCATAGTTGCATTTAAGAATTTTTGAGTTTTGGTTCATATTTCTGCATATGAGTCCCTGTAGCCAGTGGCTGATTCTACCGAAACCTGAGAAAATTCCATTTCCAGCTTACATGGTCCCAAAATTTCACTCTATCATCAATGCAGCATCTGGGATGTTTAAGGCTGACTGCAGGTATGTTTTGAGCCTGCTGGACTAAAAGAGAAGTGGTGAGATGGAAATACATTTGATACAGTAGTAAAATGCCTCCATGTCAGAGAGAACTAGAGGAGTATCACACAAAACCAGTAGTTTGAGGCTGAAGCTCCTGTGCTCTTTTGAAAGGGGTCACTTCTTTCAGTTCATTATAGATGATGAGTATTTGGAGTTTTTCAAGACAGGACTGGCTAAAGCCCTGTGCAACCCAGTTGAAGTTCACTGTTCAGCAGGAGGTGGGTCCAGAGACTTGGAAATTCCTTCCCCTTTGAATGGTTTTGGTCTTGGATCATCCCCAAATCTCCTTGATTAATAGATCCTTGTCAAACAGAGACTATAAATTGTCAGGTGATAGTACACAGATTGTGTCTCCAGTGCAGATTGTTTTTAACTTCTGTACTCATGCAGGACTGAAAGCTGCATTTTTGCTTTACACTTAAATTCCTCAGCAGACGTTCCACCTGTAATTAATGTATTTGAAGCTTCAGCACCAGTTATGTGGAGATCACCAGTGGAAGCCACAGCAGGCCAGACACAAGTACTTGGGGTTAATGGAGAAATTGCTGTATGACATTGCTTGGCCTCTGCAGAAATCAAACTGTGTAGGAAGAACAGCCTTTGAGGGCTTTAGGAATCCCTTGTTGCTTGCATTAAGGTGAAATCCTGGTTCCTCTTGCCAGGCCCTACACAACCTACAGTGAAAGAAAGATTTTGCCCTGAGGGGTTTATATTATTTGTAGTCAAAACTGAGGAGGGGCGTCAACATAAAAACACCCAGCAGAAATGACTTACTGGAAGTCAGAAGGTATGTCAGTGACAGAGGTGACTCTTAATTCAGTGTCCTGCTGACCTGATGGTACAGTCTTCCAGCACTGAGCATCTGGGCAGATTTTATACTCCCCAGCAATAGCATCTTAATTCAGGAGTAAAATTGCTGTTGACCTGTAGAGGTTCATATACATATGTTTTAATTTAGAAACAGTTAAGGAAAACTTTTTGGTTATGGTAATCCACCTGTATTGTCAGTTTAACAAGTTACCTTTTTCAACCTTATAGTAATACCTTGGTGGTTTGGGTTTTGTTTAAAAATAAATGGCCGACAGTTCCTGTTTCTTTGTGGTTTTTTAATTTCTGTGATTTTTATCTTAATGCATTTTTTACCTTTCATTTCCTTTCAGTTCTCTTAGAAGACAAACCTCTGTCTTTACAGATCAGACAGGTTTGAATGAACTTGCAGGTATCTGACTCACGCTAAATTTGCTGTAGAGCACATCTTTGTAAAGCCATGAGTTTTGTTTGGTGAGGGTTAACTTTCTATTACTTTGAGTTGAATGCTGCAGCCTGGGAATTGTTTCAAGTGGTAGATTAAGAGGTTTACAAAGAAGTTTGTCTAAAGTACTTAGGAATGCAGGATTTGCAATAGCAGGTGAAATAATTTGTCAGTTAAGTCTGGTAACCTGCCTGCAGCAATTGTCAGTCTCTGCTGGGGCTGTGGTGAAAATCTGTTCTCTTTTTCTCAGCACTCTTTGTACAATTGGGCTGGTTACTTGTATAATGCATGTAGGATAACTGCTTGGGAAAACATAGATTGTGTTTTAAAAGAATAATTACACTGCAAATTTGACCCATATATAAAAATTTTGAATTTAGTACAGAAAGTTTCAGGCTGTAAACCTGGGGTTTTTCCCCCCAAAAAAACCCCACCCAAAATGGACAGAAGGCATAACCCAGTTTTCTCATTTCTCTGAAGTAATGTGTTTTTCTATAGAGTCAATACAGTTCAGAGCAATAAGAATGCATGAGGCTTGGTGAGGTACCCAAGCACTACTTTAAGACAATAACTGGTAAACAAGAGATGACCAAAATTAGAAATCAGTGGATCAAAATTTGCTTGGTGGAGATAAGGCCCCACTTCCAAATGAGGAGGTGACCACGTACCACATTTGGGCACCCATCATTGGTAGCCAGAGTTAAAATCTGCATCTGATATTTGGGAGTTTGGGGGCCAAAGGAAGCATGTTCTGCTTTTGTGACTGCCAGCCCACCATCCTCCACCTGCCCAACCTTTCACTGCACTGGCCTTTCCTTATTGTCACCCGAAGGAATGTTTTCATCAGACTGGGATATAAGGATGGGCATATGTAACAGTATAAACTCTGTCTAGCTCCCTAATGCCACCTAAACAAGAAGGTTTGGAGATTTTTTTCCCATCCCTCTCTTACTTTGTGTTTCCAGAGAGTGCAGGCTATAATCAGTCATTTGGCTTTTCTTTTGCATCATGACTGTCAGCACCTGAAGGAAAATCTTAAATTGCCAAGCACTGCTTTGAATTGGACAGGTTGCTGCACGGCTGGTTGGCCATTGTACTGTGCCTGTGTTTCGCCAGGTAAAAGCTAAAGGAATAAAGAACTGTGTTGAAATGAAAGCTTTGCATTTTTGGCTGCTTTAAATTATCTTTCCTCACTTCTGCATTTGTAATAAGACACTTTTAAGACAGTGTTTGCTGCTTTGACACTAATCAGGCCAATGTTCCTGTACCTTGAAACTCTAAAACTTGCTTAATTATTAATATGTTTCATATTTCACCCTTACAGTCTCAGCAACTATTTTTTATATAAATATTACCACAGCAAGCCCACTATGGTGGAGCAGGACTTTCATCAGTGTTACCCAGACAGCATATGAAGAAAAATCCATAAACAGCAAAGACAGTGGTGTAAGTTGGTGTTACAGTGCAGTGACAGCCAGGTCACCTCTCCCAGCTCCCTTCTTCATCTTCTCATGGGTTATGGCACTGGCTGGAAGGGTGTGTTGGCTGAGGAACGTTAATGACTCAGGAAGCTTTTTGCTCTTGTACCTGTGATTGACTTTATGGGCGCTCTTTGTGCTGCGTTCTCACTGTAAATGAAACGGGCAGTGCTGCTGGGTTTTGCAAAAATGCTGAGATGGAGCTCAAGTGTTTGATGAACGGTTTGTGTGGGATTTTAGCCTGGCTGGAGCATTTTGCAATGTAAACATAGAATAAAAAAAGAGATATGATCAGAAAATCTACTTGACCTGTTGGTGAGTTGAACTTTGTACTTTTTCTGGAGCTGTTGGTCCTCCAAGTGATCCCTGTGTTTTGCTGAAGGGAAGGTGGAGTTTCTGCCAAAATAGTGCCATGTTTCTGGTGCCAAAGAATAGGGGATTGTGCAGATAGGAGAACTTGAGACAAAAAGGTTGGCACCTCCAGGACCTTGCCCATTCAGTGTGGGAGCAGAGGACTGTCTAAACCCCTCTGTTCACCAGTCTCAGTGGACTCAGTTCTGAGTGCACAGAGAAGGTGGAGTTGATGTGATTGAAGAAACAAGAATCTGTCAGTATTTACATGTCTGCTTGTGCTTCAGGGTTATTTTTTTGTTAATTATGTTATTTTTTTAGAACTATAGACTTTGTATAGAATCCTGTTTGTGGAATGTTGTTGTGTACCATGAGTGTCTTGAATTCAGCCTTTATGAAATCAAAGCCAAGGTCTTAAGCCCCACTGGTGTGACACACCCTCTAGAAACATTGGCTTCCCATTCTAGACCTTAGGAGATCACCCAGTCCAGCCTCACTGGACTGAGGTCATGGATGGCCAGTAGGTCACAGAGAACCAGCAGGATCAAGGAAAAGAGGGAATGCTTGCTGAAGCAGCACATGGTGCCCCCACAGCCAACCCTCTCATCCTGGTCCTACACACAGACATATGTGTGGGTTGAAATTCTGCCTCTGCTGAATCCAGATGGGAGGAGATAATGCTACAACCTTTCTCATCCAAGACCACCATTTCCATGAAAATGGAGTGCATGGGATGTTACAGAACTCAGATCCAGCCTCCAAAGATATCAGACCACCTTTAGCTAAGCTGCTTTTAATAGAAGCTCTTTCTAGAAGGGTTTGCCACCTTCCAAAGCAGCAGGTTCTGCAGCATCCCTTTGTTATCTCTTAAATTTTGCCATACTGAGAGGAAATTATCTGTAGTATCCAACCTAAATCTTATTCTCTACAACTAAATTGATTTATTTTTCTTCTTGACTTAGTGACCATAGAGAGTATTTGACCACTGATGTGTTTCTTTCTTGTCTTCTCCTTCCTAGTCTTGAAACCCCAGTTCTATCAACACATAGACCATACTGGATAATGCTCCTCTGGTTCTCTGGCCTGTTCCGTTTTGGGGCACTGTGTTTTGAAGAAGCTCTGGACAAACAAGATGAAAAGGGGACTCACAAAAGCCTTATGATGTGGAAAAATTGCCTGTAATGCTGTCTGACAGCTCTCCTAGTGCACCCATTGTGACATTTGTCCTTTTTTTCAGCAGTTCTGTGGCACTGACTTATCCTCACGTAGTTATCCCTTTTAGTGGCCTGACAAAGAGCCTGCTGATTCCTCCTTCAGATTTAGGTATTTTCTCCCTTCTTTTTCTATCCCTTTGTAGTTTATAGTGTTTCATGTCATGGATGAGGATCATTTCTCAGTTGGCAAGATCGCTCTGGTTACTCTTGTTGTTACTAAGAAAGCTCAGAAACCTAAAATTGTCATAATTATTGTGAAGTTTCTTCTCTAATCTGTTATTCTGGTAATAAATAAAGGCACTGCCTACAACCAAACCAACAGTAATACTATGCAGGAGTCTTCCAGCCTTAGTGGCAAGCCATTGCTGGTTACTCCTTCCCCTTTGGAGGGATTTTTGAGAGAGGGAACTCTCAGTCATTTTAATCTATACCTTATTTTTCTAATTTGGTTATGAGAGTGTCCTGTGTGGCAGTGTAAGCAGCTTTACAGAATTCAAGGCATATCAAATCTACTGTTCCTTCTTGATTCAGAGACTGTTTACTGCTTCAAATGATAGTACATTAGATTTTGATTTATTCATAACCTCCCTATGTAAGAGATTTTTCTTACTGTCATGTGGAACCCCAAACATTGGTCCCCCAAAAGAATCTTAAATTACTGAATAGGTTTGTGCCTCCTGCTCTGTAATTCCCTCATTTGGATAATCAAAAGTATCAGTCAGAGAGAAGAAAACTTGAATGCAGCCTTATTTTTGTAGCATATATTTTTAATACATGTTTTAGGTGTTTGTTTACTGCCTAAAAAATTGTATAAAAATTGAGAAAAATGAGTTAAAGATCTTTCTGCAGACCTTGGTGGTCACAAAGGTGAAAGGATGGCTGTTATTTGAGTGCACAGAAAGTGCTCCTTGTGCTGGTTAAGACCAGAGTGATATTTCCTTTGGTAACAGGAACCTTTGAGAAGCCTCTACACACGTTTTTTTTTCTTTTTCTGTGCTTAAAAATGCCCGAGCTTTGTATTGTTTTTTATTATTTTGTATCATTATTGTTCAGTCATGTAACACGTCGTACATCCCTAGAAATAATTTCCTAATTTGTGCCCCTCTAACATCTTACAGCATCTGTGTGTAAACCATGTTTTCCTGACTAGCTTGATTTTTTGATTCTTGAGTAATACATATATATAATTTGTAAGTTTTCACCATGTCCAGGTAAAAAGAGTAAGGGTTTTGAAAAGACCCTGTTATTTGACCTGGAGGGGCTGGGATATGGAAAGAAACCTAGAGAGGGGCTCTGGTGAAAGTGGGGACGAGAGGAGCCTTGTGCTAAGCAGACAGGCAGAGTGGGGTTTGTGGAACCAGAATATCACAGTGGAGTCCTTCCCTGGGTTGATTCAAGCTATTTTTGGTTATAAATGCCTCAAGCCCATTGCTTGGCTGTTAGTTTGAACAGTTTGTGTGTGAGAGATTGAGCTGCTGAGCTGTCCTGCCTCTGAAAGTGGTGTCCTGCTAATGAGGAAGAAAGATGCCATTTCCCAGAACCTCCTGGTGAGTTTTTGCCGTGTTGAACAAAGAAATAAGGAGCATGTTTCCATCTGCATCCCTCTGGGCAGTTCTTAGCCTTCACTGAATCACGAGCTTTTCTTACAGTTTTGTTTGAAGTCTGTAATTCTGTAACAGTCCCTAATCCTTACCTTCCCCATTATCCAGGTGTGACCATTTTCACTCAGAGAGGCAGCCCTGCTAGCAATGCTGAGCAAAAAATATTTGCATTTCTCAACAAACAAGTGCCACAGAAAGAAGAATTCAAGTACAAATGAACTTCCTTGGGAAAGCAGCATCAGCGTAGGCAGCAAGGAAGTTGTTGGAGTGGAACAATGTGGCAAACCTGCCGTTGATTTGATTTAGGGCTGTAATCACTTTCCCTTGCACATGAGTCTCATATCTGTTGTTAACTTTAATGAGACTTACGTGCCAAGCCTGCAAGGAGAATTGGTCCTTCATTCTTCCCACTGCCGAAGTGTTTCATTAGGAAATATTCCCATGTCTTTCTGTTGAAATTTCATGTGACAGTTGGACACAGCACAGACCTTGGGATGAGGAATCCTCCCAGATCTGGGAGCTGTGGTGAGAAAAGGGCTCGGGTAGGTCTGAGACATGTGCTGACTAGTGTGAGACTAAAGATCAAAAGCTCGTTCCCTCCTGCTCATTCCTGCAGTGACTGTGGGTGAATGACTTCCTCTGTTTTAGTTCCTTAGTTTCTACAGAGGAGTAGAATTTGTCCATATCCCCTTGGTGGAGTAATAGGGAGGATGAATTAGGATGTGTCTGTAGAACTCTGGGTGTGAGATGTCTTATTTCAGTGTTATTGTGAATGCTACTCCTTATTAACCCCATCACTGTTTCTCTGAACTTTGCTGTTACACTTTGGCCTACAAATATTGTATTATTCATTAGAAATATTATTATTGTATTATTCCTTAAAAATGAGTACCAGGTGAGCAGCTTCACCACATTTTGCAGTGGCTTAGTGAGTATATTTATAGTACTGATCTTACAAACCCAGAGCAATTGAAGAACAACCCACAAATCAGTCGCAGCCTAGAAAATCCTAATTTGTGACCACTTTCTGCATTACATCTTTAATGTGCTGCTCTGCATTCTCATGCAAATCTGCCCTGTCTGTCTCATAGACTGTTTCAGCCTGTTGGCAGCTCAGGAATGGGAGCAGACCTGGGGCTCCTTGGCAGCAGGTGAATGCCTTGGCCCTTGGGGAGCCGTCCCGATCCACATTTCCCCGGCAGCCGGCAGTCCGGCCAGGCCTCTCTGCTGCAGAGCTTTTCTGGGGGGAAATTCCTAACTTACTTTCAAACTTCTGAAGAGCATTTTGGCTTCAGAGTTCCTTTCTGCTCCCAGCACCCTCAGGGCTTGTCTGCTGGGCTGCCTTGGCTCCAGAATTTAGACCTTTTTGGCATGAAAGTGGCATTTTTTAGGAATTGCTCAAAAACCTGACAACCCCGTAGGACAAACAAAGAGAACCAAATTACCATTTTAAGATGTGGAGGTACTGGAGAAGGATAGGATGTTTTTCCTGGAGTTGTTCTTAGTTGCTGGAATTGATGTAAATATTTCTTTAGTTTTATATAATATGTATTTGTGGTCAAAAATAGTCACAGATATCAGCAGGGAAACATGACCTGTGGAGATTGCTGTTGGCAATGCAGTGCAGACTCTGGATTGATATTGGTATCAATATCTGACATTCCTTAGCAAACAGTACTGAGGGTCATCAGTCACTGGGATATCTGCTGGGGCTGTTTTGGGCTGGCTTGGCTCTTTTCATGAGTAAAGCTCAAGAGCCTTGTCATTTGGGATGACACTGAATTGCACTCTCTAAACTAACCCTGCAGTCTTTCAGCTGGGACTACAACTCCTGTGAGTTGAGCTGGCAAGAGCTCTTCAGCAAAATATTTATTTTGTTTTTCACTTCTTACGGTGCTCTGAGATCTCCTAAGTGAAACATAGTGAGTTATGTATGGACTGTCAGTCATGTTTCCCTGTACTCGTGCTACGTTCCTGCTTAGAAAAATAAGCTAAATTCTATATTGTCACTTATTTTTGTAGCTCTTACAAGAAATCTCTTCAGTCAATAGTATAAATGTCAATTGCTCAACCTCTGGCCAGTAATGATGCCTGTAAGGCTTTATGGGTGTCTGAAGTGTTTCTATCAGCTTGGCTTGTTTTTGTGGATATGGAGGATGAGATTGGGATTTTGCTTGGGTTTTCTCATATAAAACTTCACTGGGGTGTTTGGCGTAAACAACCATCAAGAGACAGGGAAGATCTTAGAGCATTTCTGTAACAGCTCCTGGCATGTACATATTGCAAATTATAAATGTGGTTATTTCAGAATGGTTTTGCTCTGTTGGTTTGCACCAGAGTGAATGGGATGGGGATATGTCTTTGTGAGGACCAATGCAACTGGTTTTGTTGGTTTTTCATCAGGATACAGAATGAATCCTTAGAACGATGGGGAGATGTCCTGGAATTGCTGTAGCATTCACTGGAGTCCCCAGTAAGACCTGGGATGCCCCTGGCAAGGTCCTTTCATCTTTTCTGTAGTTTATTCTAAGAGATGGGCTGGGAACATGTGCTTGTTTGGGAGTGCCTCTGTGGGGCCCCCACTGGTATTTTGGGCTGCAATTGTTTTCAAAGCTTTCCTTTGGATAAACCTTTTCTGGAGAGCAGCACATTTTGTTAATTGTGTTCTCCCCTCACATTCCTCTAGAAGGTGTGTGAGCATGAGGTTTTAGCAGAGGTGGTGATGAGAAAGACTGAGGTTTAACAGGATAAGCCCCACTTTGATCCCCTCAAGGACAAAACACAAAATCTACTTCATAGGATCTGCGTTGCAACAGCACTGAGACTGAGGAAGGATGTAATTATGCTGGAATGTGTGCATTTTAGGATGTGTTTGGGATAAACTGTATTCTGTATGTGAAACTAGAGTATGAGCCTAAGAGATGGGGAATGGATATCTAATGAAGAAAGCTAAAGACTGTGTTTTATGTGTGTGTTAGTTGGCAGAACAAAATTATGAATGGGCAGAAGTAAGAGGGAGCAAAAGAAGTGACAAATTCAGGCAAGTGTTACTGCCAAAATCAGCCAGCTGAGTTGTTTGCAGCGTATCAATAGATTAAATAAAATCCCTGAAGTTCCAGGACACAGTAAACTGGAGTGCATCACAACCAGAGGAAGCCAGTTCATGTGCCCACTATTCGTTAAGGCAAGAGAGCCATTGCTGACATCAAACTGTTTCATATCTGAAAAAAATTCTGTCTGATGCTGCTTGGAGACATCTGCTCTTCCACTGAGGGAAAAATATGTGCCTGCTCATGGGGTAACTGAGAAGACATGTTCTCAAAGTAACAACAAAATTTCTTAAATAATGGAGAAATACTAAAAGAAAACAAAAAAAAAATCTGTTATATTCCTTTTAAGAGTTGTAAGAGCCATGGGAGATTTATAAGGCAATTGAAATATGAGCAAGAAAAAAAAAAGGTAGAGAGAGAAGAGAAATCAAAGAAACTTTATTCCTGATTTGTCTTGGGGTCCCAGACTTCTCTCTGCTGTTGGCTGTTTTCCTGTCTCCTCTTGTTCCTTCAGTGAAAGCAACAAGTCAGAAAGTTTTGGTCTGAAAAAATAGCAACAGAATATCAAAATGAGTTGAAATATATTAGATGTTAGGCCAGTTTTGGGATGATGCACTGTCATTACCCTAGGGATATTGTGGATTCTTTTTCCACCAAGGGCATCTGTACATTCCCACTTAGGAGATCTGATGTGGAGCTGTGAACTCCTTATTGAAATGTTGTAAAGCTACAAAACCAGGCCTGAAAAGCAGAGGTTGTTGAGATGGCTTTGATTTAACCTTTCTGCATGTCTGATAGAACTCACGATGCCCCGAGTGTGGGGAAGGTCATTTTGGTGCTCGCTGCATGTGTGATGTGTGAGGGAGCACCCAAGTACATGCTGTTTGGTGTGATGGGCTCCCTGTAGTGCCCCTGGGAAGGGCCACATAGCCCATCTACTGAAAAACATACAGTGTCCCCTCGAAGGGGGAGAATTGCAGCTTCCATTTCCTTTCATGGTTGGTCTCAAAGGCTCTTGGGTTTTTTTGGGTTTTTTCTGAGGTAAACGGGTAAGCAATAAATCATCTGCATCTTTTTTCTTTTTTTAGGCTAGCTGACATTTGATTTCCTTCCTCTTTCTCTTTGAAGGCCTGAACTCTCCTTTTGTAGTTGTTTGTTGAACTGTTGGCCCGAGCTCTGGTACAGTTCTCAAACCTTTGCAGCTCTGTGGTTACAGAACTTACTCTAAGATCTCAGGAACTCCAAACTCAGGCCAGAAGGTAAACAGCTACAACAGCAGGACAAAGAGCGGGGTTTTTTTATTCTTTTGCACATGCAGATTGGCAATTGCCAAATATCCACATCAGGTTTGGGGCCTCAATTGCTTGATCTTATGTTTGAGATTTGAAACAAAAAAATGTTCATGATTAACACAGTGCAGAATATTTATGTGTTTCCACTTGCCTTCACTAACCTTTTTGCAGCGCTTTGAGCTTCCACTTTGGTCTTCACAATTAGACAAAGATTTTTCAGTGAGTTTGAGTTCCTCAAGCAGAGAGAGACAGGAGGCAGAGAGTTCAAGCTGGACTGGCCTTGCTCTCAGTGGCAATCTTGCCTTGCAATTGGCTTTGAGAAACCATTTGTTTGAGCATATTTGCCTTTAGTGGTTGGGGTGACCAGCTCTGGGGTTGCTTTAGTTGGCAAAGCTACCTATCAGTAGAGAACATGCTGTGCATTCTGTATGTGTGCTGCTGGTTTATTGACTATTACAAATCAAAGAGGATTTGTATAAATGTCATTAGATGCTTCTGGCAATGCCAGTCCAAATTTGTATATAAGGCCTTCATATAAGCACGCACAAGGAGTGCTGAAAGAATATTGGTAAGGTTACCAAGTCAGAGCCTCAAAAGCTAGGAAATGTTTGTACACAAGTAGCTTATGTAACTTAAATTCCTTTCTTTTCTCCAGCTCCATTAGGATGCCCATTTATAAGCCTGTAACACACCCCCGGAGCTGTGCTAAGGTCCCCTGCCAGGCCTTCAGCTTTCCTTGTTGGCACACATTCTGACATAGGCTACCAGCTTCTGTCCTCTCTGTGGAAAGGATATGTTGACCACAAGAGGAGCATATTTTCTGCCAGAGTGTTCTCCTGTGGAGCGCAGGCCACATGTAGATGCTGTGGCAGATGTCAGTGCTGTGTGTTGTCTCAGATGGCAATAAGGATCTCTGTTTAAACCACTGAATGTCACCCTTCATATCTCTTTACAATCCTGTGAATTTAAACACTAGGTCATATATAGGCACTTGTGAGATACCTGAGCTTAGGTGTCTTAATCTTAGTTGGCCCCTGCCCATAATGCCAGCTCAGCTGACCTAGTCTTGTTGCTTTCTTCAGAAGGGATTAATTCTGTTTAGTTTTTCAGGGGTGGACAAGAAATGAACAGTCTCTTCTGCCCATTCCCAGTAAAACTGTCTCACTCCCATCCTGCACCTTCAGCCACTCAGCACTGTCTCTGCCTCATGGCTACTTCCTAATGCCAGTTTCCATTCTGTGGATGTCTGGCTTCAATTTCAATCTCCTTGTCCAGCAAGTATTAGATTCTGTCCTCTACCTTTCAATCCCTTGCTCCTTTTGAGACATTTCCAGACACCATAGGTGCTTACAGGTTAGTCTGGCCCTGTTATCTCCCATATTCCCTGTGTTCTTGCAAGGATGTCAGTTGTTCAGTTCTGCTGCTGCCAGTGCTTGTCCAGTGTCTGTGTCAAAGTCCCTGTATAAAGTAGCTGAATTGAGGTGCATTTTTTTAAGGAGAACAGAAATGCTTGCTTGATGCAGTCTGACCTGCCAAATCAAAACTCCTAGACCCAAACCAAGGAGGAGCTAAAATTCCACAGAAAATAGTTTCTGATACAGAAAAGTCGTGTTTTTCTGCAACATGTTATAGAAATGGCTTAAATATTTTGACTGAAGTTTTCCCAGATAGTTCCTGTTTGGGGCAGACACAGCTTTGGAAAATTTCTGCTCTTTCTCATTACAGTTTGGCAAGGCTTAAAGGCAACTTCAACCAGGTTGTTAAAATAGCAATTGCAAAATACTAGATTCAGATGCAATCCCTCTTTTGAGCATGTGGCTGTAGCTGAAGCCATACGTCAAGTTTATGACTTTACAACTAGTTTTGCAAAGTATTAGGGTTGCTGACTTGCTGTGCAGCTTTCTGTGTAGCTGTCACAGAAAGTGCCTCTTAGTGATTCTCATAAATTGAAGAAATTTAGTTGTGGGGTAAGATTGCTATGGACTGCTCTGTATTGTCCTGTTGCCTCACTTCCTCGATGAAGGAAAAAAAACAAAAACACATGAAATTGGCCAGAGAGCTCAGTTTAAGCTGCTGGATGTTTGTGGTTACATCTGGAGGAACAAGCTGATCTGGTGGTTGCTTAGAACAACAAAATTGTCCTAATAAGATCTGTGTGCAATGGCAGTGGTTGCCATGAGCATGTTGTTGCGGGTGTGTGTATGTTTGTGAGAGATGGAAACTTCTGAGATCCATCCCTAAAGCGCTGTGTTTGCTTTTTGTTCCACGTGAGTGACTCCAGTCCTTTCTAAGACTTGCTCATCTGTCAGTGTTGGTCCTGGCCATCTCCAAAGGTTTCATTTATTACACCCTCTACACAGGGACACACAGCAGCCCACTGCACATGTCACAGCTTCCAATAGCAGGGTTTACACTCTCATTAATACCAGAAGCCACCGCCAAAATGTGCTACAGGAAAAGGGCTGGAGTAATCAAGAGTGCTACCAGCTTTTCATTTTGGAACTTACTTTCCCAGCAGGAAGAATTTGTTGGATAATTCTCTGAGGTGGCCCTGGAAATGGGACCACATATAAAAAGTTGAAAACCATCCAAACAAAGCACTTTCACATCAGGGCAGGAAGGAAGAAGAGGAAATCCTTTCTGTCCCAAACACCTTCATTTGTTTTAACCTTGAACATGTGAATCACCTCTTCTTCTCCCAGTGATCCAATAGTCATGATGGCCATGCAAGAGTGTGTTATGTTTGTCCTTTCAGTACATGAATCTCAAACTCCAGCACTAGGTTAGCTAAACCTCCTTATTTTTGTGAAATTGAAGTGAAAAACGGATTCAGAAAGGTTAGCCCTGTCATAAACTAGTGGATGTTGCTGGTGTTCCCTTTTCTCTGGATGGCTCTGAATCACTTGTGTGGGTAAGCTGTGGCTTGGAAGACCACAACTAAAATTATCACAGATGGATTACGTAAAGGCTGGGACACCTGAGGGGGGACTGTCTGGACTGGCTTTCAGCTGGGATGTCATCTAGTGTCTGACATGGTACTGGAATCATCATTGACTGGAGGAGATGTTGGCCTTGGCCCTGGGGAAGGAAATTCCACCTTGGAAATGCTCTGATATCTCCATGGGGGTAGGGAAAAATGACAGAGCTCACTGTTCCTGCAGATGGCCATACTGCACTCTTGTAGTGTTAGGAGTTGCCCTGGATCAGTCTTTGGACAGGATGCTTGTTAGGAATAATTTTGTACAGAAGAAAGGGGAATGGTTGTTATTCTTGCCTAAAAATAAGCACAGTATTGAGCTTTGTCTTACATTTAAATATAGTTCCAGTCAGTGGCCACTTCCTTCCGTGACCCTGAAATCTAGCATTTGAAATGGTGTCTTTCAGGCAGCTATGGAGGTTTAATTTTCTTCTTCCAGATCCTTTCTGCTTCCCTTCCTCCTGCCCTAGAGAAAATAAGCCAAAATATCTCCATATCTACTGATGCTTGAGATGTCAGTGTGTTACTCAAAATCTGATTTAAGAGCCCAGCTTCCAAAAGCAATGAAAGACTACGTTGCAAAGTTCAAGTTAAAGATACTTCTCTTATTCCGTTCTCATAAATAGTGTCTCCTGATAAAATTCCAGTGGAAATCTGTGCTGATGCGCCTGAGAGGTCATCAGACTCTTTAACACCAAGGAATGAATTCTGTAGGGAAAACCTTGCGTACAAAAGCTTTAGCTGAGCTGGAAGGCAGTTTATTACACATGCCAGTGTGCTGTCAGAGTTTCAGCAGGAGGTCCCCAAGGACCTCCTGCAACTTTTTAAATGGGCATATTTCAGGAGCATTAGAGTGGAAAGCTGGGGGACTGGTAAATCTGTTTTCAAAAGCTCCTTTGCAATCAAGAGAGGCAGCGGTCCTGGAGAAACAAATATCCTGAGCTGTATGTGGATGGAAATGTTTCTCCTGTTTCAGGACGTTGTAACTGGTGTATTATGCCACACTTGTAATGTTTTCATTTCAAGAGCTAGGAGGGGGTAACCCAGGAGTATTTTGTAGCTGCAATTCCTCCTTTTTATTTCTTCCAAAATAGCCAACAACTTGCGCATTCTTTAAGAATTGCTGCCAATAATACATGCAAATAGTAATTAACATATCTTCAAGTAAATAAAACTCTCTTTTCAGAATGCATTAGTGGACTGTAGATTATCTTTGGCAGGAGCACTGTGGAGGTATCCAACAACAAGGACAAGGTTGAAAGACTTTCTGGAGTTGTTTGCATAGCCTTCAACCACTAGCTGTTTGTTGATCAAGATCTAAAGCTGCTGTTTGTCATACTTACTGCTGCTCTTGTGGCCAACTGCTCACTTAGATTTCTTGATTCCTCCTTATTTAACACCACATTACTATCATAATCACACTAAATGATACTTGTTACTGTGTGATGTTCTGTTAAAAGGTTGTACGTTTGAAGAGTGTATGGTCTAAAGATAAACAACAAAGAACAGCCAGGAAGGGAGAAGTGACAGAGGTGTGGGAAAAGATTCTATATACACGGAAGTTATGAGAACAGCCACAAATTATTTTTTCTTTTCTGTGATAAATACCAGTAAAGAAGGGTTGTGGTCATGCCTTGTTGTTCTAAACTGATACTCCTGCATTTTTGCAAAAGTGGCTGCACAGCCTGGTGTGGAAAAGTGCTTCTTGCTGTTAAACCAGTGAAAGCGTTACTGGATCTTATATTAGGTCTATTTGGTCCCATTAAACCTACCAGAGTGAAGCTCACTTCTGCTCAGGGTGGTGAGGGGAGTCAACATCCACCACCAGCTGCCTGCTCCCATTGGAGAAGGCACAGTCTCGTAAATGCTAGAAAAAGAAGGGAAGGATGTTTTATCAAGCACATAAGAATGTGCTTTGAATCACTGAAACAAGATTTCAGTCTCCAGCCTTCAAAACAGATGATCCTGCTGTTTATGGGATGTGTTCCTGCTCAGAAGCTGCTCTGGTGCTGACAGCTGGAGGGAGGTGCTTGGGCACTCGCAGGGGGATTTTTGTAAGCTCAACAAGCTTTTAGACATATGTTACCAGCACTGTAACATAGTGATTCAAACAGACACGGTATAAACCTGGCATTTTAAGGTATGGGAATGGTCTTTCCAGGAGGTTTTCAAGATGTGATTGGACAGGGTGCTGGATAATCTCATTTAGGCTCCCCTTCCCATGAAAGATGGGACTGGGTGACCTTCTGAGGCCCTTTCCAACGTGAGCTATTCTATGACCTGGGGAAAGTTGGATCATATTGATTAATCTTTTAAATTGGTATGACATGATTAGTATTGTGACTGCAGTCATCAGTATTTTTGCAGCATAATTTATAGAATCCCTCTAAAACAGGTTTTGGGTCTTGTGGTGTTGCCCCCAGTTGAGACGGGGGCATTTGGGGCAGGTTTGGAAGCCGAGGTGTCTGTGGAAGAGAGGACTTCACTGCGAGGAATCAAACAAGTGATGCTTTGTGTGTAGCTTGTACCTGTCACTGCTATTTTATTTGTGGGTTTAGGTCAATATTCTGTCAAACGTACAAAGTTTAAAAAAAAAATTTGACTTTTCTTCCAGTTTTATGAAATGCTTGAAGTATGTTTTAAAAAAAATTAGTTTAATTCCTCTTAAACAAACCTAGCCAAGGTTTGATTGAGAGGAGAGACCTATCATCCTTTGGGGCTTGCCACTGGGAATAGGGTATGGATACCCTGCCAGCCTCAACCACAAAGCCATCTTTCATCGCTTAAAATATAGAGTAACATGGAGTATGGGCCATGGGAGGTGGGTAAGACTTAAAAAGTCACCTACAATTGTAGTTTTTATTTATGTATCTGTATTTTTGTTTGTGTTATAGTTTCAGATAAGTGTACATATGTTCACACACATTATTACTCCTGTGAACCAGGATCAGAATATGAATAAAATTAATCCAGTGACATTTCACATCCTTTTCTTTTTAGCATGTAAAGGTTACAGCCTTTAAATGATTTCTCCTTTTAAATTGTCATGAACCTTTTAAGTGGAAAAAACTTTTTTATATACGTGCCTTAGTGATTGCTTTGTGTGCAATGCTGTCTTTACCTCTTAAAAAACAACACAAAAAATGAAACCAAAACCAGAATACTAAAGAAACAGACATAAGTGTTTCTTCTGACAGGATCATTTGGACTTGTATTTGATTTTTTTAAGTTTTGTTGGTTATTGTTGTGTTCTGTAAAATCAAATTGCATTCACTTTTCTTCAGGCAAACTTTGTTTGTAGAATGTATTTAAAGTGCTGTTGCTTCTGGTCAGAAACTGTGAGCACATTTTTCTTTCTGGTGTGGGTAGATTATTTTAATTTATTATTGACATGGCAAAACTAGGAAGTAAAACTTTGTGTTTGCTTTTACTTGTTTGGTTTTTTTTTTGTTTGGTTTGAGTTTTTTGTTTCATTTTTTGTAAGTCAGTCCCTGTGGTGGTAATCAAATATTTAATCTTACAATAACTGCACTCTCACTGGGTGCATCCTATACCCAGAATTGCTATTTGCAGGCCTCTGCCTGTTAAATAAACACTGACCTTTTATCAGAGTTTGCATCTATTCCAGAGCTCATTACCACAGGGTGTCCACTGTGCTGGTGGGTGCTGCAATAAAACACTGGGCTTTGCCTCCAGATATCTTGCATCCTTTTGGGGAGGGCATGTGGCTCTGCTGAGAGGATCCCTGAGCTCCGGGGTCAGCACTGGAGCATCCTTCCCCAAGAGCTGGGCAACCACAGGGCGTGTGGCAGCAGATGGAACAGCCTGGCCCGCGGGGAAATGGTCCATCTGTATTTCAGAAATCCCCATGAGCATCTGTAGGTCCAGTCTAAAAGTCTGACTGCCCTTTCCATTAGGAACCAGCATGACTCTGTGGATGTAACTGTTCCCAGAGTGTTCATGCCAGTGCACAAATGCTGATGTGGCTTGTACCTGTTCGGCCCCCACCCACTGCATGGCTCTAAATGAAAATGAGTGGATAACTCATTTACTTTTTTTCATTATGCTGACAAATTCTTTATGGTGAATTTGTAACTTTGTCAGGTTTCTGAATCGTAATATATGTATTTCAAAGTATTTCTTGTCTGGCAATGATGACCTACTTTAAATGCTATAACCTGCTGTTACCTCCATTTTTTTTTCCATCAGCCAGTTGATACCAGCAGAGATCTTTGTACTTCAGCTTCTAAACCTTTGATGACATTTTAAATGTTCATTCCTGCATGTAGGCAGCCACTTTATCCTTTTCTAGGTGGGTTCTTGCTCCGGTTCAGAGTTAATGGTTACTATTTATTGCATACCTACAAAAGGTAAAACCTACATGAGCGAAGCTGCTACGTGCACAAAGAGCCTTGGAAAACCCAGAATCCCCAGTGTGAAGAACATCCCGTCCCTGGCTGGGCTGTGCAAAGCTGTGAGGACGTGGGTAATTTACCTGGGCCCCGCAGGCACAGGGACAGCTCAGATGGAGTAACTCAACATCCAGCACGACAGTCCTAAGCTGAGGAACTGAAATCATGAGGTTCAAAGAAAACAAAACATGCTGTGAGCGTGCAAGAGCATTTTAATTCTTGGATAGTCGTGCTGGGATGTTATTGTAGTGGGATGTTTTCTTTTGGGTAAATAATTAGTGTTCTCCAGAGAGCTGGAGATGTGCTGCAGCATTGTATGTACTCAGCCACAAACTCTAAGCCATTCTTGAAATATTATAAACAGTTCAGGTGTGGCTGGTTTTTGTGGACCTAATTACCATCACCTTTTTTCTGCCTGCTACTTCATTTTTCCACCCCGTTCCCCTGGCTTTTTTGGCAGTGACTCTGCCGTCCCTGTTGCAGCCACAGCCCCCGAGAGCAGGGCTTGTTGCCAAGGGAGGGAGCACAAGGCAGCCCAAAGGCAGAGAGATCACAGAGATCACAGCAGAGCTGAGGCATCTCCATTCATCCATGTTGGCATTACTGTGTCCTGGTGGAAGTGCTGGTCCTTGGAGGTCCTGCTCTGGGACCAGTGAAGCTGAAAAGCCGTGTTGCAGAGTTCACAGCTTCACAGATCCCAGTAAAGAGTCTGGGTTTGCACGCAGATAGACAAGGATTTTATGCTGAAGCCTGTGGTGGAATTCCTACTCATAACCCACCAGATCCTACTTCCCTGTGGTTTTCTCCCATCTCTAGATGCTGCAATGTCATCCTTCTGTTGTCCTGTGGGTCTCTTTCTGGCCCACAGAGGGTGTTTCTCATCCAAACCTGTGAGGGTATGCTACAAGCTGAGTAACACCCATCCTGTGTCTTTCAGGATTTTAAAAGTTCAGTGCTTTTGGTAGAGGAGGAAAGTGATGGGGGCTCTGAGCTGGCCCACAGGGTGTAATTCAGGTCATCGTGAATCATCAATCGCTATCCTTGAGTTTTTCACAGTTCTGATTCAAAATCTCCCAAAGCATCACTGATACCAGTGTTTCAGCCCCTCAGAAAGCCTTGGGCAAGGCTGGAGGGACCACTGAGTCACCTCCAAGTCTCTGATGTTAATTTTGCTCTCTGGTTTATTCATCCTCAGAGACCAGAATGTCTCTGAGGGCCTTTAGCCCCACCACAGGGGATTACAGGCCCAAGTATCAGTCCTTCACTCCATGAGTTTACAGAATATTGTGTCCTACCCCAACCGTTATAATTCTCCCCATCACTCAGAGAGCTCCACTGACCTAGACACATCCCAGCTCTGCACTGGCACCTCTACAGGAGTGTTTCCAGCCTCCTCCTCCGCACTGGAGAACAGGGAAGAGCCTCCATCCCTCCATCTGTGAGCCCTAGACAGGAGCACCAGGGGGAAAGGTGGATGGGTCCATGTGGGGCAAAGCACGAGGCTGCTGTTGTGCAGCCTTCCATGTTGCCATTGTATGAACACCTCATTGCTTCAGTATCACTTGCATTTGGGTATATATGTAACTACAAAGGGAAAAATCCTTCTGCTGAACACCTAGACACATTACTTCAAGGATGCAGCTCTCCTGCTTCTGGTACCCAGCAGGCATCCCTGGTGCAGCATGATCCATCTTCATTGCAGAGGCTGGCAGGGTGCTCCCACCCCCAGAAGAGATGAGTGCTTGCTCACTGGGGCTTGATGTTTCTCACATGGATGCTCTCTTTCTGGCTCGTCAGCAGTGAGTCAGGAATCCCAGCCACTTGGCTCATTGCTTGGTAGATCATGCTGAAAAAATTGCAAAGAATAAAACTGTGGCTGTTTGAGATTAATAATGGAATAAACTGTGGATTTTGTTTGTAATGGTATATTTTTCTCTGTTCATCTCTCATTCCATTTTGTTCTATCTCCATCATCCTGCTTTCCAGTTTTGCCTGATTTGGAGGGCTGGACTCCATGGTTCATCCCCACCTCTTATTCTTAAGCCTTAATGCTTGCTTTTATTTTATTTTGTTTTCCCCTTCTCCTCCCTTTTCCAGCTCTTGGAGTTCACAGCTGACCTTTGCCAAATATCAACTCTTGAGAGACTACTTTGGGTGTCCTGCTAAGAGTGCAGTTCTGGATTGTTTTCTCCCTGTTCCATCTTTCCCTTGGGGCTCTTCTGGTCTCCCATTTGCTGCTGTGGCTTTTCTGCCCTTCCAGGAGTTGTTTCTCTCCTCTGAGCATCCTCCCAAGCGTGCTGGGGTCTTGGCTGGAGGCTGCTGGGGTGCACATCTGCATTGGGTGTTGCTTTTGGTTGCTGCTCCCTGTGCTCAGTGGGAGGGGAGATAGGGCAACCAAGAATCTGATGACAGTGTTGGTTGTAAAAATATGAACAATCTTTCTTAATTACACACTGAACAAAAGCCCTGCCCTGCCATGCAGAGCTCTGGCTCACCATGTGCTTCATTAATTGCTATATTCTGCCATGTTCCTGGGAGGTATCTTCACAAACAGAAGCTCCATTGATTTCAATGGAGTTGCTTGCCTAGGAAGGACAAGGAAACTGTAGTGGAAGAAGGCCCTATGAACTCATCAAATTTATGTAGTACTCAAAAAACCACCCGATCTTTGTGGAAAATTGTAGAATATAAATAATAACAACCAATAGCCAGGCATTTGCAGTCTCTTCTGGGAAACTGTGGAAGGTTGCTGTACTGCCAGTCGGAAATTTGTGATGCTTTAGGCTTATACTTGGAGCAAAAAGATGAAATAGAGTTGGTGTTTCGGAACAGCTCAAGGAAAAATTGTACAGGAATTATGTGCAAGCAAATCTGAAGCGGACTGAGGGTCTGGATTTGAATTTTTGAAAACCAGAATCATTAAACTCTTTAAATGGAAAAATAAGGTACAGCTGGTACAGCCACAACTGCATCAGTTGGGGGACTAATTCTGTAGCTTTATGGTGGCAAAAATGTGATAGTCAGGAATCTGCGTTCCTCAGAGTTTGGTCTTTGGACCATATGTGAGTCTGTGATTCCCTGTCAAAGACACAGGCAGGTTTTGGTGATTATTTTTCCCCTCCAGCATTACTGCCTGGTACAGTGTGAGAATTGTGTGAGTCCAAATATGTGAGTGATCTAGAAGTGCTCTAAAAAAAATTTCCTTGAAAGACATGAAATGAATAAGGACGGCTGAGCTTGAAATGCAAGGACTTAAGAATTGAAAAAAAATAAATCTGAAAACATCAGAAGAATCTATTGTCATGGAAAGGTGTTTACATAAAGCATTTTCTGGAAGCTTCTGAATTGTCCATCTATAAGAAAGCAAGGAAATGGCTGGAATTCTGAATCCCCATTCATACAGACTCCTAGAACTTGTTGCTAAGGTAGGGTTGAAAACATAATTAATTAACTTTGTTTGGTGGTTTCCCATGTTGCACCATCCTGTGCAAGGTGATGCTGTTCTTGGTCATTGAGCCTCAGCATCTCTGACAGAGCACCAATTCAGAGCAAGGTATTTATTCAGAAATCAGGTGGTTTTTCTCAGAGCTTCCCTAATTGCCTACAGAGCCCCATATGAGCCCAGGTGTTCAATCTGACAATATTTAATAAAGAAAACATAAATATTTTCATAAATGTGATTTGGACACCTCTGGCCTGTAGATTCAAGAGTAACTTGGGCTTCTTTGGCAGGAGACATCAACATAAATGCAAGGAGTAATTAAATAATGGTAAGAAATGATAGCAATAAAACCTCCCTGCCTATTTTTCATCCAGAAAGGTGAAAGAAATCAGCAAATTATTCAATGTTTTTCGTGGTTGTCAGAAATTGGACAGAATCCAAAAATTAGTTCAGCAAATATTTATGAAATGGTATCTAAACCATTAACTGTTCTGCTTATCTGAGATGTAGTTGTGCAATCTGTTTCATACTCCTTATCCAAAGGTGGGGGAGGAAGAGGCATGTTTTTGAGGTGGAATTTGTGCCAAATCAGACTTTGAGACCAGAAGCAGTTTTGAAGATTAATTATTAAAAACCCACCTTAATAGGTCTGGGTGATTCTTGAAATTGCCTACATCAAACTGAACCCTGTGAGTGATTTGAAAGGAATGATTTAGGCATATGGGACATTTTCCCAGCTGTTAATGCCCCTTTTTATTTGATCTGATCTCAAATCAGAATAATCCTTAGAAGTTAACTATACAGAGAAGCGTTTGACCTGAACTGTGCTTTGCAATCTGGTTTGGAGGAGAACCTTTTTTGTTCCAATACAAATCCAGTCTTCCCTTTTACCCTCTCTAGCTCAGCCATGAATGCCTTCCTTTCTACTACAGCTCAAGTAGGAGGGACACAAATGTGTTTTGCTTGCTCCATGTTGGTGGACTCGTTTCTCTGCTACCCCTGAAACAGAATTTAAGAGGAAGCTTTTTTATTTTCCTGAACTATTTGTATATTCTGCGTGAATAAAATACACATTTAGCTGTGAAAAAACCCTTCAAAACACTAATTTTTTTGGTTTTCATTTCTGTGTTAAAAAGGGCTGCCAGTGAGCTTGTCTTAAAATGGTTTAAGTATTTGCTGCCCTTTGTGAGTGAACAGAGTGTACCATTTTCAGGGTTTTTGCTCCCAAGGGGCTTGTGTTATCAGAGGCACTCAGTGCATGGAGGGAAGGGAGAGCAGTGGCCATTTCCTGGGACGTGCTGTCTGCCTGGCACATGAGGGGTGTCAGCTGGACCTCATCTCTCTTGCTGCTGAAGAAAATGTACTGCCCAGCCTCGATGATATTGATTAAATATTCGATGGAGACAGAATTAATGGCAGTGTTGGCTGCACCCAGTTTCAGAAGGGTGCAGCATCCTGCAATAAATGGGATAAACAGACAGAGAGTGATGTGTAAGCCAAGTCCCCTTCACTGATTTAATGATTTAGTGACCAGGAGCCATTAATTAAAGCAAACCCTCCATTCTAAAGAGTATTTCAGTAGATCATCACACAGGGTATTTTGAGATGACCAAGAAAGGATTGGCAATGCTCCATGGCTCAGGATCTGGCCACCTGTTTCTCCAGGGAGGTGTTAGTTGGTTCATTACATGAGTATTTTGATGCCTTCTGTTGAAGTATTAGAAGGTACAGAGATGATCTTGTTGCCTTTTTCTGCCTTTTGCTTTGTTCTAGCAGAGGTGTCCTCATCTGTGACAGCCTTAGATAGCATCTTGGCCAAGGATGTGTCCCCAGGGCCTGGGGAGTGATTTCTTTGCCAGTAAAGGGCACTGTGAGATTGGTTGGTGGAGTAATCAAAGCCGAATATGGTTATAAAGAAGGGTTTTGTCTTCTTGATGAAAAAGAAAACTCAGATCCCTCCATCCCTCAGCTCCTACTGGGAGAGTTTGCAGTGCTCTGCTGGCACTTGCTCACGTCATGCCCTTTCAAAATATCTATTATCTTTTTTTTTGATGGTTGTGCTTTGTGCTCAGATACTGTTATCTTCTCAGTGATGTCTTTATAATAAATTAAAAAGTCAGTCAAGTCATCCCCTGATCATGCTGCAGATGGGAAAACTTCAGCCCAGAGAAATAACGTGACTTTTGTACAGCTACAAAGTGGAGTCGTGTTTAAGTGGGGAGCAGGGCTGGAATGGTGCAGCAGAGATTCCAGCCCTTGACAATGCATCTGCTGCTCTGTGCTGCCTTTCCCCACGTATTCATGTATCTGATACTGATGCACACGCAGCCTCAGTCATCTGAAACTTCTGCTGGGGAAAACAGCATCCTTTTTTTTTTTTTTTTTCCCTTCAGATCACATCACAAACGCCTGCGGTTATTCGAACCCTCCGAGTTCCCCCGTGTCCCCTGAGCATTTCACTAATGCACCCAAACCGGCGCTTAATTAATTAATTACCTGTCGGTGCCGCTGCCCCCGCCGGAGTTGCCGTGGCAAGGTTGCTGCAGTGGAGTCATCGCCCCCCGCGCTGCCTCCGGCGTTTTTGGCAGGGAGAGCCCCATGGCCCGCCTTCCACCCATCCATCCCACCGCCCCTCCATCCCCTGGCCGCGATGGGAGGCAGCAGCACACCCAGCCCTGGTCCCCATCTGTTGCAGCTCCGGCTCCGCTAGCAGAGCCCGAGATGTCTCAATGCGCTTGCCTTTAGGGAAAAGCTTTGAATGCAGTTCTTCGATGGACGTTTCGAGCCAGACTGCAGGATTTTTCAGAGCTGTAAGTCGCAGCGGGGCTCTGTTGGCTCTGGGTTTCCTGGATTTGATTATTTTTATTCATTTTCTGTTTTAAAAAATTTTATTTATCTTAGCAGGGGGAAATAGGTTTTGAATTCATTTAGATTGATTGCCCGAGGGCACTGCATGACTTACAGAGAGGCAGGAATTCTTCAGGCTGTGTAAGAAATGCATGGTCCTCGGATATTTTGGGGTTTTTCACCATGTTTTGTCTCTTTCGTATGCATGGCTGGCACAGGGCTTGTCCTGTTTTTAGAGCATTTAATTACAATAGATACTCTAAGGCTGAACAAAACGTTCTTTTATCTACTTAAAGAATGTAGCTTGGGTTTGGGTTTGGTGTTTATTTCCCCTTGCATAACTTTTCTTTAATGTTTTGGAAAGAGAAATTATAATTTGGGGGGTGTTCATTTAATTTCAGCCTAAAACCATCTGGTCTCTGCATCCTGCAATGCCTGGTTTCTCCTACTGCTCATCTCAGAGCAGCCTGAACTGCTGAGCAACTAATTGCTGTGGCGAGTCACTGCGACCCCCAAATCACAGGGTTTGCTTGATTTTTGATGAGGTTTGTCAGGATAAAGAGGGGTATTACAGGCTTTGTGTGTTCCTCTTGCATTTTTTCCCTTTTCATTACCAGAGTTAATGCTGAGCACATGCAATTTGCACTGCAATTAATGGACCTGTGAGATAATGAATGTCCGAAAAGGGTGAAGCTGGTTCTTTCCTGGGATCAGAGCCTGGAGGGCTTAAAGGTGCTCCGTTAGTGCGGTGATGGGAGGGGTTTGGTGAAGAGCAACTGAAATTCAATCTAGTGGAAGATGCAGGGTATTTTGCCAGCATCTTGTGTGTTTTTCGCGTTGGTCGCTGTGACAGAGATGCTGTTACAGGCTGCAGGAGGGATGAGGGTGGCTGCCTTTGGGGAAGAGATTGCACCCTGGGCTCTCCATCCTTCCTGTGGGCTGCAGAGTCGTGAGCTCGGGAGAGGCTGGGAAGCAGAGGCGGCGCTGACTTTGAGCAGCCCTGGGAGGTGTGAGAGAGCTGAACTTGCTGCAGTTGGGAGTCTGGGGGGCAGGATTATCTGTTGGAAGAGGGAATGACGGGAACAGCATCCTTACAGATCCCGCTGACCTGGGATCATTTCATTTTGAAATGAAAGCCTCATTTCAAAGGGAGGCAGTGGGAAACCCAGCAAAAGATACTGTTGCACTTCAGTTGAGTCATTTTTATTACTGGGAGTGGAATGCAAATGTATTTATTTGTGGAAAATGCCTCGGTTTGAAATAAAAAGAAAGCCCCTTCCCCCAAATCCACCCCATCAATCTGTACAAGGATTATAAAGAAAAAATTAGGAGAATTACAAGCAATATTACTGCAAATCTTTAAAGGCACAACACAGAGTTGATGGGAATCACCTGTAGCCAATCTGCTGCAGGCAGCAAGGAGCCACTTTGGTTTTCCATCAGGAGGAGAAAATCCTCCTGTCATTTCAGCCTTTTTGGCCAATCAAGTAGGTCCAGTGACAAGTTATTTTAAGACAAAAAATATTTAATCATCTCAAATTTAAAATAAATGGCAATTAACAACCTTAGGAAGTTATCATGTTTATATGCATGTGTTACAATTATATGTGTTTGCCATGTGCATTTTCCAGTATGAGAGCATGTTTTATATGTGTGTAAAAATAGTGGTGCCCTGTGAGTTGAGCTCTAGCACATCCACATCTAGGAGGACATAGTCACCAGTGAAGTCTGTTTCTGTTTCTCACTGTAGGTGCCAGAGCTGGCACATATATTTTGATACATGTTTTGATAAAGTTGTCCTTTTGCTCTGATGAAAGAGACACTTTTCTAATCGGTATAGAATGGCTTCTAGTGCCTGATTGCAGTTCTAAGTCTAATTTCCATTCCCAGTGGAGCTCAAAATAAATGTTAATAAAACTTGGATTTAAATACATACTAATAGTTGTACAGCTCTTCAATATATACATACATATATATATATAAAATAACATTCTTCATGAGAAAACAACCAGTATTTTTTAGGGCCATACTAATTGTATAAACTTAATTTTTGGTAGTGACAAAAAAATTAAGAATTGTTATTCTGTCAGAATTCCCTGCTTGTGGATGTAACTCATCTCGAGAAAAAGAAATTGTATTGGTTGTTTTTTGCTTAATTTTGTTTCCTGCTTGGGTGCTCATTAGTGGTTTTTTTCAGGTTTTTGGTGATGCTCCTTGGCAGGGTGAGTGTCTGTGCCAGGCTGAGCTGCAGGCAAGGGCTCTCCCTTTGCCTTGCTTTGGTGATTCCAGTGTGAGCTTTATTTTTTCATGACAAATGGGTTTGCACTGTCTGCCACATGGCTTGGAGCACCAGCCAGTTATAAAATGGCCTCTCCTGCGCCAGGCTCGGACTCTGCCCATCTGTCACCGTGTCCAGGGTGTCCTGCGAACTTGGAAATGCTTCCCACACTCTCCGAGCAGGATCAGACCCTTCCCTGCACGTTTTGATGCAGAAAGCATCAGCCAAATCAAATGCAGATTTGCCTGTTTCAACTCAGCAGTGTCTGCTGGGTTTCAGAACAATTGCAGAAATTACATTTGGCATCCTGTGTATGTAGATAACGAGCTCAGGTTTCAGGCTGGATTTCCCTGAGTGGGCCTTCACTTGTCCTTTCTCCACATCATGTTCAGATACATCCATTGTAATTGAGGTGCTGAAATGGGGTCGTGAGGAATAAGATGGTTAAAATCAGAAGAATCTTACTAAAAGGGTCAGAAATTAGTATGGCTCATTTGTGAGCTTTTTTTCTCAAGCGCTGGATCTAAACTAGGAGCAATTTCTGAGAAAAAAAATTAAAAATAGTAGATGTTAAGGAAAGCCACAGTCCTTGAAAGAAGCCTGAAGTTAGGGAAATCTCTTCCTTAAAATTTTAGCATGGCATGTATAGTAATTAGAAAAAAACCCTTGGTGTGTATGATCTCTGTGCTTCCCATTCCACATGAGGATTAATTCCAAACTGACCGCTGCAAAAACTTATTTTCGGTGATGGCTATTTCAAGTGAGAGTGAGTAATTCCTTTATTGTGTTCTTCCCTGTGTCTCATTGTTCATAAGATTTTCCAGATGGGTAAATATTTTATCCATCTTTCTTCCAGAGGTGGTCATTGGTGTGTTCTAGCACGTTTTTCCAAGCAGAACTGTGGTGGTTTTTGGAGCACATCCCTTGAAACAGTCTTACTGAGTGACCAGGGCTTGGTGTGAGGAGGCCTGGAATGGTGAGATGTCCTACCCTTGGACATTTCCCTTAGGTCATGACAGTTCTCTTAACAAAAACACTTTGCTCAGAGGTTGTAGAGTGGCCCAGTTTTCATAAAATTCAAGTTCTGGTTATTTCAGTTGGACAAGGTGGTTTCCCCCCAGTGGGTGCTCACCCTGTCAAGACTTAACCTGTTTTCTACCCAACAACCAAAGCCGTGCAAAGAAAACACCATCTTAGGACCACTTGGAGGTTCCAGCAGAGCTTAGTGCCCCACTGGTCTCCCCACTGTGTGGATCCCTCCGGTGTGTCTAGACTGGCAGGCAGAGCAGTGGGCTGGAGCGATCCCGAGCCGCACAGCTCCGGGGGAGCGGAGCTGCCGGAGTGTTTCCTCAGCCTCCTGCGGGGATGCAGCATCCTCCGCTGCCCCGGGTGTTGTCATGGCTACGCCGCTCCCGGAGCGCAGCCGAGCTGCTGGAAACCACTCGCAACTGCTGCGTACGCCCGAGTAAGGCACGTTCCCCTGTTTGGACTGCTTGCTTTCCACATTGTGGGGGTAGGGGAAGAAGGAAAGTTAGTTATTTTATCCCTGCGTTATGGGCAGTGAAGAGGGAGAGGTAAGGTGCAGGGTTTGTTAGTCCTAGGTTGAATCCCCCTAAGTTTAAGAGTTGTTCAGCCTCTCCCATACCAGGGAAGTAAGATTGGCTCGGTTGGTTGGAGGATGGTGCTAATAACACCAGGTCTGGAGGTTTGATCCCTATATGGACCAGTCACTTAAGACTTGGACTCAGTGAGCATTGTGGGGTCCTTCCAACTCAGAATATGCTATGAAATGTGTGGAATGGGAGCAGATTGCCCATTGGAGATGCTGGCTTTTCCCTTCTCTCTAAGCTGGACAGAAACTGGGGGGTAGGTGAGTAGTGTTTCAGGTGGCTGAAGTTATGTGACAGGTATCTTACCCTTAATGCCTTCCCAGAGCTAATCCCAAAAGCCAGAGCAGGCAATTAAAGTCTCATCACTTAAGTCCACTCATGAAGCTATTCTGGACTGGATATGCAGTTTGCAAAGCACTTTGGATTCCCACAGGATGAACCATGTATTGTGATTTATTAGTATTGCAAGGCACTGCTAACTGAAAACCTACAAATGGTACCAGATCTCAGTCTCTCTCAGCTCAAAGCCAAGGGTGGGACTCTAAGGATACACAAGCTGAATTTGGGCAGAATACTGTACTGTGATTGTGATAAAGCTTTCTAGGATGTGTGTGAGAATTTGAGCCTTCCTCTGTCCTTGAGGGCTTTTGATGTTGCCAGCTTCAGCAAAATGCCCCTTTAAATAAGGAGTTCAGAGACTGATGAATGAAGACATCCATTCTTCTGGGAAAAGAGAAAAGAAATAGTTTAGCCTGTGAAATAAAGCATAGTGTGTGTATTGATCTCTTTTTACACATGTTGCTAGAAGTGCAAGAAAAGCTATAGCAAAGCGCCTGTCAGCTCCATGGATGTGAAATTGTTCTCTGTGGCTGCAGAGTGATGCAGGAAAATGTGTGGGGAAAGCATCAGGAGGGAAATCTTTCCTTGTCATTGACTCCATGTGCTGTCCCCTTTAGCCTTCCATTCAGGTCAGCACACCAAGCACAAACATCCTGTTCTTCCTTTCCTTGCCTAATTTCTTCTTTGCTTCTACTTTTTTTTTCCCCTTTCTTTTTTAGTTGAGGGACTACTTGATCAGAGCAGGTCCCTCACTCTCCTGGATTTCCAGCTATAAGCTTTCTTCTAATTGTTCAGATTATGAATGGTCATTAACTGAAAAGAACGTAAAGAAGAGGCAACAGGCAGCTGTCTGCCTAAATGCTGGGAACTGGAAAAAAGGGTTGCAGTTCAAGTATTTATGGCAGAGGTTTTCTGCCTGGTGAATGTCACCCTTTTTTAGTCATATCCATGCAAGGGAGAACCCTGCAAATCCTTCTCGGATGAGGGCTTTTCAGTTCTGATTTTGTTTTGTTTTGCTCTTCCTCGAGGAAATTGTTTTTGAAGATATTTGGCCTATAGAGAGTTGGGGAAAATGTAAAAGAATGCAAAACACCATGACTTTTGAAGTAGCTGAAGTGTAGAGGGGATTTAGTAAGCCTCAGGATGATCCTGGCTTTGAATCCCCTTCAGATTGCTCCTGTGCTGCAGCATCTCAAATGTTTGCTTTACATTATGGCAAAATCATCTTTTGTTTCCTGTGGTTCTGCTATTTCACTGTGGCTGAAGTTGTGTTTTATAGCAAATGTGAGCTTTTCTCTGTGAACACGTTGGGATCCCGTGTCTCGTTTATGTAAGACAACCTTATAAGTATTGGAAAGCAATTTTGTTGGCACAGAGTATGTGCCATCTGAAGGGTAACACTTGCAGGCTCCTGCAGTCCTTCCCTATAGTTGTGTGGCTTGGTTGTTTCTTAATTCCCTCATCACTCATCTGACCACATTTTCCAGCACTGAGGTATGTTATCTTCTGCTTTTACCTTGTGTTTCTTAACCTTGGGTGCTTCTGGAATGAAATGCCTCACCAGAGAAAGGTTGTCTTTGGCTGAGCACCCCGGGATAGCACTTCATAATGGGTTTGTACGTAGATTGTGGTGGTGTCACAGGGTATATTAAGAATTTTGGTTTCCTCCCTGGCTTGCTTTCTTTGCTGTTCTCTCACTTTCTCTCACTCTCTCTTGTTTTTTTTAAATGACATTTCATTATTTGCACGTTTGCTGGGTTGTCCATCTGCTGTTGTAGTAAACATGCTGCCAGTCTCTGTGCTGCGTGGTTCATGCTGTGAGAGAGCTGCCAAACCAGGCTGGCCATGTGTGCGTGGGGTTCGTGATCAGAGAGCCTCTCATGACAGTCTGTGCCTTTCTGATGAGGTGGAGAGCATCAGCACAGCGTTTCCAAACAGCCCTGGGCTCTCTGGGCAGCTGAAACAGGATGGGGCTCCAGGCAGAAGGGCCTGCATCCCACCCCAGGCAGTCTGCACTCGGCTCATCTGCAAAGGCTGAATCACCAACAAGACACGGTGGTGGTTCCTGGCAGGAGAGCAGAGGGCTTGAAAGAAAACTTCATTTTTTTTATTGTGAACAGCGTAGGAATGTGTTCTAGTGGTTCAAGTCTGAGATGGAGAACAACGCAAAAAACAATCCACACTCTCTTGGTATATTTTGTTGATGGATCTTGTGTTCAGCCTCAGAAGACAAAAAGGTGAATTTGCTGTAGACTGCTGGAGATTAATGCCTGTCTGGATCAGTCAGGAGGGTCAGAAATGAACAAGAGTGTGCTGGAGGCTGCCAGTATCCCATGATCAGGATAACTCAAGAAGAACAGGTTGGAAGACAGCTGTTTTCAGGGAAATAGCAAGGACATACCGGTTTCATGGCTCTCTTTATCCCCTCCCCCTTGAAATTCTTGGTGTTAGCAGCTCTTGCTGACCAAGTGGTGGCAATCCAAGCTGGGTGACCTGTGGGTGAGAACAAGGGAGAAAGTGGCTTCCATAGCTCTTTAGGACCTTCTCTGTTTCTTGTTGCAGCTGAAAAAAATACCTTTAAATTACATATACTCTGGGTTTCTTATGCAAAGTTTTCATATGTGAGTTTTTTATATAGGACACTGAATAATCACCTGATGAGTGGGGATTTTCACATACTGAAGTTTTGGCTGGATTTCAGTCACCTGGCTACAATCTCCTTCCAGGCAGTGGTAGAGTGATAAGGTCCCCTCAAACCTCTTTTTCCTCAGGCTAAACACCCCCAGCTCCCTTAGCCAACCCTCATCAGACCTGTGCTCCAGACCCTTCACTGGCTTCATCGCCCTTCTCTGAACACCCTCCAGCACCTCAATGTCCTTCTTGGCATGAGGGGCCTAAAACTGAACACAGGATTTGCAGTATGGCCCCATCAACCCAGTCTCTATATCTCATTTCTACCATCTTGGACTTTCCAGACCCACTCCGTTGTTCTTTTAAATAGCCTTAAAAGTAATAGCAAACAAGTAAATTGGGATAGCCTTGTGCAGTACAAAGCTGGCTCACACAAATCTAACCAGCTTTGTGCATCTGTTCCTGCCCACTCCCATTGAGTCATACTGAGCCTTAGTCACCAGCAGCCTCAGTCTCACAGTGAGACTGATATATCTGTCTCCAAAACACATGCTGCAGTCTGCATGGCATGGGGGAGTGAGAAAAGCAAAGCAATGAGCAACCTACTCCTCAAGGAATAAAGCAGTGTAACAAACCTTTTTATAATTTACTATGACTGGTATATCAAAACAAAAGGACAGAAATTCCTGTGTATGTCAGTTTTTAATCCTTCCTTGTGCAATAATTGAGTGATTTGTTATAAATCCCCAAAGGCTTATTAGATAGGATTGTCACCAAAAAAAGGGACAGTTTTCTATTGAAGCAGAGCTCCCAGGCTGTGCCCTCTATTCCACAGAGATCAAACTTTGGATTCTGCTGGCAGGCTATTAGCATATGTAGCATATTTGCTATTCAGAGTTTTACATAGGCTTGTAATAGGTACGAATCCAAGGTTGAGCTAAAAAAAATCTGCTGGTGTGCAGAGTGCAATGAAGGAAACTGTTCACAGCCAGTGTTAATAAAAATCCCGACCTTCTTTGTCCTTGGTAGGATAGTTGAAGTGCTCGTAGCTCAGTAACATTAGCAGAGGAGACCCAGAGAGCTTTCTTAAGGTGTGATGCTGAGGAATGCAGCTTTCAGCAGTTTTTGTGTGTGATCAGGGCTCTTGTCAGCACTCATTGTATTTTCTCTGTATGTTGTTTCCTTCATTTATTTTATTAAAGGAGTTGTCTCCCCTTATTGAAAAGTCGTCTTAGTAAAGTGTCACCCTCTGCTTGAGTTATGTTGTAAAAAGAAACTGTAATGTCTGGCAGGCATTTCACATCCTTAAATTTGGTGCAATCCTAGCACATATATAGAACTGAGTGTAGCAGAAAAATAATGTCTGAGAGGTGAGACTGTCAGTAGTCAGGAGTGCTTGATGCTACCCACATTAGGGCTCTGAAATTGTTTATAGCTGAGGAGCCCAGCCTTTCAGCAGAGATGGGCTCTGGGGCTCCCAGGAAGCTCTTCTGAACTGAGTCACCTCTGAAACATGACAAAAGTGTTGATGATATTCGTGGGGACCCACCACAGGCGCACAGATTTCACATCACCATGTTGTTCATGGTCATGCCTTGTGTCTGAATGGACATTTCCAAAGGATGGCAGCAGGGAGCTGTTGTGAAATGCTCTTTTGATACCCAGCGACGGTTGAGCAGGGCCACAGAAAGGTCCTGCTTCCACCCAAAGTACATTGGAAATCGATCTCTGGCATGTCAGCCCCAGCACACCCCAAAGTGCCTTGCTGGGCCCTTGGCTTCAGATGTTATGGAGAAAATTTATCAGCCTGGTTGCCAGAGTAGCCTTGAAACAAAGCAATAATAAAACAAGAATCACATTTATTGTTGTTTACTGGATTCAAGGCTTTCGTGGTCTGTTATTTAAATGTGCAGCCTCTGCAGCAGAGTTGCTGGAGGCCCTTTTCTGACACCAGGGTCTCCAACTGCAGCAGCCTCCAGACCAACCTGTCTGGGCAAGCCATTTTGGCAGGAATTCTCCCCAGTAAGGAAAAGAACAGTGAAAATGTCTGGAAAAGGTGAAAAATGGCTTGGCTAACCAGATCTTTTTCCTGTTTCTATTTGGGTATGCTATGCCAGCCAATATATTTGCTTTCTGCATCCTCAAATGTGGTTTTCCTTCCTATTCTCCAAAACAGTTCTGAGAAAAGCTTCTTTGTTTTCCCAGGATATCAAAGAACAAGAATTTTATTTTTCACACAATCCCAAATATTCTTACATAAGGGCTGTCAAACTAAAAAGAGCTAGAATTAAGAAGGATCACTCTCTAGATGTACAGGTAACCCAGACCAGAATCACCCTACAGCTAGTCTTACCTTTGGTGGAGAAATTAGTGAGAAGGATTTGTAACCTTCCAGGTATCTGTTCCTCCAAAGGAAAAAAGGAAAGAGGTGGTAGAGAAGGTGAGTGCCAGTGCAGGCAGAATAATCCTGTTGAGCAGGAGGGGGAGATTCCCCTCCCCAGGAGGGAGCCTGACTGGTGGCAGGAGCACTGAGCCCTGGTTCTGCTGTGTCACAGCTCTGCTGTCCTCCAGAAAAAGCTTTGCCATCCCTGGGACCATATTCTTCAGCAAATATAACAGGAGCTGCCATGACAACCTCTTGTAAATAAAAGTGGATTGAAAACAAAATAAATCTGCAGTGGCTTTGTGTTTATGAAGTGAATCTGTACTGCTCAAGAGGCTGTTCTTTGTAACTGGGAATTGGTAGGAGTGATGTCTGCCTGTCAGATGGTGCTGAGCAATGGAAGGGCTGACTTGGGAGCACAAGCACGGCAGCAGAGCTGACTAATCTTTGCAAAACAGACTTTTCATACTCTTAATTGCAGGTTGACAGCACAAATTGCTGCCTGTGCTCCTTAAAGGGGTGATCACAGACTGTGGTCTCTACAGAAATTGTCTATCCAGGGGTATAGTGCAGGACTGATGGACACAGGGAGCGATGCTTCACTCTCCAGCCAGGGCTGCAGTCTGAAGGATTCTTCCTCATACCAGAACACCCCTGTGTGCCTTTGCTGGAAGTTCTAAATGTCTCTGCAGAACCATGTGGTTGTGGAGGGTGCTTATTCCAAGGCAGCAAGGCAGAGCTGGAGAGCAAGAAAGCTGTCTAAGAATGGTTTCAATCCCTGGTTAAAGGCAGAGCGAGCCCTCAGTGTGTATCTGTTGGCATCAGATCAGAGCAGGCAGCTCTGTGACAAGGGCAAGGACTGCACCGCTGGACTGTCAAGGGTTCTGTCGTGTTTTGCAACACTTTTGGAACAGTTTTTATTTTTCTAAGAGTTACTGTATATCAACTTCATCATCAAGTGTGCTTCTGGCTGAAGAGGATCATAAGAAACAAATTGATATCTGTCTGTATTCTGCATAGATAAGTGTAAAGGGAAAATCAGCTCCTGTTATTTCCTTGCTTAACTAACAGGTTGGAATTGGGAGAGCGGCATTTGCAGCCTGGCATTTGATATTTTTTTGCTTCTGTAAATGGATGCCTTCACATACAGAATCGTGCTAAGAAGTGAAAGATGAAAAAGGTCTTAGGTAACAGTACAATTACAGACTTTATCTTAGGGCTCAAAGTACAACTGTGACCCAATTTGAAATGTTCTGCAGTGCTGTATTAACAAAGAAGGGTCTCATGCACCCAGAAAGCTAAAGCTCTAGTTACCTCTGATTCCAAGCAGAGATCTATTCTGGATGTAAAGGCAGATGAAATTAGCACACCTCCATGATACATGAGAGTTACAAATTTCAATGGAGACATCAGCTGGGCTTCGTGATACTTTTAGACTTTAGAATATATATATATGTGATTTTTAAGCTTGGACTTGTAACTGAGAATTGAAATTGAGCTTCTAGAAAAATAGTTTTACCTACCTACCCCCTCCTGGGTTTGAAGGTTTCTGCTCAAAAAAGAACTTTGGTTTTGTTCCTAGCAGCTCCACATTTTTGGAACAGCTTTGTCAACTGTGATTACTAGATATGTGTCCCCTTAAATCCAGTTTCTTCCATCCTGTCTCCAGACTTCCTAAACAGACAGTTTTCTCTCTGGAAGTTACACCACGTAGTAATATTGGTTTGTTAATATGTGGAGAGTTTATTAATATGTGGAGAGTTAAAGAGTTTATTTGCTTGATTTATTCCATGGAAAATGACTTAGCACACATCAGATTCCAGCTTGTGCAGTACCGAAGATGGGTAGGGAAAATGCTGGTAAAGCCTTTGGCTAAATTAAAGTAAATACAAGGGGATATGTTTTTGTTAATGTTTCCATTAAGCTCTGTAAGGTCTTCACAGAGGTTCTTCAATGGAGTCCTTCAGTAACATATGAAGTAGTAATATAATAATATTAATAATGATAATCTGTTTACTGACAGTGTTTATAAATGCCATCTATGGCTGAATAATTTTTATATGGGCTAAGTAATTTTAATCTTAACTAAGTAGGAGAATAAGCAAATTAATACAGAAGCTTTTCTTTAAGCTCCTGCAGTGCCTGGTTCAGCCTCAGTCAAATCTTGATAAGAGTGAGAATCTAAACCAAATAAATTGCCTCTTTTGGTTTTGAGATGTTTCCCTACGGTTTTAGTTGCAAACAATGGTGATGTGAAACACAGATGTCAAAGCACGGCAGTGAGGGTGATGTTATGTAGTTGAGCCTTTGTAGACAGTTCTATTGAATGTGCATGGACAGGGCTGGGAACAGATGAATTTGTCATGAATGCTTTGGTTTGGGGCCTAATGATTTGGGGCCAGCTTGGCCAAGCCTGGCTGCTGCCTTTTTTTTTTTTTTTCCTTTTTCAACTTGGCATGAATGACTCCCATGTGTTTCAGTTCCAGTAATTCAATATTTTGTTCCTTATTTTTGTTGTTCATTATGTAACCAGAATATTTTCAAACACTTGCAAGGATTATGTCTGAGTTATACACATTTTTTAACATATTTTGGATTTGGTATGATTACACAATACGATGTGATTAGACCTGTGGCTGCTCTGAATTCTGAAGACAAGCAAGCCCTGCAGTCTTCCTGGACGGTGCTAATTTTTAATTAAACTCTATTTGATCACAAATTAGGTTTATGTGAAATTGCTATTTATGTATGTTTTGAACTCTTTTAAATGGATGCAGATGTGGTGGTAGAGAAGCACTGAGTCATTACATGGAAAGGGTGATGCCTCCCCTCTGGGAGGTTCTGTGCTGAGGAGGTATTCCTGACATTTAGAACATGATTTAGGACCCAAGACTCAGTTCTTCAGCACACAGCATTAGGCAACCTCATGCTTTTGCTCACAGAATTGCTCATTATCTACTTTTCTGATCAAACAGATGCTAAACTTGACACTAACATAATTTTCTTATGCATATAGAGAGGAGCTCTAAAAACCCTGTGGCTGGAACATGAAGCAGCATAAACAGAACAGACGGCAGGAGGTGGAATATAATTGCCGTTTGTTTTTGTTAGTTAAAGATGAGCATGTGTGCTTTTCTTATGGCTTTATTGTCTTTAGTCCTGCAGAATTGGCTGCTCCTCTCTCATTTGTGCAAGTAAATTGGTTATTTCCTCCCTGAGCACCATGTCACAGTTTTCTCCCTCTTTGTTACATATTTTTACATATTTCTCAGAACACTGACATACTCTTTTTCAGGTTGTGTTTATTGCCATAAATACTCTCTAAGATCATACATCCCACTAGAGGCAAGACAGAAGTTTGCTGAGAAAGTAGCTGTATTTAAACTGTAATTTACTAGCAGTTTTTCTCTGGCATCTGGGTACCTCCCCTTGAAAGCTTTAACACAGGACTTTTAATTTGGCTGCAGGTGGCTTTTGATGATGCTGTAGTGCAAGCACTGCTAAAGGCTCCCTGTTCTCTTGTAACTTAGATCTGCCATTGGTTTCAGCCAAGGAGAAGGATCAGAGTCTGTGCTATTGCTTGCCAGCAATTGCTGTGGGTAAAACAGTGGGCAGTTTGGACACTGCTCCATGGGCTACAATCATGGGATGCTGTGATGGAAGGAAGAAGAAGTTAATAAAGGACATGACATTTTCTCCTCTGCCCTTGCAGGATCTCAGCTCGTTTGCCATGCCATTCTTGGACGGTGATGTGGAGAGCGCAGACAAAAATGCTCCTCGCAAGGTAGGATATATGCAAAGCTTCACCTCATTGTAGTGGCTGAATCCCTTGGGGGTAAACACAATTTTTTAGGCTTTAAAAAGCCTGGGGCTTTCATCTTCCCTGCCATACCATTAACCTGTGGAGAGTGATGCACTGAGTCAAATATGGTGACTTTTGCAGAGCTTACCGTGATGGTGCTTATGCAGCATAACCTGTAAAAGATGCACACTGCTGGTATTGGGGACACTGCAGGTATTGTGTGTAACAATATTGTAAATCAATGAAATCATGTTGCACAACTCTATTCTCAGGAATATAGTGAGCTAACAAGGTCTGAGGTACTGCTACAGAAATACAGTGCCCANGGGGGGGGGGGGGGGGGATGTTCCTGGAATTGCCTCCTGGTGGTTGCTCTGTCTATGGAGGCTTAAATTGTTCCATGTCCTTGGTCTGTCTGTCCTTGGTGCTGGCAAAATGAGCTGCCTTAATTTGCTGAAGCTGTAGTGGTAGAGTCTTCCCGTAAACAAGGTGGAAAGTTTTCTCCTCTCAATGTGGGATTAACTCAAGGTTATCCTTCTGGAGGCATCGATTTGTTTCTCTGATGGCCTGCTATTAAATTAAGCCAATACAGTCAAGGAGTTTGCTTTCCTTACAAATGATCAGGGGAGCATATTCAATGGATGACATTCAGGATGGTTATACAGTGCCCACACAATCTTCAGAGCAATAAAAACTGTGGGTGGGATCTGTCATCTTCAGGTCCTGGCCTCCTCATTTTCACAAAGCTCTGAAGTGCAAGCTGGTGTGCTCAATGTAAGCCTCCTACCAGCCTGGCAAAGAGAGATCCTCCTCCCAACAGCAGACAACCCCAAATGCTGGTCTTGGGCTACACAGTGGGCCACTTTGACTTGTCACCGTATTTACAAGGCTCTGGACCTCCATGAGGGTTAAACCTGCTTACAGGCCCCCTTCTCAAAGAGTCTGCAGTTGTAGTTGAAGGCAGGTGGGGCAATAAATATCTCCTTAGTGAAGCTGATCTGCATCTGGAACAGTAATAACTTAGCTCTGTTGACTCGTGTTGACAGCACAACTTTCTATTCCTTTGCACCTCACAGCAAAGGACAGATGTTCAAAAAATCTCTGCAATCCATCAGTAATTGAATATGTTTCTAACACTGGCATTGTGCTTCTCTGCCTTGGACCTTTTAAGATTGACGTAGGAGTCGCTGACGCAGTGGGAAACTCTTGTGGATGCCAGGGAAATTAAAATATACAGTGTTACCAAAAGGTGCCTATTTGGAGGGTTTGAATGAAGTGAACAATGTGATGTTTTTGAAAGGGGTAGTCATGCTGGAAGAAGGCAGTGGTTTCTAGCTGAAAGTTGATTTTTTTCCATTTAGCACCTCCTTTTCACAAAAAAAGGTGAGAAAGCTGCATGAATCTCAGTCATGAGGGAAAACTGTGCCAAAGCTAATTGTGCTTGTGTGCAGTATTAGAGGGTACTGTTTAATGACTTCCACTCCACCATTTCTGAATCCCACGTTTTTCTTCTTACTGACTTAAGGAGTTTATTTGGATGATTGCTTGTCTTGGGAGAGCTGGAAGAATGTTTCAGTAGTTGCCCCTTTTTGTAGCTTCAGTAAACGCTGGTTGGGTTTTTTCCCCCAACTTGGGTCACGTTCTGCTGACAGAACTGCAGTTAACTTTGGAATAACCATGTGGTCAGGGCTTTACATCTGAAATTGCATTTCTGACTGACCTTTTTGATGGACTGTGTAAGACCCAAGAGTTTTTTCTAATGCTATTCTCGGAGCTCTGTTAAGCACATGCAACAAGGTGGTAAGGAACAAGCCGGAAGTGCCCAGCTTTTGATAAGAAACAGGCTGTCTAATAAAATCTAATTGCTACACATCTCATCCTATGTATCGCTTTCCTCGATGTGAAGTATGGGATCTTTGCTGCTAGTGAGTGATGAGTATCAGACTGCAGTGTTTATTTAATTCTAAGTACAAACTTGCCAGTCCCTACTGCTGACACATAAAAAAAGTCCCCAGGTTACTCTTCCCTTTCAAGCGAGAGTGTTTTTCTTAGCTCAAGTTGGAAATCACAGTGTGGTGTGTAACTGTAGTCTGTTAAAACTCAGTATTTCATCAGTAGCGTGGCTTTTCCTTTCACTTGTCATGTTGGAGGCAGCAATTCATCAGGGATGTCTCTCTTCCTGCACTTAACTCTTCTGTCTCCTGGGCTATAGATCAAGGTAGACAAGAGCAGTTCACAGCCCGTCTTTCCGATCTGCCATTAATTTAATTTTCCTGTTCTTTGTGAAAGGCTTTTAGAAACTGAATTAACATTTTTCACTGAGATCCTCAGCACTTTACCATGCAAGTGTCTCTCAATCATTATCCTGTGACAACAATCCTCATTACACAGCTAGGAAATTCAAGTCTAGAATTATTTGTTCAGGTTCATGTAGGAATTTTTTGGCAGTGGTGGTTATGTGACACTCATTTCCTGAAGTTTAGCCTTAATCACTTCTCATTAATATGTCTACTAGTACAAATTATGTGTTCTTCTTTCCTTTATGACTAATGGCAGGAAGAGGATAGGGATAGTTTTCACCCTTCTCTGTTGAAGATGGGGAATACAATCTTCAATTCCTGTGAAGAATCTCGTGTAAGAGCTTTTGGCATGGTGTGATGGTATTTTGGCCCTTGTTATTGGAAGAGGGGATGTTCAGCAACCTGGAAAATCAGGAGTGATGGGGAGCATCATTCAGAAAATAATTTTGGTACGGGGTGTCAGGTCAGCAGTCAGAGATGAGTGCCCCTCTGCACCCAAATGGCTCTATTGATTTTAGAGGTCTTAACACCTTGAATGTTCATAGATCCTTCATCCAAAATGTAGGTTAAAACATAAGGTGTGGAAATTATAGGAAACTGATAGACGTTGCTTTCAGCTTAAAGCTCATTATTTGAATTCGTGATGTGAATGATTAGAAAGAAGAAAATGACAGAAGAAGAAACTTGTCCATGGGGGAGCCAGCTAGCAAATTATGGATGGAGGAGGGAGGAAGAAAAGAAGTTTGAAGAATAATATTGATTCATTCCTTTATGGAAATAACAGAATTTTCATAGAAATATAAACAAAAGCTTGGAAAAGAAGTGTGCATTAAAAATTCTTTATGTGGGGAAAAAAGCTGCTGAGATGTTTATCTTAAATGACAAAGGTGTCATTAATAACTTCAGTGTCTTTAAGACACAAGATGTTAAAGCAAGACATTTTAAAATTAAATCCAAACAACTGTAATAAACAACTTCTAAATGAACTGACAGAGCTTTCCTCTGCCTAGTGTTGGTTTTGAATAAATCTCAGAGCAGAGATGAAGTTCCAAAAGGCTGCAAAAAAAGAAATTACTGTGTTAATATTTACAATGTTTGCAATTAGGATAATGTACAGGTTTGTCAAACATTAGTCCTGGGCAAAGCTCTGAAATAGCTCATGTTGGATAGTTAATGATGCTGTTATAATAGACTAATTTGAATTGGAATTAATTGTAATGGTTCTTATTGAACAAATGTGGGGGTTTAAATGAATTATAAATTTGGTTGAGAAATGTCATAGCATTGGTGTTCTGTATATAGAAAGTAGCACAAGTCATTTTGATTTAAGCAACTGGAATGGTACTGAATAAACATGGAGCTTATTTAAATGAATAAAAACCTGGCTGCTGAAGTAAATGGGGACTCACCAGTGGAAAATTCTGTTCCTAGGCAGACAAAACATTCTGTTGCTATACTGTATCATGCTTTATCAGTGACTTGAAAGATAGACAGACTCATTACTGTACAATTCGTAGTTTATACAAAAATGAGAGAGGGGGAGAGAGCGGTAAATTCCAAGCAAGAAACTCTCTGATGCAGAATGACCTGAATCACCTAAAACACATTTTGCAAACAAACAGCCCATCTCAATTTGGCCAACCTGTTATCAGTTACACCTAGGTGCAACAGTGCAGACTTTTTGTGGAGTCTTTTACAAAACCTTTGTTAGATTTTGAGAATAGTTGTAGGTAATCAGCTGTGCACAGACTCAGGATGTGACTTGATGGTTAAAGGATTAGTTTGGGTTCTGGACGTGCTTTATCAGAGAAGTGGCTCCAATACTGAAGGACTCCAAGGAGTGTTTCGTCCTGCTGCTGGTCCCAGGTTTGTTTTTGTTTTGAGTCTCCTCTTGATTTATTTTTTTTCACAGTCTTTTAATTATCCATTTCTTTATGAGCAGCGAGGATGGGGAGCCTGGACAGTGCCACAGCCTTGGGACAGGGAACCTGCAGTGGGTGCAGAGAGACTCAGGGGAAGGGCATGTGCAGTGTCATGTGCATGGCTCCTCCCCATCCACTGCTTTAAAGGAAAGGCAATCAGAGGGTGAGAGGTGGGCAGGGAGCTAGCTCTGCTTCCACCTTTCCCAACACCTGCTTCTGCCTTTGAGCAGCCCTGCTCAGTGCTGGAAACCTTCCCCTGAGTGTGTGTACAGCCATGCAGAGCTCCCAGAGCCTGCCAGCGCAGCCAGCCTCATCCCATTGTATTTTAATTTGGGAAAGTGTCATTGTACCTCAGTTTTAGGAAGTGACATCTCTGACCCTGTAAGCTACAATGTCACCTCAATTGTTTCTGCTCATGCAGAACCCAGGGAGCTCGTGGTGCTGAATGTGACCACATGGTGCCTGGGAGAGTAAGTCCTTCATTACCTTTCAGTCTAATGAAGTCAGCTCTTGTGCCTCTGTGAGCTCTTTTATTCCAGCAGAATGAGGGAATCATCCAATTAACTTTATCAAAGGGCTTTTTTATTGAGACTCAGTGGAAAGGCAGGAAACAAGTGCAGGCATCTATCTGGTGTATTGTGTCTAATTGTGTTTACTGTCCCTGTCAGGGATGGTGGGAGACAGTTCCTTTTCTTTTACTTGTCTTTTAAAAAAATTTTAAGTGAAGAGGCAAAATAAAGGTCAAATCACTCACTGTTATAAAAACAAACAGAATTCAAATGCTCCATAAATGTCCTCATGATTTGGAGAAGAAAGGAATGGAGCTCAGGAGCATTTAATAACTTTCACTTAAATTCAGAAGGATTTTGAAAGGCTCTTTAGTTTAAGCCCATTCGTATTCCAGACAGATTATCTTTTCAGCCTATTCTGAAGAATGAAACTAAATTCACCACAAACTGAACCAGAGCCAGAGATTTTTCAGGGAGAGCATCCTCTGGGGAAGGCTGTGACCCAAGCAAGGACCTGTTGCTGGAGCACCATGGCAGGGGAGCAGAGGAGATGGGTGGGAAGAGGTGCTGTGGCAGGGACATGGGCACTGCCTGGGTTTCCCTGACTCTGTCCTTGGTCAGGGTCTTCTCAGCAGAGCTAGTTCATTTTTCTGGGCATGGTGCTTTTGTAGGACACTTCTCTTCCCTGCAGTTAAGTGGTCCTTAAATTTTAGGTTGGGACCAGAAATGTTTTCTTAGAAAGGACTTTATTAGGCAAAAAGGAGGGATCAGATTTTCAATATAAAGCATGGGAATGAAAATAACAGTGTTGGGGAAATTTCTGCCGGTGGCAGGACTGAGATGGGTGGTGTGAGGATGATGAGAGCCTCGTGTGTGGTGAAGTATGAACAGTCTGATGCTGCCTCCCATTGCATGGGGGAGCATGGGGGATTATTGTGTGATAGTGATTAAATGTAGCACACCTCAATTGTCTTGTGAAATAGGATGAAGAATCACAAGTCAGGTAAGAAAACAGATGAAGGAAAAGATGGCAGGCTGGAATTGAAAGGATTACGATTGGGTGGAGTGACAGAACTGATGGGGTTACCTGAGTCTTTGCTAGTAAGGCTGGGACAAAAAATAGAAGCATGGTAATCAGATTTGTTGGATACAGAGAGGTGAGTTTTTCATATAGGAAGGATCTTATACAGGAAGACCTGGATGACCTTCAGGATGGATAATTCTTAACAGCTCAAGACAAAAGGTTAGGTTAACAAGAGCAATAAGAGGTCAGGGAATGTTCTTCTGTCCTGAAAATGAAGGGCTGGGGCACAGTCCTGTTGCAGAGCCAAACTCTTGCACCCACTAGAGCAGGGTGGCCATGGACAACCTGCGACTGTCCCTGGCTTGTGTTGTCTCTGAGCAGCACCTGAGGAGTGCTTATAGCATAGACTAAATCCCAGTCAGATGGGGGTGAGCAGAGAAGCCACAGGGACAGCTGTTCAGTGGTTCAAGCTTCTGTCCAGATGTTTCATTCACTGCCGTGGCATAGTGTGGGACTGGTAGTTCTTTATGTTGGGAATTTGTCTTCTAGAAGTTTTGTCTGTTGAAAATAAAGGTGTGAGTGTGCTGTCCATCATCACAGTGTGACTCTAAGCCATTAATGCGGGTAGCTAGGAGAAAGGAAGAAGAGGTTAGGAGGAGGGAAAGATTCCATCCTCCAGGTGAAATTACAGGGGCAGCTTTCAGAGTGTTACTTCTTGCAGTGAAATCTTCCAGAACTGCTCGATGTGAAGCAAGTGCCACACTATCACTTTACATTTCATTCAAAAAAATTGCATGTTAAGTCTGACAAGCACTGTAAGACATTTATTTTCAACAACAGACAGTTCTGAATGTATTGTAGAAACCTGCCTGTGATAATTTAATGTGTACAACAGAGCAAAGTCTCTGCCTGGTCCCCAGCTGTGGATCCTTTTGTGCTCCAAAGCATGAAAACTGGAAGCATCCTACAGCATTTTAGGAGATATTTACTCAGTGCTGTGTAAGGTAACCAGTTTAGCCTTGGACAAGAGGAGACAGCCACTAGGACCAGCACATCTGATGCAGCACAGGGCTGAGGGTAGGGCTGCACTGGCACTGCTGCTGAGCTGCTAATTTAGCCCCATTCCAGCTGCACTGCTCTCTGCAGACAGAAGATCAGGAGCTGACATTTCTCTCCAACCCAACCAGTTTTAAGGTTTAAGGAGTCCAAGGTTGGGCATAGAGCTCAAAGATCTCATCTATGCTCTGCACAAAGCCAACACGGGGAATGTTTTGTTGTTGGTTGGTTGTTTTGTTGGGATTTTTTTAATTAGGTGAACAGTCTTAGTACATGAAGGAATTTTTCAGTTTGTTTGATTAGGCCTTATTTGTGCATTGATTTGTATTGTACTTGCTTTGTGGGTTTGGATTCCTTATCTCCAAAGGACCAATTGTCTGTTCAGGATCAAATGAGCCATTTCACCATGTGCATTTATATTGTGTTTTAGGTGTGTTGCATATTTCTGCCCAGTCTCACTTTACTGCTTCTCCTGGACCAACACAGAGTGATTCACAATGGTTACTAATGTGAGAAACCAGGGTGTAATACATTTATTTTGCTGCTACGGCTCAGCTGGGGGCATAGTTATCTTTCCAAAGCACATGTGGGAGTTTTCTGCCCACCTGCCTGTCATAGCTCCAGGAAATGAGTCCAAAAACATGAAGAACAGGCCCATGATCCATCTAGCTGTGTAACTGCCTCTAGCACCACTGCCAGAGTTGTCACTCTGAGTCTGCATGGAATGGTGGGGTTTATTTCACAGCAGAGATTCTTCTGCATTCCCAGATGAACCATGGAAAGCAACGTTGCCTCGTGACTTTCTGATGTGCTCTGATAACTGTTGTTGCTGCTGATTTCACTTATGGAAGGGTCTAATCATCTTTTAAAACTTACAATCCATTAGCCACAAATGATATTCTAAGAAAGCAATTCTGTTGTAATTCCCAAAGCAAAATTGCAGGTGTTTATCCACTTTGATGGTGGGTGTAACCTGTGGGTAATCAACGTGTGGAGCAGCTGGGGAAGAATTCAATGCAGTAATTTCCTTTAATTTAGTAGCATGCACATGTGTATTTAGCAGTGTGCCCCTGGTGCTCTGACAATTAGTTAATTCATCTGCTTGGCACGATGGAGAGAAGGCAACTGGCTGTGAGTGCAGTAAATAAACAAAAATGTCCCACTGCTTCAGCTCGGAATTGGAGAGCAATTTGTTTTTGTGTCTGACTTGTGCATACAAGGGAATACTGACGTCTTTGACAAATTGTTGCTTGACATTTTACGTCTCTAGAATTGCTTTGGTGTGTAAGGACACCATAGTCTTTTTAAAGTGTCTTCTGTCAGTGTGTCATTTTTAACCACAGAAGCATGCAAAAAAGATAACATGAAATATTATGGGTAGCACTAGAATGGTATCCTTCTCCTGTCTTTACAAATGTCATGGCTTGTCACCTTAGGAAAAATTATTGTGAATTTACCATCCTAACAGCAGTTCTAAACTACAGCAGCAGTGGCAGATTTGTATTATGATTAAAATAAGCTTGAAAATGCTCTTACTCCCCACTTTCAGGCAGTAGGTTTGACCACAGACCTGTGTAAATTGCAGTGCAAAATTCGGTGCTACTTGGTTGTTTCCTGGACTCTGTAGTTGTGAAGAGAACAAGGTGTAAGTAGTCTCTGATGATGTACAGATGATATTTTAGTAACGTTAATGAGCTTTTATGAAAAAGCTATCACTTTGGGACTATTTTACCCATGACAAAAGTGCACTTTGTTTATTAATTTTCTACAGTGTAGTTATTATTCCAGGTCTGAGATGAGAGACTGCCCTATTATTCTTGATAAATGCCCACCAGGAGACAGTCTGTGTCCCAGAGGACTTAGAGTAGGAAGAAAGGAGATATAGCCCTCATGACAGAAGAGATGTGCAATATGAAACGAGTTTTCAAAATTGCAGATAGAATCCATGACGAAGCTGGGAGGCAAACCTGAGGCTCAGGACACTGCATGAAGTATGAAATATGACTTTTTTCTTTTCTTATGGAAACTGTCCAGAGTCTGTTGTTGCTTTTGTACCTATTGCTTCAGTTAGAATTGATTTTTCTTTTCCAAAAATGTCCCCTTGAGGGCAACAGCTCCACAAATTCATCTGCAGTGGACAGCTTTATTTTTGAGATATTTCTGTCCACACTGTCAAATAAGTGTGCAGGTATAAAAACTTGTTCTGTCTCATGTCAGACATCTCTGTGTTGTGCAAAGAGCACAGAGCAGAATTCACCATCCAACCAGAGCTATGCTGGCACATCTCTGTACCCCTCCTAGTGACCCTCACTATTTGTGTCCTCCTCCCAGACCAGGTGCCACTTGCCTTTTAGGTTGGAAACCTTCCCAAAGGGGAGATCATGGTCTCTGCAGGCCCTTCTGCAGTTCCCATGCAGCAGGACCCATTCCAGCTCTGCCCCATCCAAAAGGGAAAGAGGAGCTGGTCCGAAGTGCATGTGCAGGAGACAGAAAGGGCCTCAAGGAGTGGGATCCTGGGGTACAGAGGGAGCAGCTGTTTGGCCATTGTGCTGCTCGTACTAACTTCTACAAGTGTTTTAGAGCTGTGGCTAAGCACTGTTTTGGAAAGGGAGTTAATTGCATGTGTTTTAAACTTGGCTGACTATTTTTATCTGGATTCACACACGCAAGCCCTTCACTGATCTAGAGGAGGGCATACATGCCACGAAGCTTTCTTTCATATAAGGTATCCTCATAAAGGATGGTGTTTTTCCCTACGAGTCCCATGGCAGCAACACCCATACCTAACTAGACTGACATGCGTCTTCACGTGTACAAGTTGCTGTGTGCTCCATCCCTCCTGGTTTGTGTGGGGTGATTGGGAAGAGAGGAGCAGGAGTGCAAAGGGCTTGAGGCTCGGTGGCACACGGTGCCTGTGGGCACATCCACCATGGCCTTTGCTTGCGCATTCCCTGGAGACCTGAAACCCAGCCCTGCCTTCTGCAGCAACAGAGCCCTTCATTCATGAGGAATCCCCCCCGCTAAAATAGCAGCCTTGTACCCACAGAAGTACTTTGTGCATCCAGAAGGAAATGAACTCTACATATAGCCCAGGCACAGGCAAATCCCACAGGGGTTTGGGGTCAGCTTCTGTTAATTGTGTGGGGGTGGAATTTAATCTTTACTCTTCTTTTTTTGTTTGTTTTTCTGGTTTCTTTTCCCCCCTCACTGGGCAAGCCCGCACAGTGCAGGGCTGTGTTGCACACACCAGCTGGAAAGTCAGCACAGGTCCCAAAGGGATACAGCTGTGAGAAAGGTCATATCCCAGCTCAGGTAATTAACAGAAACATCATCACTCTAAAATGGTTCCTCTATTTTTGGCATTGGAGTTGCAGTCCCACAGTTGTGGCTGTGGCTGATGTCATAGGGACCTGTCAGGCATTTGGGAACTTGTGTGCTGTGCTGAGTTACATCACGTGAGGGAGATTTAAGGACTGCACTGTATTTGGGTGCTTAAATTCGTGAGGAAGACTTTGGGGCACTATGTTCCCTTAACTGCAATCATTCATTACCTTAAATAAGTTCATTGCCAGTCCTCTTCCAGTTGTCTGAGGAAGGAAAAGGGATGTGTGGCAAAAAAAAGCAGTGAAGAAAATCCTGCATTGTATGTGTGATAATAAAATGTATACACACACGTTGAAGTTTTTCTGTGACATTCAGGTTGTCTTTTAAGAGCCCAGAGGGGTGCTACACACACACCTGCATGTCAGGGAAGGCAGGCACTGGGGAAGGTGAGGTCTGGCTAACCCACCACCCCAGCAAGCAGGGCTTGGCTCTGTTGAGACAAGTTCAGAGATTCTGGTGGCCTGAGCTGGACTGAATTAATGTGGATTTTTCTTTCTTCTTCCTTTTTCTCTTCTCCTCAGGTGGAAGAAAACTACTCTGCTGGCAGTCCTTCAAAAGGCCTCTTCTCAAAAGGGCTCCAGAACCGACCTTCCAGCCCTGTTTCTGCCCCTGTGAGGTCCAAACATAGCCCTGGCTCACCCAAAACAGTGTTCCCCTTCCCCTACCAGGAGTCTCCCCCACGCTCCCCACGCCGAATGAGCTTCAGTGGGATCTTCAGGTCCTCCTCCAAAGAGTCCTCCCCCAATTCTAACCCGTCTACCTCTCCTGGGGGCATCAAGTTTTTCTCCAGATCAAGAAAAAGTAAGAAATTGCTCATGTTATTTCAGGAAGATACACGGTACCTCTGGGCATGGCCCATTCTTTACCTGCGGTAGTGAAGTAAGTGCAGATGAGGCATGTGCTAATTGTTCATTATCGCTTTCACTGACCATGTGTTTTGGGTTTCTGAGGTGCTGGCCGTGATCTGTGACCTCTGCAGGGCCATGGACACCCACACAGGGCTGAGGAGGGAAATGACTCTTCTGAGCTTTGCCTGGAAACCCTGTGTCCACGTTAGTGGGAGTTGTCTGGATGGTTTCACCAAGGCTGGTTGGACTTCAGTGCTGGGGCTTGAGAACAGTTGGAGACATTCATGGGATGTGTGGTGGAGGTGGGCACTGAAAAGACATCAGTCAGGAACCAAGAGGGATTTGCTTCTGTAGACTCCACAGAGAATTTCAGCTGTGTTTCTTAGTCAATGTTTCTTTGCCCTGCCTGTTGTAGGAAGGGAAAGAGACCTTTACTGGATGATAGTAAATGATATGTGTTTCCACTCAAATGACCATTAAGGGGATGTTTGAGCTCCTCTTCCAGAATATGAAAGGCATTGGAAACCTCCATGACTCAGCACACTTGCTTTATATTGGGCACAGATTTTACATTCTCAGCATCCTGTGAGCTAATAACACACCATCAGAACTCAGAATCAGGAGGATTGAGAACATGCTTGTAGGTACAGAATTGGTGATGCATATACCTATGTTAGGCTGTATGTTTCCTGCAATGTATGCATAGCTTTCAGTGACTTTTAAATAGTAGAGAGGGACCCCCTTGTTTTTCTTCATCAGCTTTTCTCTTAAAACATGGGTTTTAATGAGAAAAAGTAATTTCATAGTGACTTTAGTGCAACAAGAACACAGCAATACAAACCCATTTAGGATTTGTCTTTATCAGAATTTCTGCTGCAGCTTAATTGAAATGGCACCTTTTCCAGGGCTTACCTCTCTCTAAAACACTGTCAGGAGATTGAAAGTAGGAGCCAGTGTTTCTGAAGGACTCAGAGTAGGCTCCAGACATGGTTTCTATTCAAGGACATTTGTTCTTCCCTTCCTGAAGTTTAAGTATGGTTTTTATGCTCCCCTCTTGTTCAAACCTCACAATAATTAAAATTCATTTAACCTGGTTAGCTAGTCCACATAGGTTTGATTGTTTCATTTAAATATTGGCAATATTCTGCTGATGGAGTCCACAGAGAAGGACTCACTGCTGTTGGGCAGCAGAGCAAAGCCATCCTGGGACTTTGTAATCAAGTTATCTAAGCAGCCAGCACTATTTAAGTTCTAGCTAGGTACAACAGAATATTAAATAAAGGAGTCTCCCAGGAGTCAGCAAAATCCTTTTGATAAGGTCACATCACTGTGGCAGGAGCAGGCTTGGAGTGGGGCCATGCTATATTTGAGCTAACAGAAATTATCTATGGCCCTGCTGCTCCAGAGGGGGTTGCAGGAATTGCAGTGGGCTTGGGTGTTCCTGCTCTTTTGTTCCTAAGGCAGGAGGGACAGCCTCTTGAAAAGGCAGGGATGATTACAATTGGTGTTTAAATTGATAACTTTTCTCTTCCTGCAGATTTTTGTAAAACAAAACATTTCTCACCATGTGCTTTCACAGCGTTTAGCTCTCTTATGGAGACACTAATGCAGATACTCACCCTTTACTACCACATTAGATTTTATTGAGAATGTGCTAAACAGGGGCCACTAATGAATTACACTCTTAGAGTTTACTATATTTAATTAACTTTTACTGAATTTTATATAACAAAACCCTTTCAGGACTTCAGGAAGTATGTGTTAGCATTTCTGCTGTATTATGCAGTTTTTCACAAGCAATACTTCTGCAATTCTGCTACTTCACAAATAAAGAGTAACCCTCTGTACTGCAGAACAGTAAGTTAATTGGTTACCTGCCACTCAGAACAAAATGTCTGTGGTTTGAACAGCATTTCCTGAGAGACAAGACTTCTCAGACTCTCCTCAGACCAGATACCTGAGACCTTTGCAAAGATGCTGTGCTCAAGAGCTCTGAGAAGAGCTAAACCAGCACGTGGCTCCACGTTTCTGAAGGTGCTTAAATGCTTCACTGCTCAAAACTGTCGCAGCCTATGTGATTAAAATCCTATTTTCTCAAGCAGCTTGGGATGGCTGTGTTAAAACTGAATGGGACTTAAGTTGCTTTATCAGTTATAAACCATGATTGCATGGATATCAGCTGGACTTGTCATGCTTGCCTGCCTTCACAGCCCTGGTGGTGCTGGGTCAATAGTATTAAAATTAAAAATAACTGAGCTGCACTAGGAGGAGGATCACCAGCAGGTCAAGGCAAGTCATCCTGTCCTCTGCTCAGCACCAGTGAGACACATCAACAGTGCTGGGTCCAGTTCTGGGCTTCCCAGTACAAGAGAGACAGGACCATACTGGTGCAGCAAAAGGTCACAGCGTTGGTCAGGGACGGGGGCACGTGGTGAAGGGGTTGAAGAAGAAAAAGGAGGCAAAGAGCATTCACTTACCTAATGGGGTTGTGGAGAAGACAGTGCCAGGCATTTCAGGGATGCCCAGAGAAAGTGCAGGAGTCAGACACGTGTCAGGAAAGTGTTCCTGGAGGGGTGCTATGGCAGCAGGGGTGCACAGGGGCTGTGACAGTGCTGCCCCTGCAGATTTGAGTAAGTCAGCTGGACAAGACTCTGAGCACCCCAAGGTAAAGTTGCTGTGAGCAGGGATCACACCAGAGACCTGCACACATCCCTCCCAGCTGTGGGTCTTCTGGGTACTCTGCACTGGAGCCTTCCCTTTGGGTTTATAGCAAACCTGTGTTTTATCCAGGCAATCTGAGATTAAACAAAAACGCACCAGATGAAAGTTCACAGGGAGTTGGGGTTTCCCTTTGTCCCCCCACTTGATCTGGAATGAGTCTGTGCTGTGCTCCTTTCCCTGTCACCATGGAGCAGTATGTGGGGGAAGGTAGATGCAGTCTTTGTTTTAAACAACATACCCTGTCTTCCCTCCACTTCCTCCTCCCACACATTGTTCAAAACACAGACTAACCTGTTACTCCGCGTATTCCTTGTTTTTCTTGGAAGCAACTTCTTCCTAGCTTGTTTTCATTTTAAAGACTGCGTGGTATTCACAGGGCTTTCTTTCCCATGTAGTTGCTCTTTTCCAAGCTAAGTTGTTTTGCCTTTTGAATACATGCAGTTTAGGAAGGGTTAAGGTTGGACAATATTAAAACAGAAAGTGATTTGCAGACTTGAAACTTAAAATATTTTCCACTTCAGACTGGGAGTTTAAAGCTTTTGCTCATCCTCAGTATTTTATCACTGGTTTTGGCAATAGCCGAAAGCTCAGCTTTGTGTTTTTTCCCCTTGGTTACCCCAGTTCAGCATCTGGTCATAACCCCACAGCTCTGATCTGACAAGAGATTTGCCTTGAAAGGAAAAATACCTTCCCACAGTGTGTGCTTAGCTTCAAGACACTAAACTGCTGGCTGGGGCTTCACAACCAGCATCCCACCTTTGTAAAGGCAACACATTCACCTCGGGCCTCTCTGGAAGAGGCTCTGCAGGGACCTTTTTGGGTGAGGTGTGTGCTTGGCCACTGGTGCAGCTCCTTCATCTTGGGAAGCTCATGGCAGAAAAATCCAAGACATCTCTTTGCATGCTGGCTTTCTGTGCAAGTGCTCTGAAGTTTAATTCTTGGCTTTTTAATTTCTTTTTTTTTCCCCACCTTACACCTCCCAGAGCCTTCTGCAAGCAGAGACTTGGCTCTGTGAGATGTACAGCTCAGTGCCTGGGTTTTACCCATCAGTATGGGCACCTGAGCAGCCATGGAAGATTAAAATAATTACTTTTTAATTGGCTATGAAAAAATGAGTAAATTAGGATGACCTGTAGCTAGCAGGAGGCTCCTGCAGTGCTGACACTGGTTTCACAGGTGTTTTTCAGGGATAACAGGAACCAAGGGTGAGTGTAGAGATACAAGCTGAAGTTTGAGATGCTTTGAAAAGTGATTTCAAAGTTGACATTGTGCAACTGCATCCCAGTTTGTCTTAGGCTGGTTCAAAACTGCAGGAACCACTCTGACAAGGCAGAACTTGGGACATGAGTCTTGGCTGTGGTGGGAGAGCATTTCCCTTGTGTGTGAGTTTGCATGAGCAGATGTGATGCCAAGGGAAAGAGGTGACACATCTCAGTAAAGCAAACTGAGGTGACTCAAAATAAGCAGAGGAGGATGGCCTGCAGAGGGAAGAAACACAATTCAGAGTACAGTTTTCTTGCATGAGCTCTCCCTTCACAGCCAATACATGTACAAATAAATGAGAACAGCTTTATTTCACTGAGGGACATTAGGGAGCTACCCCTGTAGAGAGGCTAAAATCAAGTACCCTGAATATTTTATTAAAAGTAGATGGGTTTATGATACTTAAGTCATTAAAATGTAGCTTTTTCCATAAGCCTGAATGTCCCATTTGAAGGGCATCAGGGCATTTTCCAGTCTTCCTTCCCCTTCCGAAACCATCAGTTCAAGTAACAGCAACACTCATGACACGTTAATGGTGTGTCGGTTTTACCAGCAAAGGAAATCAATTAAAAGGTTTCCACTGACCTAAAGCTTCGAGGGCACGTGGTGCATGGGATCAAAAGATAAATTTAGCTCAGAATTAAAGGTTGGTTTTGGAACTTTGAATTGGAAGTTGCACAGCTTTCAAACAGCTTGACGCTGGTGGTCAGATTTAAATCGCAGTGGATTTGTCCTATTTGAGGAAGGAAATGTTTTTCAATATAAAGCTTTAATGTTCTGCTTTCTCTTAATAATTTTTCTCCTTCTGAAGTTCAATACTCTTAACTGTGGCACCTAAAATAATCCATCAGGTGGACTTCTGGTGCTCCCATCATAAAGGTCCCAAAGGTATTTTTTCTCTGAGATGCAGTGCAGAACAGTTGTCATGTATCTTATTCATTCGAATGATTTATTTTTCTTTTAGAACGTCTTGGTTACACGATGCCCTTTGTGGGAAAAGCTCATGACTGTACTAATTTTTACCCGTAGATGGAGCAAGTAGCTCTCATTTGCAGTAACCCAGGGAAGAAATGGGGAAAACCCTGCAGTGTGTTTGTTGCCACATTCTGCTCCACTCCCTTGAAGGTCTTTGGGTCATGGCTGATCTGTGCTAAGAGGTTTTTTTTTTCAATATTTAAGCTGAAATTCATTTTGCCCCCAAGATTTTACTCCATAATCATGACACTTAGGTGCCAGCTTGCAGTGAAGTGGAGTTGAGTCCAAGACAGGCTGTTGTGGAGCACCAGCAGCTGGGCAGAGACATTTCATGTACCATTGGCTCCAGCTATTTCCCACCATTACCCTTCAGGAATACCTTCCTGTGACACGGTGTCATGCAGTCGGATGTCCTGCCTCTTGGCAGCTGCTGGAATCTGTATTTGGACTTTTCTTTGCTAAGTCAATACATTCATCCCAGAGTCTTGGAGCCTTCCAGCCTTCAGACCACAGCTGTAGAGGACCATAAATTCTAACCTGCCCTGGGATGATGAATAGCCAAAGCCACTCCATTTCCAGTTTTTTACCCTTGTTCACAGTCCCCCTGCCTTCTGTAGGTTGTGGGCAGGCAGGTGGGATGTCAGAGGGAAAAGGCATGAGGCAGCTTTGCTTCCTAGCTGTGAGTACCCTCGCCAGGCAGGATGAGGGGAGCAAGCTGGGGAAGGATGGGACCGCTCAGTCCACGTTCATCTTGGCAGGGTGGTGTAGACTCTTTCACCATCATCCATAAAACATAGGGAAGCAGGGGAGCTCTTTGCCTTGATTTATTTTCCAGTACTGATGTGCAAGAGCATCTAATGATCATTTTTCAAGCTTGCTTTGCCCTTAGAGGCAGACAAGGGGACCAAGACTGTTCATTTTGGTCTCATCTACGCTAGAAAAATGACTTTTTGCAGACAACGTGTGTCAGCGCTGCTGAGCTGATGCTGCACACATGGCCAAGGACCAACCACATTCAGCACCATTTCTCCTGCCAGTTACTGACATCTGCTGTCAGCAGCAGATGATTTTTCTGTTTAAAATGTGCCTGTGTTGATTGTTCTTAGTTTATTTGGAGATACCTTTCACTGTGCTTCCCTTCTCACTTCAGTTTCCTGCAGTCAGTGTTGTCTGCATAGGGGGAGTACATCCGATATGCTTTCATATTCCTCACCACTCTGTCTAGGCCAGAGGGATTTTTCAGAGTGTCTTCAAATTCCTAATGATTTAGATGCCATCATAAAGTAAAAAAGGGAACTTTTCAGTCTCAAACTTTCCTCTGTAGGGTATGGGACAGACCTGCAACCAGATGTAATCCCAGCGATGTGTTAATGTCACTGACCTAATTCCTGTACTCTGCAATCTGTGTAGTGCAGCAAAGTCTTTCCATGCTGCTCTCTCTTTGACCAAAGGAAGCTCATGTTTGCTTTGTGAAAGGAGAACAGAGATGCCACTTTTTTAAAATTAATTGGTTTAGGATTTTCTAGCTCAGTGAGTTAACTGCTTTGGGGTTTATTGTGAGTAAAATAATAAACACATCGGCTGGAGGAGGCTAGAAGTCATGTTCTGAAGTAAAAAGAAAGGCAAAGTCTTCTACTCATGACAGTAAAGAGGCCTTGGGTCCAATTTTTGGACACTGACCTATGAATGGTTCCTATCCATCAGAACCTTTCAAGAAATTTGTTTAATAACCCAGCAAAACTTCTGACAAGCTTCCCTGGCACGATGTGGGACATACTGAATGAAGGACAACACTGTGCAAAGGACACAGTTCAGGTTTATAAAAGCATTTTATTACTCACAGGCACACACAGGCGTGTTAGCTGGAGGTCCGTGCTCCCCAAATTTTGCACTGTTTTGGGATTTGCAGGCTGGGGGTTGTAGGATGCTCAGAAGTCCTCTCTGTGCTGTACCAGTGTTGTGTGATATGGTTTGTGATGCTAAGTGGGCGTGTGTGGATGCTCTGCAAAGTAGAAGTGCAAAGGATGGGGCAGGGAGATGAGGATTCATGGGAGGTACAGTGTGAAGCTGTGGTAAGCAGAAATGCTGTAGTGAATGTAATTTTGAGAGTAATGCCCTGAAGAAAGGACTTCCTGAAGGGAAGATTTTAGTCTGTAGAGTCACCTTTACAGTATTAGTAATAATCTGTGACTGGCGTTCTCCCCAGAGTGCTTTCCTTTGGTCTGCTTTGATATTAGAATGTGTTATCCAGCTAAAACAGCTGAACCAGTGCAGCTACAGAGCACTGCTGGGAAGGTCTGAATGTCAGGAAATAAGTGATTTATGACAATCCTAAACCCAGGAGAGGTAGCTGCCAAAGGACAAACCTAAAGCCATCAGAGAGCTTACAAATATCCCTGTGCCTGTGATCTCTAGGATGGATCAAGAGACTTAACCACCCTCCCACAAGGGATGGCTGGTTCTAGATAGGGCACTAGGTGTTTAATGGAATCCAAATTTTCCTATTTTAGCTCGAGAACAACCAACCAAAAAAAAAGGATTGTGGGTTGCTTGCTTTTGTTTCGTTGTTGCTTTAGATTTTTTTCTATATACACTTTCTGCTATGCCCTTTTCTGTTGCAGTTCACCCAGTATTTGAAAACTCTCCTGTATCTTTAAAAAATTCTTGCCTTAGATGATGAAAAATATTAATCTGTGTGTACTCAATATGTGAAACAAGTACTTGGAGTCTTTGATGATCAGCCTTTGAAACATCTCAATTTCTTAATTAAATTGTTTTGAAGCCTGCCCTGGGGTGGCTGTGAGCACATTTTGGTGGCAGGCAGCTCTGACAGCATTTCTTTGTAGTTTGGTTGTCGCAGCAGCTCCTGCTGTTCAGGACTGTCAGAGCCCCAAATGTGGGTGCAGCTGTGGCAGCCCTGTGTGACACAGGAGTGCAGTGACAGGTGTGTGGGGGCAGCTACACCAGGCAATGCCACTCTGGGTGAGCCCAGACAGGCTCCCTGGTTACTCCTAAACCACTGTGAGGTACAGGTGCCCTCCTGTGGGCATCCCACTGCTTCTCTTGGTGGGTGGAGAGGCTGGGGTTGCCTTGCCTGCCTGGAGGTGCTTTGGCTTAGGTTTTGAGCAAGATGCTGAGAGTCTTTGAGTATACTTGCTGTTGGTTGGGGTTTTTTTCTCTTCTAAACCCATTCAAACAGTGGGGGCTAAAAGGAGGGTCATGTCCCTCCCTCCAACCTGTGTAACAGCTGTAATTTCAGCAGTTGTTCAGGAAACCAACTTCCCTCCTCATCCCAGAAGTGTTTGTCATTGCCCTCAAGTCAGGATATGACCCTCAGTATCAAGATAGACACTTAATTGCGTTGATAAATGCATGGGCCCTCATGCAATTAATTTTTGGCTGGGGAAGGTAAGTGAAGGTAAGCTATTAATCAGATATTCTTCAACAAATGCTGTGATTTGGGAATCCTGAGCATTTCATTTCAGGGTCACTGTGAAAGGATCTGCTTCATCACCTGCCTGAGCTGGGCAGAAGGTTTGATGTCAGATTTGTTTCCTTAAATTCAGTATAAGGTTTCCATAGCTCTTCATGTTCACTGTCTTTCCACAAAGCTGTTTAATGGTGAGAGAGCTGCACTTGGCAGCCCGAGCTGTGGCTCCAGCAGGAGGATGCTGTTTGCAGTGAAGTGGTTGCTCCAATTTCTCTTGCACACTGCCTTTAATCCATGCAAAATAAAAGCCCACATCTAAACTCTGCAAAGGTCAGGACTTTCTGGAGAGAAGGTGAAAGAATTGCACATGAGCTAAGACTTAATAGTGGAACAAGATTAGCTCCAGGTGGCAAATAGTGCCTGTGTTATTTGTTCTGTGTGTAACATCTGCATTAAGTGCTGCCTTCTTCATGTTTATATAGAAAGGGTGAGTTTGGCCATGTTAGGTGCACCCTGTAGGATTTCTGAAAGACAAGAAGCACAAATGGCAGAATAGCTGACAGATACAGCCAGGTAATAGAAAAGGGCTTTTGGCAAAGGAGTCCTCAGTGAGGCAGCACCAGCCTAAGCTTGTTTGGGAGAGCAAACCTCAAAAACAAATTGACACAAACATTTAGATGAGTGATTAGCTGGAGTTTTTCATCTTTTAGAAGAAAGCACTGCTTCTGTCAGCAAGGCTAGTTAAAATGTGACTTGTATCCCTGTGAAGATCAAATTCTGCTGTGTTCTGTGTGTTTAAAACCATCAGATTTAGTACACCTGACTTTCTAAAAGTGACACGGGAAAATTTGACCACTGGGCTCTGAACACAGTGGAACAATTTACAGACTGGGGTGCCTGAAGTTAATAGTATAAAGCCTCGCTGAGCCACCTGAGCCAGTTGACTTGGGGGGGGGGGGGGAAAGAAAAATATCTTATTAACAAAAACTCAGCAACAACAACAAAAAGAGATAAGAAAAATGGAAATATTATTGGATAGATATATTTTTTCATCAATATTTGCCCATCACCCCTATTAAGGTGAAGAACAATAAGCAACAGTTTCCTGCACAGGGATGTAAATTTTACAGGTTTTACAGCGTTGGGTTTTGTCATTCAAAACAAGATGAAAACCCTTATTTCCCGTACAATCCAAGGGGCTGTCCTTGACAAAAGCCTAATTATGACCCTTCCCTCCCTGAAAACATAAATAGTAACTAATGAGGATTATTGCTGATCTGACATCTTGTGTGTTCGCTGGTGTTCATGGAAATCTTTCAAACAATCGGTGCGGATTAATGCAAACCCATTTGTACAGCTGTCTAGATTTTGTTGGATCAGAAGCCCAGTCTGCAGAAAAATATGTGAATTGTCAGCAAATTTTTGCTTATGGTAAGGAAAGACAGGTAGGGAGAAGTGTTCTGAATTTAGAGAAAGGATCAAAGCCACAGCTATGGGGTAACAGATCTGGGCGTTGTTGCAGATGTCAGGAACATTTTTCTTTTTGTTGTTGTAGAAACAGAGACCAGAAAAGAAAGCAAGATTTAGCATTTTTCTTAATTTCATTAATGTGATTAATAGCCATCACTTTGGTATTTCTTTGTGCTGAGCCATGATTCCTTCGGGTCTGTTTAACCACAGTGGACTTTTGCTCTGGTATTATTTTGTATTTAAGAAGAGATGTGCAGCTGGGAGCAGATCTGTCATGTGCACTTGTGTGTGTTCAGTGGGAGCATCCTGGCACTGCCTCTACGCACTGACTTTTACATCTTCAGCCCATTCAAGTGTTCTTTTATGGTTCCAGTGACACAAAGCTCAGTGAAAGCAAACAGCAAAAGGCATCACCACAAAACGAGCCCATTGAGTTATCTCCACTTTTCTTTCCTCTGCCTATCGCTTTGTCCACATCAGTTTTTCCATGTAAATTCTTTACCAGTGCTTAAGTTGCAGGATTTGGAGTGCTGCGACAAGAAGGTGTCTTCTCCTCCCCACAGAGCTCTTCAAGCTGGCAGAGTATGCAAAATCTCATGTTTGCTCCCTCTGTAATAAGAGGGAAAACAGCATTACACTGTGTAGATGAACCTCACGTGTTCAGTGCTTCGTGGTTGGCATCAGCTGGAAAGAGTTACAAGATTGTGGCATATGTTCTTGTTACATTCAAGCTTTGTTTACTCTTTTGAGGTGATGCAGTCGTGATGTCTAGTGCTAGAGTGTGGATTATTTTGGGGAGGAGCAACTGGAACGGGAAGGAGAGTATGCACTTTGCCTCAGTGTGGCTGACCTGAGTCATTCCCCGGTGCAGAAAGGCTCCCTGGGAATGGGGCACTGATGCTTGGGATGGATTGTGGAAAGAGAGAATTGGCTGCTTGCATATTCAAAGCCTGTGACTTTATTAAATAAATAAATGACAATAAAGAAAGTATCTGAACAGCACATAGTTTCCTTTGGAAAATAACCCTGCAGGGTGCTGAAATCTGCTGCTGTGGAGCACCATGATAACTGTGGAACCGTGACAGGGACCAGGCTGGGAAACATATCTGCAGTGGACTTTTTTTGCTTCTCTCTCATCCAGCTGCCAGGAAGAGGAGTGTAGTGCTGTATTTTGTATATGCACTTCGGTCCTGTTTCTGTTTCTCCCTGAAGCTCTCTCTCAAGTCCTTCCAAATTCTTTACCATAAAAGACAATAAAACACTACAGCACTTCACTAAATGGTATCCAGAACTGTTTCTTCAAACACTAAGGCACAAGTCAGACTGGGAGCAGGACAGCAATAAAAGGAAAGACTGGGGGGAAATTGACTTTCCTTTGGAGTAGCTGGATTTTTGCCATCAGTGAAAACCTGGAATCCATCCACTGTAACAAAAAATTAGCAGGTACTTAATAATGCTCTTTTTCCCCAAGACTCCATGGATACCCACCAGTAATGATTTACTGTAAGCACTCTGTGAAAAGCAGTGTTAAATCTTGCTGCCTTCTGCTTTGGAGGTCAGAGAGGCAGTGGCAAAGGCAGAGCATGAAATGCTGTCACTGGGAAAGAAGGAGCCAAGTCTTAATCACATAAACAGATTCTCATATACTTTCCCCATGCTATTTTATAAGCGTTTATATAACTGAAAAGATTAACCTTGGGGAAAAAAAGGCTAGAAAAAAATATTCTCATGGATTCTTATTTAGGGCTTTACTATGGTTGAGGAATTAGTTTGCATTTTACAAAGACTAAAAGTGGGGGAGCAGAGAGAAGGAGCAATCTGAATAAGGAGAGAGATTTCCACAGCTCTCAAAATCTTAAAGAAAAATGAAAATCCCAAGGAGTTACTTCTGTCAAATACAGACACACAGGCAAATCCGAGGCTGGAGCAGGACTCAGTATCCAAGCAACGTCAACGTTTTTTGTTAAGCTGCTGCCAGCGCTGCTGTCAGCCTTTGCCACTTTATGGTCACATTAAAAGAGAAAATGCCTGACATCACTGAAATTCTTAGAAATTAGTTTCTCACCCATCCAGCAGATGCGAGGCTCAGCAGCACACGGCATGTGCACATCTTGCAAAAATTCCAAGGGGAAAAATCCTTCTATGAGCTCACAGCTAGGAAAGTGTGTGTGGTTCCCTGTTTCTCTCTAAACCTGCCACTTTCTTTCCCCCAAAGTTTCTTATCCTCCCCATTGGACACAGATACTTACTGTGCACCAGGGAAGGGATCACATTCGACTAAGCCATTTATGAGCAACTTCTGCCTCTGCACTAAAGGCTGCAGGATTAGAGGAGCCCTTTGCTGTGCTCAGGAAGCCTCCAGCTCTTCTTTCCTAGTTCTTTTTGCATGGTGAAAAAGCCAAGGAGGGAGGCAAGGTTAAGAACTTCATTAATATGCTAGTATTGTTAATATATGAAGGGAAGAAGTCTTAAAGGGGTAAGGTGGGACTAATGGGCACAGAATACAGCCTAGTGGGCTCGGAGCTGTGGGGCTGTAGGGACTGTGTTGCAGGGTGGGCAAAGGAAGGACACTGGTTTGCTGTGGCCTTACAGAAGTTCAAGTGGTTTTGTACTGGAAGTGTTAATACAGCAAAGCCACAACTTTGGTTGGAGCTGAGCAGTTAAAACTGTGTCAGAAAGCCAGCCCTGTTCTTCCCCATGGACCAACACAGGGGGCACTGAGCGCCCTCCAGACACGGCTGTGTGTCTTGTGCTCTTGGGGCAGGAAGCAAAACCATCTTTCACCTTGAGAAGTGTCTTGTGATGGCAGCCAGGACAAGGTTGGTGAGACACACGGAGCTTCCCAGTCATGAAGGTTCAGTAACACAAAACCCAGTGAAATGCATTTCTAACATGAGGATGTTTAGCTTGCTGCTGGCTAAGTCACTAAGCACATTAGGAGGAGATGCTCAGGGAGCTGCAGAAAGTCCCTCAGACTCTGCTGGAGCCCCCACATGTTCCCTCCCACACTAGATTTGTACAGGCTGTGATGTGGCAGGTTTGTGTAGGCAGGGAGGGTAAAGACTGGGGCAGGAGCATCCATCTCTGCTCCCAGCTCCCCCAGAGCTTTGTGTGTGACCCTGAGTGCATCTTCTCTGTGTTTTGTTGACATTTCGTTAATTACTGTAGTTCAAGAGTGTGAATTTTGTAAAAAGGGAGGACTGAAGGGTGCAGGGGGGATTGGAAGGACTGATTTAGGCTGGTGGTGCTGAGGGCTCTGACTCTGAGGCCAGCAGGACCTCCCTTGTCAGTGCTGTGCCTGGCACAGGAGCTCATGTCACATCTTTTAAAACATTCAGGAGCAAAACTCAGTCAGAAATTAATTTAAAGACATCTTGAGAAGCTCCGTTTTGCTGGCAGTGAGCCTGGGTTTTCCAACTGAGGCTGGTGGGAGTTTGGTCTCTTGGGCTGAGGGTTGATGCTCTCTACCCTGCGCTTGCATTATCCCACTCTGAGCAATTCCTGAAGACACAGGAACTTTGCTGTTTGTCTTTGAGCACATAGGCTTGTAATGGATGTAGGCAGCAAATGAACAGGAAAGCAATCCAGAACCTGCAGTCACCATAAAAATCTACTTCATCTGCTGGGGGCCTTCACTTTCTTTAAGATTTTTAATTAACTTTCTGTTAAGTAGGAGTGGAAAAGGGATTAGTTTAAGCATGAGACTCTTGCAGTGCAGTAACATACAGCATCTGAAGACAGGTTTTCATCTGAAGCTCTCACAGAGATGATGTGAGTTATCCCTGGTTGTTCAGTTGCCTGATTGCAGAGCTTAGAATAAAACCAAAGCCCACTAATGCCATATCCAACCTCCTCTGCCCTATTGGTATTTTATTATGACGGGAAACAACCTACCTGGTTTACAGGAATATGTAGCTTGGAGCAATAGTTTCTGTTTGCGTCTATTAGCACAGAGATTTTAACATTTTTTACTCCAGTGACACATTCTCAAATAAGATGAACGTCAGGTTTGCCAAGCTTTATTGCCAGCTGCCAGGGTGATGATGGAGTTGGGTTTTCCCACAAATATGTAATAGTAGCAAAAGCATTCAGCCTGTAACACAAATTAGGTTTTTACAGGCTATTTTAGGCAACCTTGACTGCAAGAGCCAGAATTACAGCAGGCAGCACTATGGAAAGCTCATAGGGCTGTGTTGGAAAGGCTGTGTTAGAAATGTGCACCTGGGAGCAGAGAGACCTAAGTGAGGGACTAAGGATGCAGGAGGGTTTGGGGGCAGACCAAGAAATTCAAGAGTTTGTGCTGCTGGGTATATCCAGAGCTCTTTAATCATAACATGGAGTTTCTGCTTTGTTTCTTGATGTCAAATTTAAACTGATTATTGACATTAGAGCTACTTGGTAGCTTTCTAGTTTAAGCACTGCTGATTTTGATGAGGTTTGGGAATCTGATGGCTGTGTACGAGTTCTGTTCATCCATGATACTATTTGAGATCATTTTCAAATGTTTAACAGGGTACAAACAGTAGTATGATTGGCCCAATGTATTGCTAAGCTAAGTCACCCCTAAAAGAGATTTCATGATGTCAGAAGTCTCCCCTCTGTTTGGGGCTTAATGGGCTTTGAGAAAGAGAACAGTGAAAGATCCTGGCTGCAAATTAAGTGTTGGCTTGAGAACGAGGTGGGATGTTCCTGGGCACTGGTGCCTGCTCTCTGATTCACAAGGACCTCCTAAAACATAAATGACCAGGGAAGTGTTGTGCAAGGAGTTCCTGTGGTGTTTCCTCTTCCCCACTCTGCTTTTCAGGCAGTCCCTCCAAGGACACAGTTAACAGCCTTTTCAATCTATATCATTAGCTGTTGTGGCAAGTTTTCAGACTATTTTTCCTCCTGCCAGGTATTGTGTGTACAAACTGGCAGGGTTGGCTTTTCCAGGAATATTCTCTTACTGCCTCGTAGCTCCCAGGTTTCCAGCCTTTCTGTCATCTTGAGGCACAAAGACTCAAAGCTTTCTCTAGTTCATGTGTGTGTTGGTCCCAGCCAACTCCCTGAGATTTTTCACACAATCCTAAATATAAGAGCTCTGAAATTTACAGTGCTTGATGTTTTTAGGTGCACGGTGAATGTTTTACCAGCCAGGCTGTCCTTCCCTCTCCTTTGATTCACTCCGGTCATAGTCTTGTGGCTCCCAGAGTCACAGCAGCTTCCCAGCTGGATCCCAAGGATGTATCAGATGCTTTTTTTCACGTTACCTGTCTGCCAGGTACATGAATTAGTAGAATCATCAAGAAATGGGAAATACTTGGGCTTGGATGGTTTCATTGTAGACAGTGAAACAGCTGCCCCTTACATGTCCGTGTTGTCTCTTCTGTACCTTGACAGATTGCTAAGGTGCCTCTGTTACCATTTCAGTAAGGTGGAGGGTTTGTGCTTTCATGTCTTGTAGAAGAGTCAGTAAAGTTTCTTTTGCTATCAAAATTGCTGTATTGGAGCTGGGTGCAAAAAATCTAAAAAACCCCCCAATCAAACAAACAAAAAACAAGAAGTTAAAAGAAACACCCAGACCTGGAAAAAGAAACTGGAAAGATTTTCTCTTCCAGATGTTATAAATGTATGTTTTCTCCTCTGTACTCCCATGTCTTCTGGCATGTCTGGGATGCCTGATTCTAGTGCACTCTTAGGAGCTGAGGCACAGGAGACATCAACCTCATGAACACAGTGGTTTAACACAGTGTTAATATGTCATGTTCTTGTCAAGGAAGGAGCAGAGCTGTTCAGTCCAACAATCCCTCACCTTGTGCTGTGCCTTGCCTGCCTCATTCCAGCCTGCTGCTTGGGGACTTTTGGAAAGTCTCTTTTCCCTGTGCAGAGAAGCTACAAACCATGGCATGTACCTCCCTTGTGCTGAAGGTGAGGAGGTGCTGTATGAGATCGAGCTGCTGGTGTTCCCGAGGTGTTTATCTTGGGCAGGTAACAAAGCTGGGTTGCCAATTGATCAGTTACTATGACATTAAAGCATGCAAAGTGCTTGGGTTTATTCCTGTGCTTACAACTAACAAATAATAATTAAATTGTAGGAAAAGTACAGGTAGAAAATGAAGACAGATCTTGGGCCTTTTTGTGTGTTTGTTTTTGGGTTTGTTTGTTTATTTTGGTTTCTATGCAGGTTGTTTTTATGGTTTCCTAATGACCTGATGAAGGTCTCCTCTATCTGCTAAGGGTGGCTTGAACAAAGGGAGGGAGCTGCTGCAATGCAGAGGGGGTTGGATTTCAGTGCAGTCCCCTCTGCACACGGTGGATTCCACCCCTTCTATTATAATCCCCCTGCTGGAGCAATCCCACCTGCATTAACAACACAGTGTTGGGTGATCCTTTAGGAGTTTCCCCTCTTGGTGTTGCTCCTGTGGTTCGCTCATCAGATGGGATCAAGTCCTGTGCACTGTCCTTGCCCACTGCTGTAAGCAAACTGGCAGGGGCTAAATAATAAGTAGTTGAGTCATTCCCAGGAATACCCTGGGTAGTCCTTGGGATTTTGTGAGCTCTGAGCTTGAGTTCAAGGAGCAATTCAGCCCACTTGTGCTACAAGACCCTGCTTTCACTGCCAGCAAAAATGAGTAGTTCATGGAAAATGTTCATTCCATTCACTGTGGCATAGGAATGGGTCAATGTGGGATGACCAACACCAGCATTGCACTATCATAATTTTTTATTGTAAGAGAACTCTTATTTCCAACCAAAAATAGCAGATAATACTAATAATAAGCCAGGAGAAGAGTCTCTTTGTTGTCTTATTTTGTACATCAGCAAATTTCTTGGCTTTGATGTCAGATTCACCTGCTTCTTGCAGGGAGCAGAGGGATACAGGACTTGAAATTGCTGAGAAATCTCATCATCCCTTCTAGATTTTACTTCCAACATGCATGCTGCAGCTGAAGTTGTATTTTCTGATAACCATGCCCCTGTGAATGCTAAAAGTGCTGTAAATGAGTGGGATACTGTGTCACTCCAGTGCTCCTGGTGGCCTATGAATTGCAAAAGTGTGGCTGTGCCATGAAGGGTGATGGCTGGGTTTGTGTGGGGTTCACATCCCAGCACAGCTGAGGATTGTGCAAACTGCTGTTCATTCAGTGAGTTCTTCTCTGCTCTCCAGATAAATTTCCTAAGGCAGAAGGAGTGGAGGTCTGTATTTCTGTGGAGTCGTGGTACTCCTGTGTTTCGTGAGCGTTCCCTGTGGGATAGTTGTATGAATTTCACTCTTTAGGCCATCCCTAATTTATCACTTCTTTTTTGAGTAATTCCTGTCTTTATTCATTTGCTGTTGTTGACTTTGCGACCCATTCAGTGCTGGTTGAAAGACTTTTTCTTTAATTAAAACTGAAGGGGATATTTTGTTCAATGCACGTTTTAACTTTAACATTATTTAATGTTAAAATTCTGCATGAGAAGTGAAGAAGCAAGCAAGAAAGAAGAACGAGAACAAAAAAGAGATTTGTGATGTTCCAGTGAATCCTGTCTCAAGGTTTTGTGGATCAATAAAGTTGAAAGACTTGATAGAAGCAAGAAAGAAGAGAAGCAAGAAGATATGAGAAAAGCACAAATGGAAAATGCTTCTAAGGAACTTTACTGCCTCTGCTGTTTGTTTTTTCCTTTTTTTTGCAAGAATTGCTGCTGAGATGTTTTTCTTTAGCTGAGAACTTATTAAATTTTAGGAGTGGTGTCGTCACATCCTGTACTTGCTGGATCAAATAGTGTTTTGCTGCTTTGAGCACAGCCAGATTGTGGTGCATGTAAGAACAGCTCCGTTTTTCACATTATGGCCTGAAATTGCTGCAGAAGTGACTGCTGGAAACATATGCACCAAGTTTATTGGGAGGATGTGGGGAAATGATAAAATTATCATTTGGATGGGATCACAGTCGTCAGTCCCAGCTTGTTGATCTTCTGGGATAGGTGCTCTGAGCCTGAAATAGTGGTTTTCTTACTAGAAATCACCAAGATGCCAACACTACCAGCACCATTACTCCTGTTCCTGCTGGTTTGTGCCATGAGCTCTGGAAAGGCAGAATAGAAATACATCACCAAGACACCAGGATGTAATTTATGAGTAATTTACCAAGAGTTCTGGGGAATATGGTGTGCACCTTTGGGGACCACTAAAAAGAAGTCAAATGAAACCTTCAGGTTTTTCAAAACCAATTTAGGGCCAGCCCGACAACTTGAGAGATGGAAATCTTTCTTAATGCACAGCGAGAGCAGCATGAAGTAGTAATAAAAAGGGGGATAAAGACAAAACACTCGTTACAGTGAAACACTTGGTTATGATTATGGGAAGTAACTGAGCCCAGCTTGGAGTCATAAACTTGCAATTCTTTTATGGGGTGTGAGCTGGGCTTGGACCAGATGGAGAAAGTGGTAGATTGTGTTTCCCTTTGAAAACACGGGCTGTATGCTCTGTCCAACCAGCCCGCAAATGGTGTTTGGGCTAAACAGGCTTTTTGTTATTGTGCATTGCATCACCTGGACTCTTGAGTGGCTTTTTTTAGAGCAAAGATCTCTTTTACATATTTATTTGCATGTTATTTTGACATATTTTCCTACGGTTGCAGTTAAAATCAGTCTGGTGTTGTAAGACATGTAAACATGTGCCAGCACCACTGACAGCAATAGAATTTCTAATTTTGTTTAATTTTGCCATCATCAGCCTGTAGAATTTAAAAGACGAAATTAGAAAAATTCCATTTTAGGGAAAACTTCAAGGAAAACAAGGTAGACAGATGTGATTCCTGTAGAAATGCAAGCACAGTTCATGCTTTATTTTTCTAAGGCTGGATCTGAACTTTATTTCTTTGGGCAATGGCAAAAACTGGGCATTTTGAACAAGGAAATTCTCAGCAACAAGGAAAGGGAAATATTTGGTTTTGCTGATTTGCAGTCGGAAGCCAGTTCAAACATTAATTGTCACTAAGGGGATACATATTCCTTTTAGCCTTCCTGTTTTGAGCTAAATAAGCTTTTAAATTTCAAGGAGGAAAGTCTTGTTTTTTCCATTTCCACACCAGGATAACCCTGCTAGGACTATCTGGCCCCCACTGCCTGCCCTCCCCTCTGCTGCATTTGTATGTCAGGTTAAAGCTCCTATTGAAAAGGCAACTGAGGAAATGGTTCAAAATATCAGTAATTAAAGTGTTTGCACCATGGCACAGAATTTACACCTTTGTGAGATGGATGAATCAGTTTGTTGTGTTTCAAAGCTCTGACATCTGGGTGAGAAACCCAGTGGTGGCTGCACTTGGTTGGTGCGATGGCAACTTCCATATTTCCTCTCAGGGGACCAAATCTGAACACTCAACCCCCAGTTCTGCCTCACAGAACAAATCTCCACCTCACATCCAGAGAAAGGAAGATTTTTGTTATGTTTGTGCCTGAAGAGTCTTGGTGAATCACTGTGGGGAGGTGCTTTTATCCTGAGAGATGGAGAACTCAAAAGCAAGAAGCATCAAGAAGAGGGAGGGCTTTCTTGGGTTGGATTGGAGATGCCTCCTGCCATGAGACTCCTCTCTTTTTATGGCCCTGTGAGTTAGCAAAAAATAGAGTAGAAGGAGGTTTGTCTTTTCTCCTTTATGTGCACTAACAAAAAAAGCCAAGTGGTTTAGGGGATGGAGGGTGGGGATGAGCAGGGGAGGGCATTGCTGGGTGGGCTGGGCACACAGGTGGCTGTTGGGATGAAGGCAAGCACAGATGTAAGGGAGATTTCCAGGAGGTGTGCGATGTATGGGGGTTTTTTGTTTGTGTTTGGGTTTTTTAACTCAGTGTTAGGTCATCAAAGTAAAACTGCCAGGGAAACAGATGACTTGGGGCAAGAGGGTGGTGGGGCTGGAGGCAGGTTGGCAAAGGTGTCAGTGGAGAGGCTGCTCTGAGGCCATGAGAGGCTCAGCAGATACAGTGGGACTAGGGACGCATTTCACACACATACACAAGGGTTTGTTTGCCCCTTCCCCCAAAATAATTTTATTCAGCTGCCCAGTGCTTGGTACCTCTCAGACTGAGCTCATGTGTGCTTTGTGGAAGGGGACAGCATTACCTTTATGCAGCTCAAAAACCATACTATGCAATAACTAATTTGGGTGATTTTAATGTAGCTTGACAAGAGTCCATTTCATGGTTTGTGTTCTTTCAATCTTCAGAACATAGATGGCCCCAAAGGAACTCTTTGAAGCTCAGCTTTTTATTATTAGTTTTATAAGATCCTTGCACTGGAATCATTAAGAAGATGTAGTACCTGGTGTAATGTGCTAGTATCTGTTAGACCATTAGCTGTGGGAGACAAACTGGTTGTATTCCAAGCACTTAGTGCTTTTATAACAAATTACTGTGAAAGTCAGTTGTTCAACAGTGTTGTTTCATTTTCTAGTAGCTCTGTGTAGCAACATTAGGGTCTTGCTTCCCTTAATAAGGGGAAATGAGCCCTCCTGGTGCAATGGCCCTGCTTGAAAAGGTCATCAGCGACTATTTATCCTTGGCCTCTGTCAAAAAGGGCACTGCTTCCACGCTGAAGCAATACCAATTCTTATCTCATTAAAAAGGGATTTAGATTTTTTGCTTTCTGATGATATTAAGTCATTCTCTGCAGTCCTTTGGCCACTGAAGAATGAGGAATGCTTTTCTAAAGAGGGGAAACTTGAGGCCCGGGTTGCATTGGTGTTGTAGGCAGCACTTCTTGTGTCTTTGGCCAGATAAAGACTGGAAATGGAACTGGGTAACATCTCTCAAGGCTTGGGCTGGAGAAGGGGCTTTCTAAACACACTGTGCTGGCAGGTGATTTTATACAAAAGGTTTGTCACCTGGGGAAATGCACTGAAATCTTCACTTGCAGAGCTGAAACAGGGCCACAAAGATGGGAGTAAGAGAAAGTAGGAGGACAAGTCAGGAGGGGAAAGTCTGGGAACAGCCTCAACTTGATTATTGTGTTACCTCCCTCAAATATCAGTGAGAGCCTTGTCTGGAAGGTAATTAAATGTCCTGGTAATAATTTAATTATTTCGGTTGATAGATGAAAGAACAGTGGTGTCCTCTGTACTGTCTTCTTTCACAGTCTCTATAGGGTAGACTTGGGGAAGCCTCTGGTAGCTGAGAATGCTAGAGGAACCTGCTCTCATCTCTGCACGTATCCTTGGGGTCCCTGAAGTCCTGGGACTTCCTTGCACTCGTGCATCTTTCTGAAAGACCAGAGCTTGTAAGGAGTCTGTGTTGATAAAGGCCTTTTCTGCAGAATTCCTGGCTGGTTTTCCTTTCCCTTTCTAATGATGTTAAGTCCCAGAAGCAATCATGGACAAAAATAAAAAGGTGTTTCTTTACAGAGAAAAAAGTTGATATAACCTTTAAATCCTCTTAGGAATTTAAAAGGTAAGACTCTGATTAATCATATAGGGTTTGATTTTTTAAAGAGTTGAGCTGGTGTTGTCCAGAGGAAGGACTGATGCTCTGTGACTTTAAATAAAGCTTTTGATTTAACAGAGCATTTACTGTAATCTCAGGAAGGTTGGCTTCGATAGCTTGACCATGCCTTGGATCATGCTTGCACCCTTTTCCAGCTGCTCAAGATCCAGCCCGTGCTGATCAGCCCTTTCCTAAAATAAACAGCTCTACGTGGACAGACTCAGAGCCAAACATCATCGAGCCTGACTGATGGGATGAGCAACAGCCCCGTGAATGTCTGTCTCATTGAAGAGACCACAAGTGGATTCCAGTCGTGTCACAAACAGCTGTACAGGTGCCTTATGCTTTGCAGAAGCCAACTTGAATGCAGCAATCCGTGCAGGACATGTAGATGTGTGTGGCATGGGCAGGACACATCACTAGAGAAAATGCAGCCCATCGTTCTAGCTGAGGCTTCCAGAAAGTATCACCCTTCTTTTCAGGAACTGGCTGGACATCTTTCCCATCAATCCATTAGTCATTTGCTGGGGAGGGCCAGGCGTTCTGGAGCTCATTGTTGGGCAGCTGGACTCTCCTGTCGCTGCGAAGGCCCCGCACATGTGAATCAAAATAGTTGGGTGATGTCATGTCACGGTGCCAGCGCGCCCGGGACACTCGCTGCCAGGAATTGTCTGCCCAGGGGTGGTTTCCTTTTACAGCCTGTTAAAGAGTCATCATGCTGAGCTGCACATGACAGTTCCCTTCAAGAGGGTTTGTGGCTCCTTTGCATAGTTAGTATTTTTTAAACGAGCGAGCTTATCAGGCGACTCCTGACCTTTTCCACATGAGCTGATCCACTGGGAAACGTTGCTTTGGTCTCCGAGGCTTCTGACGCCTGATGTATTATAAGAGCTCTTTGGCTGCAAGCTGGGCAGACTTTGAACTGCTCCCCATGTCCACACATACTCGCAGGCGAGTTACTGTACACTGGAATTAAACCTGGAATTGCCTGGTGTGCGAGGGCTGCTGAGCGGCTCTCCACGAAGACCAAGCGCCTCGGAGCTGGGCTGCTGCTGAGCTGGACTGTTCTTGCAGCCACACGGCCTCTCTGCAGCTTTATTTTCTCACACCTGGGCTTTCGGTGTGAGCAACACCTTTCCTTGCCCCTGGTGCTGCTCGTGTTCTTCAGCCCCGGGCATGACCGACAGCTGCGGCCCTGCGAGTGCATGTTACAGCTCATGAAGCGATTTGGGAGCTTTAGAGTGAGCAAGAAGAGAAAGGAGAGATGCAAAATCCTGGAGAGGCGCCACTCCGATCCTCATGGCCTGTCTGGTAAGGTCCCTCTGCATTACCCACCTGGAAAGGAGGACATTAATCTTTGGGAAAGCACAGGAGGGACATTAATCTTTGGGGATTGTGAATAATTGAGCTTTGTGCTTCCCAATTTCATTGACTGAACTGTGCAGTTGTTGCATGGAAGTTATTTCAGTTTTGGTTTGCACTAGAGATGAACATCTGAGCTGACACCTGGAACACACATCAGCTGTAACCTTTAGGAAAGGAGTGATGGTACAGGAAGATTTGCAGTAAATGCAGTGGAATACATTCAAAAGGGGCTGTTGAGCGGTGTTACTTTAATTAAACAATAATAACTAAATTCTATTGAAAGATGAATTTTAAGTAGAGAAAAATTGCATATCAATCTGATAAGTAATGCATTTAAAAACATATCTTTCTATCAGTGTAACTGTGTTTGAGTTACAATTAGGGACTGTTCTCTGTTAATCAGAAGTTTTTCCTGGTCACTGAGCATTAACTCAAGTACAGGTGCTGAGTTGTGTGTGTCAGAGAGTATCTGTGTATCACACAGGGATCAGCTTGTTGGGAGAAATACAATGTTTAATGCATTTCCTATATGGACTAATGACGCCTGTTGTATAACTCTGTGGTTCCTGAAAGTCCATGAGTGTTATTGGGTGATTTGACTAAGAGCTTTAAAACTGATGTTACACTGAATCAGCTGGATAAGGCTCAGTTTAGGGAGGCTGACACATACAAAGAGTAGGCAAAGCTCTTTTACTCCCTGTTGATCAGGAGTCACTGTATTAAATCCAGCAGAATGATGAAGGTATGAATATTGTTGAACCATATGGATGGTGTGGAGACACACACACAGATTTAGTGATGGGGAGTCACAACTGATGGATGGGTGGCTGTCCAGGGAGCTTGTTTTTCTATTATTTTTGAAATTTATTTGGTGATTGGTTGTGTCATTTCTAAGGTATCTGTCTTGCAAGTACTTCTCCTTTAGTTCCTGGTGTGTGCAGTTAAGTGGTTTCAAATCTAAGGTTACTGTGCCATGTGCTGCACGTCCCTAAACTCATCTGAGGGTTTCTGTGGGAGTGTAGGAAGGTCAAGGTGATGTGAATGGGATGTGATCCGGTTCTTTGGAGTTTCACAGCGCCAGCAGGATGCACAAAGACAGATCACAGAGTTTATGTAACAAGAGGAGGGATATTTAGCTTAAAGATTACCCAGATGTGGAATCTGTTCCCAGATTTCTAATTAAAACCCCTAAATTCTCACATAGGCAGAAACACATGTGATTTGTTGATTGAGTGAGTCATGGCACTTTGAGGCACTAATTCACTCTCTCCTTCTGGTTGCAACAATGAGATGGGAATAGTCAACTTCTACAAAAGGATTCGCTGCTGGAGGCACCAAACACAGTCATTGCAAGCCTGCATCATTGGAGTCTAACTCCAGACTCCATCCTGTCTCCCTCCATGGGGAGAATAATTTGTCCTGCACCAAGAGTACTGGCTATATAAACAGTAAAGTTTGTGACAGGGTTATATAAAAAAATGAAATGCCAGGAATGCCAAAAAATGTGGTCCTTCTTTTTCCCATTCCAGTGCTACACAGCAAGACTCAGGCAGGTTTCTGCAGTTTTTACTCTACAGACTTTGCCGATGCCGTTCTTGTAGAAGTGTGACTGGGTCAGCTCCCTGCACTGCACTTTCATCATGAACAGGGAACTGCTCTGTCACAGGAGTGGGAAAACCAAGTGGGATATGCCTGAGTTACTGCCCTCCTTGGGTGCTCTGCTGCAGGGATTGCCTCTGCCATCCCAGTGCAGCCTGGATTCCTTTCAGGAAACAGGTTTAACGTGCTTGCAAATACCTTCCCCCTGCACCGATGGCTTTAATTAATTGCAGGAAAATGGCAAAACAGAATTTTTACATTATTCTCTGGGTTTAATCTGTATCTTGTAGCTATTAGGCCTCAATAAACACTTTCTTAGCAGTTTTCAAGGGAAGTGCTGGCGCTTAGCAGGTTTTAGGATCAGTGTTGGTAGCAGCCAGGCTTGGTGGCTTGTCAGGGTCAGTCACACTCCAGTGCATCCCATTTGCTTGTCATCTACCACCATGGGTGAGAAACGAGTGACAGCAATCCAACAAGGGCTTTCCTACCTTGCCCCTCCCAGTGTGGCTGTGCTGCTGCTGCAGCCTCCTTGCTAAATGAACTTGGATTGTATTTGGAAAAAGAGTGGAAAAGGAAATGAGGAAAATATCCCCTGATGCCCAAAAAGGGATAATCTGACACCTGGACTGCTTGGATCTGGAATTTCTGATTTTCCTTGGCCATTTATTTAAATGTTTTAAGGAAGAATCCTCCGGTCATTGTAAATACAATTGGGTCAGCACAGCTTCTTGTCTTCCCAGAGATAGATGCCATCAGGGTTACTACTTAATACCTAAGTTACCAAACAGCACATTCTTTGGTGTATCAACTGAGCTAAATCCCATCCTTCCTCTGCACCAGTGCAGGGGTTTGCATCCTGGTAGAGGAGTGGAGGGGAAAGTGAAGGCTTTGCTCTGGGAGAGGAGCAGCCAACAAGGAGACCTCAAAGCTTGAGCCATCCACCAAACAGCAGGGAAGCTGATTTATGCACCGTGATTTTGGCAGGGATGAGGATGGGGATTACCCAAAATTTCTGCAACCTCTAAATCACCACCACATAGTTTCCTCCTTCCTATTGCAGTTGCTGCCCACCTGTGCAGGGTTCTGGCAGCTTCTCTGCCTGCCAGCTCCCACTGCAGCCTGGTGCTGTAAATGGATCGGCTCTGTGGCATTTCTGAAGGGGAAAAATTGTTGACCTCAGTGAGGGTAATTGCTCTGCCCTTTAAAGGACACCGTGTATTCCATGAAGGATTGAATGACATATGCAAAAGGTGTGATATTAAAAGTGTTTTATCCCTCCTTGAGCCACGAGTGCACAGCAAAGGAACCGCTGTGCAGCACATGCAGTGGCTGTGACCTCAAGGCTGCCCTGTCCCTGGGTATTTAGTCTCAATCCGCTCATTTTGGAGGTTTTGAGCCACATGGAAATGCCCAGGAGCTTCTCCTTACTCATCCTGCTTCTCTTGGGTTTTGTTACTCTGGAATTCAATCAGCAGGTGCCAAAGCTGAGCCCTAACAGGCTGGGTCCAAGGGGCTCCAACCAATCCTCAGTGCTGCCCCTCTGCCCCTGGCCTGTCCCACCTCAGTAACACTCTTGAGGACAATTTGCCTGCCAGTTGTTATAATTAGGTGCAATTTAGGACTAAATTAGGAGTGAGCCTGCTGAGCAAACATGCTTCAGTCCACCATGTATAGGAATGAGGCAGCCATGGTGCTTCTCAGACCCCTGGAGCTGGGTGTGAGTGTGAATCAGGTGTCAAGCAGAGAAATGATGCTCTTCCTTCCCAATAAGGGGGATGTGGTGACTGCATCCATGATCACCACATGGAGGTGATGTGCCATAGGATGTGACCAACTCAAACAGTGTTCCATGAGCAAGGACTTAAACCAAACCAAAGAGCAGGTGCTCCACAGCCTCTCCAAGTGCAAATGGAAACCCAGCGGATAATTCAGCCTGACTCAATCACTGTTTATTGACACAAGCTGGATTGTGAATCGTTGCACTGAGAACAGGGACAGATCCTGATGGGGGATGAACATGATGAAAACATGAAGCACAGAAAACATGATGGAGAAGTGATTGCAAAAGGAGACAGGACTTGATCTCCTGCTCCTCCAGCCTGGGGAGCTGCAGCTCATCCAGCACTTCACTCCAAGGTGGGTGATGCTGCCTGTGGGAGGACCAGAGCTGAGATATTTATTTTCCTCATTCTGGTGGGACTTTTTCTGTTACAAGGCAGTGGGGGAGAAATCACAGTGAAAAAACTTCTGGAGAAATAAATGGGAGTGAAGGAATTGCTGCATGTTCCGGTGCTGCCATAAATGAGCTGAAAGAACAAAATCCTGTTGCTCCAGTAAAGCAGCTTAAAACCACCATCATCAGAGACTGGGCATGAGAAACTTTGGTTTGTTAATGATTTTCTCTACTGGTTTTCATGCTCTGTTGAGCTGACAGTGGTTTTAGAAATTGTGCAACCCTGGCTGATCAGTACTGATTAATCTTGTACCACAGAGAGCACCAAGACGTGGAAGCTGTGAAGTTTCTCTGCCTGGTTGTCAGGAAGGAGAAGAGCAGTCACAAGCCTCAATAAAAGTTTGAGACTTTCTTTTTTGCCATTTTCTGCTTCCTTGTAGTCACTGTCCTGGTGCTTTCTGGCACATGCCAGCTTTGTGCACAGTTTTGAAGCATTCTGAACAGGCGGAGAAGAACTGTGGCCATGAAGCAGTAGAATCAGCTAAGTACTTTCAAGCAGGTATCTGTAAATCCAGGTAGTGATGAACCCCAGAAAACCTCCACTGGTTTTGTGGAAACTGAAATGTGGGTATATTGCGCAGAGTGCTTTGTGGACTCTTCCCTTGGTGGTGCAGAGCCCAGCAGCATCCTTCCTCTGCAGCCTTTGCAGCCTTAAGGAAGATGTAGACTCTGACCTCATGATGCAACTCATGAATGCAAATTCTCTGAGTAATTTATTTTCAAAGAAGTTATTTTTTTCTCAAGGGCAGGTTAGACATGTAGAAATACAGTATGTTCTTGAGGCACAAATTTCCATATTGGTGCTGCAAATGAATCCGCCCACTGACAGTGCTGCTCCAGGCAGCTCTGCATGTCTCATCACAAAGTTTGGTCAAAAATATCTATATTTCTATAAATTAACTGAATTACTCAGCATTGACGTGCTGTTGTCAGCAATGTGGTGGGTGAGAGAAGCAGGTTCAGCCTCCCTTTTGTCAGGCTATTTTACAAACTAAACTGTACAGGTTTTGGGCAGGGAGAGCTCCCATCTGGGAGGAGTCCATGTGGTTCTGGTCCTTGTTCCTGCTTGTGGGTGCAGGTATTTGTCCTCCAGGCACTGCAGCAGCAAAGAGACTTCAGTTTTTTTCTGTCTTAAGGGCACTTTTCTGTAATTCTGCAGCTACTCAAACAGTGTTATTGAAAAGCATAATGAGTGTTATTTCTGAAAGAGAGAGAGGAATTAAAAGTAGTTCTGGGGATTGAATCTAGGCAAAGCTGTGAGATGCAATGGGGAGAGGTCTGTTAGGGTGGAAAAGGAGAAACTGAGGCAGAAAGAAGCCAGGCACTGACTGTGAATCAAAGAAGATGGAGACACTGCCTGTTTCTGAAAGCAGATGGTGGTTATGTATTTATCAGTATTTCCTTTTTCCATCTTCCACTTCTATTACCTTCAGGTAACAGGTCACTTCCAATATGTACATCAGGCCGGAACACTCTCTCTGTTACTTGTGATATAAATAACTGTCTGATTCATTTCTGAGGCCAAAATAAAGTAATGTAGATAAGATTTTCATATATGACCCCTCAGTGTAAGGAGCACAGCCTGGAGTGCCTACATGATGGATGCTGGAGGGTCACATCTGATGCACTAAAAATCTCTGGGATTACTGATTTCCATGCATCCCCTCTCATCCTTATTGCACCACTCAGGAGTAGCATAGAGATATTTTTTTCCCCTGCTTCCCTTGTATTTTTCAAGGGCTCTCACTTCAAAAGAATATCTGTGTGAGAGGCTGTTATCCTAGACTGACTTTCTACTTGATTTGAATGTGCTAAGCTAGACCACAATTTATTTATACTCCCATGTATCTATATTACAAATCCTGTTGCCAGACCTTAAAAGCAAATTTCAAGCCCAGATCTGTTCTCACAGCCTAAAATTGCACTTGACAGTAGCATTGAGGTAGGTGGGTACTCTTGTTTAATTAGAAATCAGTGTTTTGGACTATTGACTCCTTGCTCAAAGTTTCAGTGAATTGCCCAGGAGTGCAATTTCAAAGATGTTGTTAAGGCAATTTGTTTGTCAGATTTAGTGGATCAGCAAATCCCAGGAATTACCAGGATTCAGCTGTTCTCTACTTTCACCTCTGTTCTTTTCTGACCTACCAGCAGTTCAAGGACTTGAGGGCACTCAGAGCGGTGAGATTTAACGCCTTGAAATTGTTTCAGCCACTTGACTGTCATTCCTGAGTCAAACTGACACGTGAAGGCTTTGCTCTCGAGAGATGAAGGAGCGCTCTGTGAGCTATCACTGTGCAGCTGGCAGGCTTGGCTCAGGGCTGGAATTCTCCCTGCTGGAAAGGTCAGGCAGCCTTACTTGGTCTAAGGACAGACCCCAGCGTTGCGTCACACACTTGCACCGAAGAGTTCCCATCCTGTCCTTTTTCCGCTCCTCCTTTGATAAAGTTGGGGCAGTTTAGCTGGGGGAGGAATGATAGGATTAGCTGGCATTAATTATTAGCATCCTGTTGTTTCTTCAGAGTTTTTCCAGGCGTCAGAAAACAGCTGCTTCCCAGTGCTGTGTTCTCTGTGGGGCAACAAGGACCCTTTTGACACGCTCGGAGCTACAGTCACCGGATTGTTTAACAGATCCTGCCCATCTGGCCCTGTGGTTTTATTTCAGTCAGGGCAAGAAGAACAATAGGGAACACAGGATTACTGTGACAATCCTGCCTTTCCTGGAGGGCAGTGCTCCTGGAGAGGAACAGATGATTTGTGACATTCCCACTGCTTGTGTAGAGTATAATTAGAGATAATAAACAAGAACGGGGCAATAAATCAATGTAGGAAATACAGATGAGGCAGAAATGAGATGGCAAGTCAAACCAAGACATGAAGGAGAGGAAAAGTTGGCAATGAAAGGTTCTTGCTGCAGTAGTGGCAACAGAGGGTGTTCGGAGGTGAGGATTGCACCAGTCTCCTTGAGAGAAGGACTGAGTTGAAAGGATGAGAAGCTCGAATAACATTGGCATTTCCCAAGGGACATACCTGAATTTTGGAGTGTTCAACATCCAAAGATCAGTGTGGGTACTAATAATGTTCCTTATGGACCTGGCTGGTAAGGTGAGCCTGTGCAGCAGTACACACTGGGTGCTGATGGCTGAATCCCGAGGGTTGTGGTGGATGTAATCTGGACATGATCCAGAAATGTGCTGTCATTATCAGCAGGTGAACCACACACTGGGCTGCCTCAGGAGGAGTGGAGCAATCCAGTCAAGGGAGTTATTGTCCCACTCCACCTGGTGCTGGCGGGGCTGCACCTGCAACAAGGTCTCAGATTTCTAGTTCCCTGCAACAGGAAAATGTTGGGAAACTGGATAGGTTTTCCCTGGAGGATTATCAAAATGGTTTGGGACATAGAGTGGATGTTTTGGGATCTGTGAGGAGAGACTGGGGAAACTGGTTTTTGTCCAGCAGAGAGACTAAGGTGCAATTTAATAGCAGCTTGGAATTACCTGCAGGGTAGTTTCAAAGGCAATAGAGCCATGCCCTTCTTAGTAGTGGTAGAAGGTAAAAGAAGGAGGAAAGGCAAGAGTTTGTGGCTAAGGAGGGTCAGACTATTGGCAAACACTCCCTCAGGAGGGAGGTGTGGCACTGGCACAGGTAATACCCTGGAGAGGCTGTAGGTTCTCTACCCTTAGAGGTTTTCAAGACTCAGCTGCCGAAAGACATGGTTAACCCGGCCTTGGTTGATACCAGACCTGTTTTGAGCGGGACAAGAAGAGACCACTGTGAAGCCCAAGAGCAACTCCAACACATTTATTGGGCCAACAAAGGCAGCAGGACATGTGTTTCCTACCAGAGGCACTGGGCTGCCTTCTGGCTATGGCATACGGGTACCACCTTGAGAGCCCTGGGCAGTTCTTGATGCCCCCAGGCTGAGCAGGGTCTGGGCACCCCCAGCTGTTGCCCCAGCTTGGGCAGTGTTCATTTCCCAGCCCCGGGAACGGCAGTGGGACACGGTTTGTACCAGCTCTCTGTCTCTATAGTAACTCCTCACTTAACCAGCCCTGCACTAAAAATAGATCACCTTCATCTCAAGGAAAGAAAACCAAGGGAAATCAGAAGGGGCAGTGGTAGCGAGCACTGTGGAGTCAGCTATTGACTGAAGTCTGGAGTGTTTGAAACCTCTTATGAATAATCTATCATGTAAAACAAATATTTCTGGGGAATCTTATTTGTCCAGAAACCCCACTGTGTCACCGGAGTTGAAGCTTTGGCAAAGGACATGCATTGCTTTTTATCAGAGGGATGTTTGCAGTTATCAGCCAGCACTCAGGATGCTGAAACCCGTGGGGGATGTTGCTTAACTGGTTAGGGACATGTAAGGGATCTTATCTCCCCAGTAAGCAGCTCTGCAGCTCTGCCACTAGACCTGATAGCCTCCTGTGCTCTTCTGTGTGAGTGTCAAAGTCCTTACTCATTTATGAAATTGTTACTGGTGTCTGCAGAAGGCCATGAGGGACCCAAACTTGGAAAAAGCTGAATGCTGTTATCGAAGTCAGCAGCACCTCATGTTGAAGTTAATGGGAGCTGAATGTTTTAGCACCTGACAGGGCCCTCTGTAAGGGAAGTGCAAATGATACTTGATCTTATTTTTCCTCCAAACCCAGCTAGTGCTTACATCTGAAGGGAAGAGAACAAATCCTTGTGAAGATAGGGCAGTAGGTGTGAAGGCAGAATAGCAACAAGATGAAAAGCTTGTTAAGGAGCTACAGAATTAACTGAAAATGCCTTTGATGGGAAAAGAACTGAATTTATGTGAAGACAGCTCATATGTCACAGGCAGCACATATGACACTCGGGAAAGGGTTAGTTTAGCTTCCAGAGATGACTGGAATTAGCATCATATATTCAGCATTATCAGTCAGCAAGAGTTTGCTCTTGATAAAGGGCCAGATTATTTCAGTGACCTTTCTGGGCTGGCAGTTTGCAGATGTAGCTGATACTGAAATGTGTGGGTATTTAACTGCCCCTGTCCTTTATATTCTGATTCTTGTTCTTACTTAGTATTATGAATTGTATTTTCTACACTTTGCTAATCTTCCAGCAGCCATCAATGGTGACATGCAGCAGCTCAGGAGAATAGCTGTGTAGCAAGGGAGGGTGAAAGAGAGCACCAGTCCCCAGCTTCCTCCATCCTTTTCAAACTTACAGCGTATTATTGCAAGGCTAAAATGTAGAATTAGTTCTTACTACATTTTTGACCTCACTTGGGACCCACTGCTTTTGCATTGTCTGGGGATCTGACCCATATTCCTCATCTCTTCACTGGGTGCTCTTTTTAATCAGCTTTGGAGCTGTGAAGGAGCTGCACTCAAAAGTTATTAGAAATCCTAAAAATCCTAGAAATCCCAAACAGCAGGCATGGAGGTGTGACAATAGAAACGTAGGTTTTGCAAAGAGAAAAAAAACATTCATTGAAAAGGTCCTGTGGTGCAAAGCCCATATGCCTGCCCCAGGCATGACTCCAGCCTTTCTCACTGCATTTTGGGGAGCAAAAGCTTCCATGTGCGTGTTTGGGTGAATGTCTCTAACACAGAGCTGTTAATGAGGAGGACAGGAGAGCAGATGACCTTTGGTCACTGTATATGTGCATTCAGAAACCTGTGTAGTCCTAGTCAGCCAACCCTTCTGGAGGTGCTTCTTGCCATGACTGGAGGTGATAGCAGCATACACACCAAAAGGCACAAACTCCCCCAAAGGACAGAAGTTCCTGCCCACAAGTGCCCTGTCCAGTGCTTTTACTCCCAGCTCCAGCCTGGCAGTGAATTTGGCACAGTTACAAAATTTGCTGTAGGAAAGAGCAGAGCTCCCAGTGCTGGTATTCTCCTTATATCACATTTTCATGTCAGTAAACTGTATTTTACCTCACTTAGCTGGCAAGATGATCAAAAGTGCTTCTTCTGCCTCTTAAGAGCCTGCTGCTTCCAAAAAGTAAAACTCCCCTCCTTTTCCCCCCAGAGCAGGTGACAACTTTATACTGCTATCAGATTTGGGGTTATTTTCTTCTTTTCTAGAAGGGTACTAGAGTTTTCCTTTCTATCAGCCAGGTTTTTCTTTAAAACTTCATGGAGATCCTTCCTGGCAGTGGTAGTAGGAAAACTGGAGACTATGTGAAGTCTGTCTGAACTTAAAACTGAAGGGTTGTAAAACAAGGCCCTTATTGTACACATTTTTTTCCCCCCAAAATAAGCACCAGTTAAAGAGCACAAAACAAAGCAGCATGAAATCCCTAAAAGAAATCCCTAAAAGAAATCCCAAGAGCGTAAACTAACCTTGAGATGTAGGAAGCTAATACAGAAAAATACTCAAGACTGACAAAAGTAATCCTGACTATGGAGACTTGTAGAGAAATGATGATGGAATGATAAATGAAATGAAATGAAATGAAATGAAATGAAATGAAATGAAATGAAATGAAATGAAAGCCTGAAAAACAATGAGTGAGCAACATTCCTTAATATTTAATTGCAAAACTCTCTGGGAGCTCAAGAGATGCTGCTTCTCTGTTGGAGGGAGCTGGTGAATGGTCAGGACATGAAATGATACTCCTGCTGCTTGCTGTCAGCCAAAAGTTAGATCTGTGAGGCTACATACATGAAGGGGAAAGTCAGCCTAAACTAGGAAAGAGTTAGACTGAGGAAATACTAATGGCGGTCTTTCCTCTGTGCAGGGCTGGGGAATAGTCTGAGTCTCATTCCAGCTGACCAGATGCTGAGGTTGGTTCATGGCACTGCCTCATCCCTGGGTGAGCCCATGGACACGAGTGTGCCTCTGCTGCAGTCTGGCTGTGAAAAACAGCTCTGCAGAAGCCAACTTTGAATTAGCTAATAGCCAATTTAAAGGAGAGTAGCAGCTTCCTAACTGCCCTGTAATGGAGCTCGTAATTCACCTTGATTCCCAGGCAAGTCTTGCAGCGGTGCTGACACGGCGTATCCGAGTGCTGCCTTTAAAGGTGACTTGGATACATCCCCTCTGCATTGCAGGCAGGGCAGTTCCACCTTGCTTTTTCCTCCCCAGCTTCTTTCCTAACAGGAGTCAGCAATCCACCAGGTTTGATCCTGTCACTGCTGTTGCAACATCTTGTAACCATAAACAGGCCACGTAGGTTTGGACTTGACTCTTCATGAAAACAGCAGCCTGAGCCCCCTGTCTAGATTCCAAGATAAACACAAAAAGGAGGATTTGACCTCAAAAGGTAGTAAATGGTCAGGAACAGTTGATGCCTCTGAAAACCAAGTTTAATGCCTGATGTCTTTTTACCCCTTCTTTTAATGCCTTGTCACAGACCCTTGGCTAATTGGACTTCAGCACCAGCATATATGAACACATTTAGGATGGCTCAGGGGCTTTGGCCGATAACATGGGCAAGTCCTTGTTTTATCATAATCATGATGTGGATGGCACTGAAATAAAGGCACCTTCTGCTTAGGTGTGGGGTTACATTGCTCTTTTTACTGCTTTGAAACTCATTTTCAGAGCACAAGAACAAGTGTACCAGGTCAGGCCAATTATCCATCCATTTCAGTCTCTTTTTGTGCCAATTGCCACTAACACAGGTAGTGTAGGAACAGGACAGGAGCATAAGGAGCAGTTCCCACTGTACTCTCCCAGCCTCCAACACTATGTGGCTCACACCCTAAGCTAAAGCTGGTGTTTGGTAGGCTTTGACTAATTTTCCTTCCAGAATCATGTCCAATTGCATTTCAAAATCCAATTTCTAACAGGTATAACAGCACCTGTTCTGCTGTTGAAGGACGTGATGTACCAAAAGTATTTCTTGGTATTTGTTTTGAGCCTCCCACTTGCTAATTCTATCTGATGCTGCCTTCCCTGTTTGCCATCTCCATGCCATGTCATTTTACAGGCTTCTGCCATATTCTTTCCTTGCAGTCATACTTTCCTAAACTAAAGAGGTCCTCTGTACCTCCAGTCAACCTTAACAGCCTTTTCTGCATCTTTTCTGCCTCTTTGAGGGTGATCAGTAGAAACCCAAGGTCATCTTTTGCAATGTTCAGGTGCAACTCAGTCTGCACCTCTGTATTTTAAGCTGCCTTTGAACACAGTCCATAAGTGACCATTAGACAGGAGAAAGCCACCACTGATGCCGCCGTGGGGCCTGACCAGTGGAGCCTGTCCCAAAAGGATATTTTTATTCTGCAGCCCATCCATTTACCTGTGTAGATTATCCACTGTGAGTCAGTCCTTTCTGGTGTGCTACCAGAAGACATCCCTTGGCCACCCAAATTGCTGCCTACCCAAAAAGAAGTGAGCTTGGCCTTTGTGGTGTAGTTTTCTCCGTGCTGTTTAGAAGGAATGGGTACATTTGCAAGGTGGGACATGTATGTAAGTGGGAAAGGGTTTCTTGGCTCACTGATAGGATTAGGAAGGTAGCTTTGGAGGATCTGTAGTAAAGATAGCCAAGAATAGTTCACTGTCTAGCAGATGGGAAAATGATAAACCTGAAAAGTATTATTATGTGATTTATCTATCTGGAGGACTTAACTCAAATAGCGGGAAATGTTTTTGCAAAGAAAGGGCAGAGGTCAGACTATGAAGATAAATTCAACTGTGCACACAACTGTGTCTATTGCAAAACAATTCTCTGAAAAGTGGAGTTGTATATTTATTATTTCCTTGGCTTGTGTCTAACTATCTAATCAGTCTTTGTACATGTCAGCAGCACATCCATAATAAGAAAGTGCCGTGTGGATTGTGTGAACTGGAATTAGAGATGTGATAATCAGTGAAACCATTGGAGGGGATGTAAAGGCTGCCTGGCATTTGCATTCCTCTGGCTATGGAGAAAAACCTTATATGTGCAAATGAGTTGTTGGCTTTGGTGTTTTTTTTTCCTTCCTGGTATGTTATAACCAAATTGCTCTCGGAGCAGCACTTCCCTAACAGCGTGCCAGTCCACACTGGAGTGCCTCTGTGCCTGGTTAGACCTGTTCCAGTCTTGGGGGGACAGCTGTGCTGCATTCAGCTTCCATGGGAGGTGCTGTGGCAGATAGGGGCACAGGGATGTACACATGCCATGGAGAAAATGCTGATGGTTTTTACAATGACAAGACTACAGTTGGGATCAGAAAACCTATCTTCCCATCTATACAATTCTGATCATGCTGACCCATCCCATCAAGATGTTGTGAACGTAACCAAGAATTACAAAAGAGGTCTCACTTTGTGATCCTCATGATGCCTCAATGTCCCAAATTGTTATTGGTTCCTTAAGCAAGCAATCTGCCAGTCACCTGGTTGTTCTTCTGGCCAGCCTCCAGGTTTTCTGCCTAAATCCTCCTTGGCTCTTCTCTTCCCGTATTCTGGTTTGCATGACAATTAGGAGGTGCAAGGAGGGACTGAAAACAAAAGTCTGATGTTGCACAGGGAAGGTGTGAAGTGCTGAGCAGGTAAAAGCAAGGTTAGAAGTCATGAGTAGGACAAGTTCAGCTAAGTCTGATCCTAAATTTAATAGCAGCTTTGTATGGCTACCGCACCTTTCCTGGCTGCAGGAGGAAAAAAGGGTAGGTAAGTTACTGGTGTGTTGCTGGTCAGTCCTCCTGATCAGTCCCCCTGGTCAGCCCCTGCCCATCCCCAGTGTCCCTGCTTGTGGGAAGAAAATGAGGCAGAAACAGGTGAAACTCGAAATGTAGAGCTTGTTCACTTTAAAGGTCAAACTATTCTTTGATGTATATACTTGTGAGCCATTCCTGGAGAATATCTATATTTATAAAATATAGAAATTGATATTGCTGTATACATTAAGCGCATTCTCCTCCCAAAAGCTGTTAATCGGCCAAATGGAGATGGCAGAATTTTTGCATGTTTTAATGTTTTGCATAACTAAAAAATAGGTGACGTGCCAGTTCACCTGCAGTAGGGCAGACTTCTGTCCCTTGTAGGGTTACCTGTCCCAACACATTCACCCTCCTGCCATGGAGAGCTGGATATTCAAGTTCTCAGGACAGAGGGTGGGAGATAGAAAAAGACCCCCATGTGCAGGTCTAAAGGTACAATGGGACAGATCTGTATCCCTTTCTCACTTTCTAAAATTCAGGCTCATTATTGCAGCCCAAAGCTACTCTCTGCTCAGTCTGTCCTAATGCTGGGTTTAGTGGCAGGTGTCTGAGCTCATCCCAGCTCAACTGGCATCTTGAAGAACAGGAAATATGAAAGGAACTTCAAGCCTACAATTTAGGGAACAGTTTGAAGAGCTCATAGCTAGGACATGGGAACACACTGTTCACTGATAGATTGGAAACAGGAACTCACATGGAATTCTTGGATTTATTCCATTATCTAGTGTTAAAATGAACATTTCAGGACAAAAAGATGCAGGGGAAGCCGGTTATGTTCTTTGCAATAATATTCTTCGTCAAAGACACTGAGGAAATGCCTTCTGATTAAACAGAAATATGAGGTGACAAATGTAGCAGTACCTTGAAAAGCAGCAAATCTCAGCTCTGTGTTACTCAGTCACTGTGGAGGATGCAAGAACAAAAGAGCTGAGTTGTATTCAAATGCAATATTTTGCAGGAAAGTGACAGGATGATGCAGATCGATTCCCTCCTGCCCTCAGTCTCTTATTGCTCTTTGGAACCCTGAGAAAAGACCTGGCAAAAGAAATCTGATCGATGCAATTTTAAAACCCCTCAGGAGGGGCTGTTCAGCAAAATAAATGGTTACAAGAAGAGGAACTGTTGTAGCAGGTGAAAATCAGAGTTGTGTTCACTGCTCAGGTAGCTTGAGTTTCTCCCCAGGTGATTCCTACTCACAGGCAGGGGGTTCTCGCTCCCATTCGGGGATGCTCTGGAGCTGAGCTGCTTCGCTCTGTGGGGAGTGGGTTGGTGCTGACACTCAAACTGGAGCAGGGAGGGGGCAGATAAAGCGCAGAGGAGCTGCTGTCGCTGCTGCTGCTGCTCAAATTAGGAGGTCTTATGGGGATTTTTTGCTCTCGTTCACAGGGAAGAAATCAAATCTTGTAAATGCTGGCTGACAGTGGCAGACAGCTCCGACAGGAGAGGGCAAGGAGCACAAACAGTCCATTTGCAATAGGGTAAGAGGTGATGTCTTGAGGGACTATAGCAGGATGGTGTCAATAATAAGAGAGGCTGAGAAAGACTAATCATATATACACATAATATTACAGAAGATGATGAGCCTGAGCCACAGAGAGATGAAGGAATTCAGTCAGGATGGATTCAGTAACAAAACCAGAACTGAAATTTTAAATTTGCTCTTTCAAATTGCCCTTCTCTGCTAAGACAAAGGGGACATTTCTGTTGGCTGGCTCACCTTAGACCGTGTAGTTTGTGTGGAAAGGTGCTCCTGTTTAAGTTAGCATTCCTCATCTCCCATTTTTCTTGTGTGTATTTGCATCACATCACTCATTCAGCCTTGCCAGTTGCTTGAGAAGACTTTTGAGAGTAGACCAAACTACATGTTCTACTTGGGTTACAAAGCAGGTAACCCAGGGCCTGATTTGCTCAGGGTGCCTTCAGCTGTGTCAGTGCCAGTTCAGTGTCAGGATCCAGCTTTGTAAAATGTTTGGTCCTCTTAACCAAAGTGGAATTATGTTCCTGTGGTTGGTCTGGTCCCATGTTCTAAGCACCCTGAATGAGCATGGGAACATACACAGAGGAGCAATGTGTATATCTTGCTGTCCTCCTGATACCTTCATCTGGGACATTCAGAGCAGAGGTATTTTTTATAATTTTGTAAGGACTGAAATATCTGGATGTTTGAGATGCTCACCCAAATGCTTTGCCACGTGTGGTGCTCTTGACTCTGTGGCTCTCTCCAAAATCTGTTATTGCAAAGAGGTCCCTGTTAGTGCCACTTCCTTATCCACAGCCCTTGCCCCAGTCTGACCAGCTCAGTGGGAGGGACTGGAGAGCCAGATGTCTCCCCCACATGCAGTCACTGTGAGGGATCTGAAATCTCAGAGAAGTTCTTGGGGACACTCCATCCCCTGCACAGCTTCTGATGTTTCATAACACCTCCCTCCAGCTGCCCTGTGAGGACATGGGGAAGAGGATCTCACAGACCCCCTCCCTGTGGCCAGGCAGGATTTCAACCAGTTTTCCTTGTTGCCATTGAAATTCCATCAATAGCAGCTATGAAAATTGCATTCATTTTTCACTCATCTGTTTCAGGAAGAGATTTTGAGCACCAGAGGGGAAGAATCGTGTAATTAGGGCCTGGGAGAAAGATAAAGCCAAAAAATAATGAGGCCTCCCTTGACATGAGAGTATGTCAGGAACTCCAAGAGGAGTTCAGACCTTTTTTATCCCAATAAAGGCCACCCCTGCCTGAAGAGCCAGTGCTGCTCTCTGAGCAGGATGAAAAGCCTTAGCAGACGGCCCATCCACCCCATGGCACTTCACTGCTGGCACCCACCTTTGACAGATGGGTGCAGTGGGTTTGGTGTAATTCACAATTACGGGAGCAACTTGGAGTCTAAATACTGTGGTTCTGTAGTGGTTTCAGATCTTCCAGGTAATTTCTTTTTTTTTCCTACTTTAAAGCTCTCTCTCTTAGTCCACCCAAGCAAAGTGGAAAAATGGCAGGATTATACTTGGAAAATGGGAAGAAAGTCCAGAATAAGCAAACTGAGAAAGTCTCTTTCTCTACACTAGCTTTTGGTTGCATCAGAATGGAGAGGGCTGAGTAAGAGAAAGGAGAAATTCAGGCAGAATGGGATTTTTTGAGGTAATATCCCTTTAAATGGGAGACTGTATATTGGGTTTTTTTGGGAAAACCAAAGGGACACATGAAATAATCCTTAATTTCACAACGATGACAGATACGTCTGAGCACACAGAGAGGAAACTAGCATATTTTTAGTGCACTTTGTTGGCTCAGTTGGAGGAAATCTGATGGGCTGTGTGTGTCTGCCTTTGACACGCTGTGATGACATGAGGCCACCTTGCAGATGTGCTGAGTAGGATTTCACTGGGTTAGGTCAGGTAACCCTGTGGCAGGGAGCTCTCTGCATAAATGCCCCAAGGTGCTGGCAGACTTGGTGCATGGTTGCATCTTCACATCTCTTGGTTGTGGTGCAGACACGCTCATTATTGCAGTCAGAGTGTTGTTTGCCCAGATTTTTTTTTTGTGCTGTGACTTTTAAAAGGATGCTCAAGAAAAGTGTTCTGCTGAGTTTCAGATGGCTGGGATTGCCATGTCAGATATGGGTGTTAATGCAAATACTGCTTAGACAAGAGAGAGGGGAAATGAAGTGTTTAGATTGTGTTGATCAGAGCTTGCTGAGTGATCTTGGAAAAATTAGATAAAAATTTTCCCATTCAGGTGCTGGCAGTTCATTTCCTAAAGCCCTGGAAAATGCCAGAACAGCTTTCAGTGGAATCTCTAAATCCAGCGAGTGCCCAGTTTCTTAGCTAAGGCACTTGGGCAATTATTTAAATTATTTCTATGGATTTGGGTGTCAGATCAAGTTTACAGTTCTTGCCTTAAGCTCTCTGTTTACCCAGCTGGCAAAAAGGTGAAAGAGTGAGCTCCCTACTGGGAGGCTGCGTTTGGTAAGAATGCAAAATGTGCAGGGAAAACCTCATTTAGCAACAATCTCACTATATTCACCATTATCACCAGTTTTCCCTAATTTAATTTACCTGAACTACCACCATTGGATGCACTCTAATACAGCATGGAGATGTGCAGGTTCATTGATCTGAGGCAAATATGAAATGATGGTTGCTGCATTTGTAAGGCTTTTGGAAAGGGAGCTGGTATTTGCTCTCCCTCTGCTGCATCCCCAGTGAGTCTGGAATCATCCCGCAGCTCTGGGAATGAGTCTGCAATTCCTGCCACAGGAATTTCATTAGGGAGAGGCAGCTGTGCTGGAGCTCCTGGACTTTATTTTACCAGTGCAGTCACTGAGGGAGAGTCAGGACACACAGCCAAGGGGCCAGAAGTCAAAGTGCTGATGTTGCCAGAAAGGAGATGTTGGTAGCACAAGTAGCAGTGCAATGTGTCACCAAACAACAACAGAAAAACAAGAACAGGTTTTCTTGCCCAGAAAACAGGTTTCTGAAACTTTTCTGACAAGGAGATGGAAATATCACACTCAACAGAACTAGAAAGAAAGGAGCAGAATCTGTGAAATTTGTTTGGTTTTCTTGCTTTCTAATGCCCTGTATTTCATTCTAATGATTTAATGGGCTGTGGAAGGTACATGGGTGAGTTCTCAGCATCTAATCCACCTATGAAAATGTCAGCTGGTCCTGTCAGTGCTCATTAGCTGACATAGAGTTTCCTTCATTTCAGCCTTTTATCTCCAGATAGGAGAGGTTTGCAGGTGGTTCCTTTGCTGTCCTGCCTTCTTTGGCACATGCTGAGCATGACTCTTCCAAAAGCAGAATCAACATGAATCAAGCTCATGTGATGCTTGAACCTGAAATACTTGAGTTATGGATGGCAAACCAGTAGGGTTTCGAATCCTATGGTCTAATTTTAGATATAAAATGTATGTGATTAGGTTTTCCTGTTATCATATGGTTTCAACCCAAATAATATGCCAAATTAGGCACAGAATTTTAGGTGTGTGCAAGGAATGGTAATGCACGTGAGTCTAAAGCAGTATGGAATGTGGCTGTGCATGACTTACTGGTGACAGACCAGGGACACACCATCTGGGGATACAACCCATTGTGCTTTTCAGTGAGTTCTTCTTTGCCTGTGTGTTTTTAATGCTGTCAGTCAATGTAGGTTTGCATGGTATTAAAAATCACAGCAGAGTTTCTGGGCTTGGCTTTTCAACACTGTAAAAGCTTCCTCATCTGAGTAACTCATGGAGGGACTATTCATATCAATAACTGCTTCTACCAGCTCTAAGGATTTCTCTTTTATTTGGCATAAACCTCACCATATAAACAGGACAGGGAGCACCTGTCCTACTAACATTATGGAATTCAGCTTTTTATAGGGGATTATATTGAAATACAGGCATGGGGGTTGATGGGTCACAGGTGGCAATAAGCAGAGGGGCTTCAGGGCAGACATGTGTGGCTGTTTCTTACTCCAGGATCACATTTGCCTGGGATTGCTGTTATAATTTTCTGCTCAGAAGGTATAACAGGAGCCAAATTTAATTCCCTGCTTGTAAAGCATCAAATTGTACTGTTCCTTCTACAGATCCACAGTTTAAAACCATCAGTGTTACTCTAATCTTTTCATCACCCCTTATTAAAAACAGAGGCAGGCTTGGTTTTGGAGTTTTCTAGGACAAAATGTTGAATTCCTGGTACTGTTGGAGTAGGGGAGCCTGGCAGTTATCTGTGGCTGCCTGACAAACACTTGTCTCCAACTGTTCTCACAGGCAGCTTCACTTGATTTCCAGGGGGGTTTTTTTGGCAGCCACTTAGATCTAAGAATACCTTATCAGTCTCTGTCCAGATCCCCATAACTTGTAAGCCAGGCTACACCCAGGCTGTCTGGAGGGAGAGAATCTCCTCTGCAGGCTGGTGAGCAGCAGAGATGATCCAGGGCTGTGGCAAGTGTTTTGGTGGCTGTGGTTGTCTTTACCCTGTTGGGAAAACATCCTTAGCCCATCAGCATGGGCCCAGTGCAGCTGTGAAGTTGATGGAAGGAAGAAATGATTTTCCAAGGCAATATCTCTGTCCCGGAACTCTCTACCCCCAAAGCATGACCATGAAGAACCTTGACAAGGAAGGGGCAGGTTTGACCTCCCCTCTGCCCTCAGCTGTGCCTTGGCTGGTTTAGCCCATCTCTGCCCCATCCCTGCTGCTGCAGAGGGCAGAGATGTCTCTTGCAGAGCCTCCCTGTGTCCTGCCCTTCCCAAACTGCATCTGCCTGGTTTTCTGGAGACCTTTCAGCCCTGTGTCTGGCAGGTTTGGCACATGCTAAGTCATCAGCGCAGAGCAAGAAATGTAAAAATTGGAGGTTTAACCTCAGGGTGCTTCACCCAGGCATGCTGTCAGCCCAGGTGTCTCTTTGCTATGGAATGGCACAATGTTTATCCCACTGCAGCAAGGCTGCCAAGCCACGTGACTTGGCAGTAGGACATGCACGCAAAGTATTCCTGGACATATTGAGAGAGGCACACCCACCAGGCATCGTGTTTGCCCACATTTGAAAGAATCTGGGTTTAAACAAGAGGGATTACAACATTCAGTGTTCAGTCTCAAGCTGCAGGGGTGATTTCGATTAATTAAATGGCACTGGGACAAGTTTGGGAGTTGTGTCAATGTGTAAAATTGAATATGAAGGGGTCATGGAAGGGCATTCTCGGTGTGGCTGTGAAATGAGTGAGGTGCCCTCACAGCCCCATTCTGTTGAGCATTTGGTGCTCAGGACTTAGGGCAGTGCTGTTGTATATAGTGGCAATCCATTAGACAAATACTGCATCAATTTAAAAGTATTTCCACTTTTTATAGGATTCCTCTTATTTACTTCTCATGGAGCTGAATTCCATAGTCCTTCCACTAATGCATACAATGCCCTTTGTACTGGCTGGTGGGACTGTGATTGTGTCTTGTTCTCCACACTATTTTTTAATTTTTTTTTTAGTATTATAGGCATTAAATCTGCTTTTCTATTTCACTTTCTTTAGTACACCTTATGGGACATCTGAAAGAATGGTTTTCTTCTTTTTCTTGGATGTGGCTGTGTACTAAAGTCCCCAAAATTCTCTTTTCTAGTATAGTTTTAGTCATAAGAAATCTCAAAGACGAGTTTGGGTTTTCACATGTAATGGTTGCAAATCTGGGCTCTGAAAACCCAAGTTATCTTTTGGTTTTTTAATTTTCTTATGTCCACGTGTGCACATGTAAGTCTGGTCACAAGTCAAATGTCACAGCCAAATCAAAATACTGTCCCTGGCCATAACTGAGGTAACAGCACACATAGAAACCTAATGCATGCATGGGAAAGACCAACTATACTTAAGGAGGGGGAAAAACTCCAACCCTGAATACAATAGTTTGAGTTCTTTTGAATTTTAAAATATGGGGGAGTAAAAGTGGCAAAGATTGTGCAAGTGAGAGATGAACAACTTCCTTTAGAAGTTTCTCTGGGCAGGAACTGGCCAGAGCAGATGTGGTAAATAAGTTGGTAACTTGCTTGGAGTCCAGGTGAGGTTCACTGGAAGTCTCTGTATTGATTTTTATTGGGGTTTAGATCCAGACCTTTGCTTGTGAGTGAAATGAGAGAAGGGATCAATCACAAACCATTTCCCCTCCCCTGAAGTACAGCTTCACTAATTAACAACAGTGATTAAACATACCAGCTTATTGCTGCTTGTTCCACCAGTTTTGAAGATGTGGAGCACACATTTCAGTGTTGCTTAGATGATGTAATGGTCTGGTTTACATTTCCCTTATAATTTCTGTGTAAAACTCAAGAAGCTTCTTAGATATTCATAGTGTGACATAGCAAGTCATAAATCATTGCTGGATGGTGGGTAAGAAATGTCATCAGGATTCACAGAAAGGGAAGGAGAATCAGAGGAAAATAAGCTTGAGGAGCTGGAATGCTCTTTAACTTCCTTCATTTTTATATCCTATATCATTATTTCAATTAAACATTTACAAGTGCTAGTGATCAATGGTTTTGTACTTATGATCAATGGGTCATAACTCATAGATGATTACTGGGTTTATGATCATATTATGTACAATGCAAGTCCAATTCTTGCTTCATAAGCAGGTACAAATAAGGATTAAGTGGAGATATTTCGTTTTCATATAGATATATAAGTGAGAAAAGAAATCAAAAGCAATTTATGAAGCAGAATTTCCAAGTCTAAATTTATTGCAGCTTATCGAATCTGTAGTCTCTAATGACCCTAGGTTATGGAATCATGTTCCTCTATAAAAGCTTTAATTTTCTTTATTTAAAAAAAATTAAAAGAAAGAAAATAAAAACTTTTTTCTCTTTGGAATTTATAGATCCTCTGGGTGGAGAGAAATATCGGAAAGACTTAATGTCTGAAAAGAAGAAAATGCAGATAAGGAATCGTGACATTTATAGGTTTAAATACCATGACACTTTGAGGGTTTAGCTGGTAATTTTTTGTGGCATTTGAAACCAGTCTTAGTGATGAATACAATGCGTACACACAAATGCTGTGTTCATCACAGGAGTGCCATATGCATTAAAGTAGCTGTTTAGTCCCAGTGGAATTTCGTTTGCTTAATCCTGAAACCTGTCAATGGAAAACCAAGCATCCAGAGTCTTCCTTGTCAGAGCTGCCTGATACAGGGACAGCCTTAGGCACAGTGCTTTGAAAATACCAGCTCGGGTCTTGGTTTTGCAACACCAAAGCAAGGGAGCTGAGCTGCCCGTGGTGCCAGTAAATGAATGAGTTAAAATTGGATCGGCCTGTGAAACATCTCCATCTAATCCAGTGTTTTGGTAGCTCTGCTGCAGCCATATCGAGGCCACTTGTAACAACAGAGCTACTGAAATGCTGGGTTATATTTACATGGTTGGTGTTGCTGGGAGTGTGAGAGGCAGCGATTGTGCCAGCGGCTCTGAAACACCCTGAGCTAAACAAGGTGTTTGGGAGCACGTTCAGCTTGGCCATGCTAAGGTGTCACAGCCAGCAGGAGCCACACTCCTCAGAAAGGACAGTCTTCCCTCATACATGTCATAGACAGATAAACACAGCCTAAGAACTCAAGCTTAGATTAGTTACAATGGCTTGTTGGTGTATACATGACCCTCTGTGAATCCCTGCAAGGGAATTTTACTTTGAAGAAATGTTGAACGAGGGCAGCAACTCAGTTTGGAAATCACAGAAAAACCCACCTCAGGTTGAGCAGAATGGTTGAGAGATTTCTAGGCGTGCCCACAGGAGTGGAGGTGGACCCCAGCATCCTCAGCCAGAAAGGGTAAGGTCCATATCAGAGGCAAGGAATAAAGAACCCCTGGGAATAGAAGCAGGGGGAAATGAAAATAGCATATGTGCTTTATTATTGAACTGTGTATGTTTTACAGATGCTAATGCAAGCAGGAAGGTTTCATGGCATGCCAGTAAAATCCACTTGTTTGTGTCTGCAGTGCAGACCTGTGCACTGCAGGTCTGCACTCTGGTGGGAGAACTGGGAAGCCCAGGTGCACTTGGAGTAAGGAGGGATCAAATGAGAATTTGTTTCCTTATCCACCTGGGATTGAATATATAGAAGATGGAAAGCAGATCAGATTGGAAAGCTCCCTAAGGCAAGACAGCTTGTCTTTAGGAAAAACCAACCAACCAGCCAAAGCCACCATTAGCCACGTTACAGACTAGAGGCATCCCATGTGTTGCCATCATGATAAGCATGTGCTTTTCCCATGAATTTCCATGACACGTTCCCTTTTACATGTTATCTGCAAGTTGGCCTCTCAAGGAGCCAAATGTTTGAGCAGGAGTCATCTCCATGGCGTTGGAGGGATCTGATTAGCAACCCAAGTGCAAACAGGGGCAGCTGAGTCAATGGCACAGGCTGACCCCTGCAGCCTGCCAGGAAGGGGCAGCTTCGCATTCCAGCTCGGCACGGTGGGAACTCGGCCAGCCCGGCTGCCCAGGGAAAGTCATGAATTAATGCATGTCCCTGCCCAGGAACGGGGATGGCTCTGCCGGGGCCTCTCGGGAAGGAAGGGACTGGACTAGCCTGTGCTTCTGCCCCCTGTCTGAAGAGCAGCTTTTAACTATTGGGAGCACATAAATGCTGGTTTTGTGAACTGAGACGTGTAGGTTGTTATTTTAGTCTACATCTCGTGGATAATGCTCTACATATTTGATGTAAATGGTACGCTGGGTCTGACTCCAAAAGAAGTGTGTCGCTCAAGGGATAAATTGCATCTCTGTTCTCAGGGGAGTGAGAAAAGCTGCTCTGGTTAAGTCTAATGCAAGGTAATTTCGACAGTGCCCAATGTATTCTCCTGCTGATGCCTTGCCTTTGCTGGGTTTTGTTTCACATGATTAATTAACCATACTGCTGCTTCCAAGCACCTGGGACCCCTTTGAAGTTGCAGTTTGATCGATTGATATGCTGTGTGCTACAGGTATAAACAACCTTATTGCATTAAACTGACACTTTAAGCAGTTCAGCAGCCAGGAAAGCTTACCTAGGAAGAGCTTCTCCCTGCTGAATCGTGACTCCATGTTCTAGCAAAGCCTCCACCACCAAATACTGGCTTTGGTCTTTAAAAATGCCGCCTGTTCTATATTATCACTTCTAGGAGATAAAATATGTATTGCCATGTGTCTAAGGCAGTTGTATTGGCAAATAACTTTCTCTCCAAAAAAAGAAAGAAAACTGCAGCCTGGAAGGGATCTGTACAGTGGTTAATAACCTGCTGTAGAAGAGCTTTATCATGAGGAGTTTGGCTATTTTTTCTCTGCGAAGCACTCAATATTTGGGATGGCATAGCTGCTCCATGGCAATATTGCAGAGCTGAATTGACATGTTTGTATTTGATGCCAATTTTCCTGGGATTGGCAGAAATCTGGGTCTGTGCTTCGAGCCACCTGACCTTCCCATCCTCTGGCCGGGCCAGCTCAGACATAGGTGGTGCCACCAGGGAGAGTGATGGTGAGAGCACATTGTGCTCCTGCATCCTCTTCCCCAGCAAATCATGGGAGCAGGAGCACCCTGAGTGCTGGGACATGTTGGAGAGGAGGAGGTTTGTTAATAGATTCCAGTAATCCCCACGGGCATAAAGGAGGACACAGCAAAGTCAGCATTTTCAGCCCTGTAATCTTCACGAGGGAAGGAAATCCCGCAAGGACAGCACCTGGCTCCCAGCAAGGTCCCCATCCCCGCTAATGATGTCATCAAAGACACACATTTTCTGCCAGTGCAATTGCATTATTATTTCCTTAGTCCTGAAACTGAGTCTTGTTCACTGAGTGCTGAAAGAGGGATTGACAGACGAGGAGGAGGAGTGGGGGAAGAGAAGAACTGGGCAGAGTGGGAATAGTAAAGAAAAGCCTGCAAGAAGCAGGAAAGGGGACCTTTGCCCTCTGCAGCATCATTGCTTGGTAAAGAGGAAGAAAAGGCTTCTGGGGAGCCAGAGAAAGCCCCTTCTAAATATTACAGATCTGCCTGAAAGGCTGCTGGGAGAGCCCAGAGCTGAGTGAAGGAGGGATGAAGTGGCTATGGATGACTGTGAATATTGAGGCATTTCCTGCACCCTTCGCTTCATATATTTCTGGCAGGCAGTTGCCTTGTGTTCAGCACACATTCCTCCTTTCTTGTTTAATTTAATTGAGGTAAATCCCCTGTGTCAGCCAAACCAAATGGATTCAAGCATGAGAGAGGAAACCCAGCACTGTAAGGAAGGGGAGGAGAAGAGAAAGGCAGTCAAGGGAAGGACTGAGCCAGTTTTCCTTGATCACACTGTGGCACGTGGCCGGGAATCACAGGGTCCCCGGCTGTGTGTCCTCCCATCTGCAGCAGCCGTCCACATGTCTGTCACACTCTGACACTGGATCTGCAGCAACTGTTCCTTCAGCAGCTGCTGGCATGTACTTATCATCAGGGGTGTTGAAAACAGAGCCAGGGCAAAATGTCATTAAAACGCCAGCTCTAGACACCAACAAGAGAAAAACGGAGAAGGGTTTATCAATGTGAACAAAAACAACCCAAGAGATACCTTTGTTAAGCACAGGTTTGGGATATCTTCTTTCAGATGTTGATTGATCGATTGATTGATTTTAGGTGGCAATCTAAGGAATGAAACAAAATATAGTTAGTGATGTGTTCTGTTGCTCCTGCGTGGGTTTATTTCCACCTGTGTCTCACAGCCTGCAGTACTATGAAGGTGTCCACTGCTGGGACACGGGGAAGAGAGGTCACTGATTAGTGCTGCTGTGTCCCTGCAATGGCAGAGTTATATAATTATGCCCATTGGGGATCCTTTTGCATATTGCTGAGGGACTATCACAGATCGTGCCTTGTTTACCTTGGCCATTTCAGTGGCAGAGCCGGCTCTGGTCGATATCCAGTTTGTTTCTGTAGCACTCGCCTCCTCCCGGGGCCAGCTGTGCCCCAGCTCCCCACCCAGGGATGATTGTTTTCCTTCACACTAAATAGTTTGGATTCACCATCAGAGTCCTTTATTTTCACTGTGGCTTTGTTTACTGAGATGAAGCAACACGCTCAGAGCCCAGAATAACACAAATAATTATAATTTTGGGGAAACTGGCCCCCCAGCCCCTGAGATCTCAACCTCCCTGCTCTGTTTGCTCCCTATCAGTGGTATGAGTACACCCAGATCCCACCTTGTCTTGGTTTCAACCTGCAGCCACTCTTGCTGTTACTACATTTGAATGGAAGTCAGTGCCTTCTCCAAACACTCTGTTAGCTGGTCATAACCTTGTAAAGTTTCGGGTCTGGGCTAAGAAGTTGCTTCCACTCAAACTTCAGGACTTTGTGGGGTGGCAACCCAGCACACTCTGTGCTTGGAATGGGGCTGAGCGCTCCTCTGGCATCACTGAGATGGACAGGGCTAAGGCAAATGCTATCACAGATCCCACACTTGGCTCCACGTGGTGTGAATACCTCGCACATAAGCTCTGCAGGGCTAGTGGCCAGCCACGTGATGGGCCAGAGGAATCAGCTGGCCTGGGCTGGTGTTCAGCTTGTACGAACCGTGGTCCAACACAGATACAGCTGAGTTGTTCCAAGCTGGATCCCATTCAAGGTCAGCAGAACTTCCGGGAGATGCTTCATATTCGATGTTCCATCCAGAAAAAGTGTCAGCACCAGCTACTTTCCTCAAAACAGCGATTGAATTCCTTTTGCAGTGGTGAAACTTCGGCACAGTAGATTTGTTCAATCAATGCAATAGTTTAAAAAAAAAGGAGATAAAAAGGCTCCTTGTGGCCACAGCTTTATAATGCGATGGAACAAGTGGTACAAATGAACTGCTGAAGCCCCCTGATGTGCCAAGAGCCTGTAAGGACAAATCTAAGGGAAACATACAGAGAGCCATGAACACTATTCTGTACTGTCCTGTCCACTCTTGAAAGGAGAACATTGCAGAACTTCCTGTTGTTCTTTGCAGTCAACCTGGAAGCTCATGGCTAGTAGGAGTTAAGGATCATATGTTCATGCTGTCTCTGCAGTATCATCTATTTTTTCTGGGGGTGTCAGGAACATAATCAGCTGTCAGAAAAAATAGAGGCCTGGGAAAGCAAAGGATGTGGTCTCCTCATCTTACGTCCTCTGAATCCGGACTGGAAGGCCTAGGCACCAGTCCCCTTTCCTGACTGGTTTTTGCAGGACCTGGCTCAGCTAATGTGCTGTCAGGCACAAATCCTTATCTACATGGCTCTTTAAAGCCAGCTGGTCTTTTACCACCTGAGTGATTCGTTTGTGTTGAGCAGCAGCAGATGACTCTCAGCATCAAATACATTTTTGCTAACATTCAGTAAGCTGGGGTATATATGGTGGTTCACTACTTGCAGAAGTGCCTGAAAACTTGTCACAGTGTTTGTGGAGGCAGATTCCATCTAAATGACTTCCTGAGTGGGAGTCATGGAGTTCTAGGGAATATGCAGGGATGGAGTAGCAATGCACTTGTCCGGAGCTGCCTGTGCTTTGAGGAACAGGTTGCAGCACTGCCTTGCTTTGACAGCTGAAAACAACCAGCTTTTCAGTGCAGTAGTTACTTGTTACAAGGAGAAAACAGCTCATAATTTATTTTCAGGAATGAGGTCAAAACAGTGCAGCTCGGAAGGGAAGTGACTGGCGCAGCAGGTTGGTAATGAGATACAAAGCCTTTCCCTGCGAGGTTAAACCCAGCTTCAGTCAGCAGTGACTGAAATCTTTTATCATTTGACAGTTGTTCACCGTGGCCTTTGCGGGGTTGGCTTCTCTCCCTGACATCTGAGTCAGACCTTGCATAACCAGCGCCCTGCTCGGCTGCCTGTGCACCCCATGGACCTGCACGGTCACACCAGGATCACACTGGTCCTGTGAAGAGGCCCCCTGCCCTTCAGACAGTTCTGGGTTGAATGTGTTTTCTCCCGGGTTTGAAGCCCTGAGCCCTGCCCTTTTCCAGGCTGTATAATCACCTGCTCCAAGTTGAGGAGCAGCATTAGAGCAGCTCTGCCAGGGCTGCAGCAGCAGCCTCACCAATCACTCCATCTGGTCCTGCCTGGTGGACTCATCCCTTCCCCAGGATGTCTGGTCCTGCCCTCAGGTCCTCTCCTCACAGCCCTCTCTGAAGCCCCTCTCCTGCATCCAGACAGTCACAGGGTTAAAGCCTTAAACAGAAGAGCTGACAAATCTTCCGTGCATTGCCTCTCCTAGGCCATTGTAGAGTTTCAGAAGACAACAGGACAGGCGGTTTAACCACTGCCCACAGGCTGCTCTCTAATGCAGCGTTTCTTGAGTAATCAAAGCAGCTTTCTTACTGATCCATCTGGGGAGGGTGCTGCTGAGATCAGATAATTTAAGAGCTGTCTATGCTTTTTTCCTCTGGCACATTAGCCACTCAGAATTGATCCTGAGTCTTCACCTTTCAATATATTAATATTCATATTGTAGACTTCGTTTGCACCTCTTTTGCCCAGGCTTTTGTGTATTGTGTTGTCCTGGCCAGAGAGGCAGCAAACTTCAAGGAAGAGCCTCTGCAAATGTGTCTGCTTGGAGATGCCCCAAGCTTTAGCCCGATGCAAAGGAAACACCAGGTTGTTTACCCTGTGTGTTTTCTGTGGCTGCTGGCTTTGCCTGGCTCCTGCAGCTTCCAGTTGCCAGTCCTCTGGGTTTGGCTGTCTGTGAACAGGCGAGGCTCTGCTTCCTGACTCCAAGGACTGAAGTGGTGGCTGTGAAATCCTGCTCTGCTTTAAAGTATTGAGTGGGAAATGAGCCTGGTTGGTGAGTCAGTGTGAAATGCCTGTCCACAGCTGATGCTGTTGTGTGGGAATGGGACCAAAGTCTCCAGGGACTTAGGGAGTCACCTGCAAAAGGATGAGAACAGGGGTGATGGAGAGAAGCAAAATCAAATGGCAAAGGTAGATCTGCCTAAACAGATCATATTTCCCATTGAGCCAGGGAAGTCTCTGGCACAAAGGTGCCTCCTGCTCCAAAGAGTCTGCTGTTGGGGTACTCACTCTGAACATGCTGAGTCCTTTTGGCTCCTGTGTTTTGATTTGCTTTATAGCGGGATGACAGTTCTGGGGAGTAAAACAAGCCAGGAATGTGACTGCTGTCATGTGCTGGAGGCACACTGTAATAGTGACCTGGGATGGGCATGGGCCATGGGGTGAAGCTGGGGTTGGATGACAAGGGAGGGGAAGGATTTCCTGGAGAGGAAAACTGCCTGGCCAGCCCTTTGAAAAAACGTGAGTGTGCTCTGCCGAGGGGCACTCATGCTCTTTCCTGCCAGAGGCTTGCAGCACCACAGAGCTGGCTGTTGAGAGGAGGTATCAGCTGTAGCTCTTGGGCAGCCAAGCAAAGGAAGCCACCCTGTGCATGCTTTTGGAGTCTGGTCTTACAGGCATTCTGGTGACAAGGCAAATGGAGGAGAAAGGTCTAAATCATCCTGCAAAGAGAAGGTGAAATTACAAGAAAAAAAGGAAATGTGTGAGGAATTCCTCTAACTTATAGCATCAGTCTCTGTTGGACCTGGAGTGGAGCGTTAGATGTAGCATTTTGGCAGGAAGCATGGAGAGGAGAGGAGATGGTTGGTCTGAGTCAGGAGTCAGGAAAGAACATGTAACTGGGAAGGGACAGGCCAACCTCCTGTCATGTAGTTGGTGCAGAAATGTCAGAAATGTGTGTGTTCAATATAAATACTTGGCTATAGAGATAATAAAATAAAATTGGACCAGGTATGGTTGATCCAATGCAATGGACATCACTGAAATGTAGTCCCCTCCCATGAATCTGAATTTTATTTGTGGGCAGGTAAGAAGAATAAGAAAATGGAGTTTAAGGGGACTCACAGCAAGATGACAGGGCTTCATTTGTTTTGAATCTACCCACTTTCTGTGCTGGGAGAAGAAGATAATCTCAGAATCATAGAGTCAACTAGGTTAGAAAAGACCTCTGAGGTCATCAAGTCCAACCTTTGGTAACTAATGGTAACTAAGATGGTGATTCCTTATATAAGGGAAACATGGACTTGCAAGTGGTAGATAAGTACATCTCATTCCAGGGTGTATTTTAAGTCTTTTGATATAGGTATGGGTTTGGTACATGGCTGTGCAACTGCCTTCTCCTCTTTTTTCATGCCCTTGTGCCCTTACCCAGATCCTAGATGGACAGCTCTATCCATAGCAATTGTTAGGAGAACTTGACCTGTAGTTTTCCATACAATTCCAGGGGCACAAACCAACAATGCCACTGTGCAAAGTGATTTCTTGGTCCCTTTGCTGCTGCTGCCTGCCTGCTCGTGCCAGGAGGAGTGTTGGTACTGCATTGGAAAACCAGTCTGGATTAGAGCTGACCAGAAGGAGTGGGGTTGGAGGTTTGTTGTGATTACCTTGAGATCTAATGGTGAAAGGCAGAAGAAAGCTGGTGCTAGTGGATCATTTCATGGGCAGGGGAGGCTTTGTCTCTGTGCCAGCTGGTGTCTAGGAAAAGCAGCCATTTACTGCACTAATGTTCTGCTGAAACACCATCCAGTGCAACGGAGGCAATGGAAATTATACTACTGAGTGGAATAAGGAGCAGGAGCGGTCCCACAGCAATTTATTTTCAATCAAACAAGAGCCATGAAATCATTAGTTGTTTCTTCAGAAGGCTTTGGTAGGTGTGCTAGAGAGCGCTGTGCTGTCCCTGCTGTGCCATATGTGCACAAAAAGATTAATTCCCAGGTTAGCAAGAGAGGAATTATGATGAGACACAAGGCTGAGTCAGACACAGTGGGAAGAGGCAAATGCCACAGGCTGAAGCAGTGCTTGGACTCTTGTTGAATTTTGAAGAGAGCTAGAATGAGGGAGGGTTTTTTTTTAATTTTAATCTTTTAATAGGAGAAGAACAGAAGGTTTTAAAAAATTAATTTCAGAAATAAAAAAATGTCAAGTTATGGCTTCATTCTCTAGCTGCAGCTTTCCTGAGGATTTGGAGCACTTCGCAAATATTTAATTACTCGCACCTCAGTGCCCCTGTAAGCACTGCCGAAAATAAATAGAAGTAAACTGCACTGTGAGACCTGCAATCCAGCTGGAACTGCGATGCCATTGCTGGCACCTCTGGAGCTATCCAATTCATTGCAGGAGTAGGAGACTGAAGCTAATACAGACTGATAAATTAAATAGAGAACAGGTCCCAGGGCCGAGTTTGAAGTCTGTGCTCTGATAGCCTTATATGCTGTGATTCCCAGCCCCGGGAAGTGTCCCAGGCACAGCACTGAGCAGCAGTACCGTGTGTGTTCCCCTGGCACCAGCCCTGGGGCTGCCACGCGTGCAGTGCAAACAGATCCCCTCCTGCTCTCCATGTGCAGTTATATTCTCTCTCTGGCAGTGAGGAGATGAAATCACCCACGGGGATTTCAGTGGGATTCTGCAGGCTCGGATTTAGACTGTTCTTTTCATTAACTTGCACCTCTAATGACATATTTGTAACACGTTTGGAGGTGTTGGTTTTTTTTTTTTTTTCAGTTTCTACGGTGCATTCTATGCTTTAGCACATTACAGAAAAAAGGGCATGGTTAAGGCACTGTTTAGTGCAAGCAAACGAAGCAAATCTTTGCCTCAATTACTTCATTTTTTAAAGTTTACACGAGGTGAGAATATCAGAAATCAGAGGCAAAGCAACAATTTACCCTGTTCTGCAACCTCCCAAGCAGCTGCTTCTGAAAAGCTGACATTTAGTGCAGTGATTAAGTATGAAATCCCCAAGTGTGAAATTAGGCATCAGAACAAGCAAGTGATTGCTTCCAAACTTGTCTTTGTGTGTTGTGCATACAGCATTGCTCCTCCCCTCGCTAATTTTCTTTCCCTTTCCTTCCCCTTGCCTGTCAAAACGCAAACCCTTCGTGCCTGGGCCGCTGCTCTCTTTTCTCTCTCTATGTGAGGAGATTGCACACAGTGGGTGCTCCCAAAAGCAGAACACGAGCAATGATGATGCTGGCTGTGGTTTGGGAGGTTTACTGTGCAAAACCAGGGAGAGGGGCTGGAAGCACTTGGAGCAGCCTCTGGCAGAGGGCAGGAGGATGGAGACACGGACAGTGCTGGCCACCGAAGTGTCTCCAAAGACACGCAATTTGCAGCTTTATGGAGTGGCAGGGGAGCATTTAGCTCAGCTTGGCTCAAGAGCAGCCAAGAAAGCCTGGAATAGGACAACGGAGGTCAATGTGGAAAGAGCTGTTAAAGGCTCGCCTTAGCAGCCAGGCTCTTTGCTAAAATGGAAAACAAAAGTCATTTCATTGAAGGCTCCGAACACAAAGTACTCTGTGCAAGTTCAAGTGCCGGGTGGTGTATTAGGTAAACAAAGGTGTCCTGCTGTAGGCACTGTTTCCCCAGCAGCCGGCTGTGGCCGGCGGTGGGACCGGTGACCATGTGAATCTGTGCCATGTGATGCTGTGCTGGGCAGGCTCTTCTGTCAGCACAGGGGTAAGGGCCACCTGCTGCTCCTGGCTCATTGGCATGGGTTGCCTTCCACGCCTTGGTCACCTGGTTTGCGTCAGGAACTCGGGGGTTGCACAGGTGTCATGTGTCCCTCCAGATCAGTTTGAATGGAGAGGAGTGGCAGATTTTCATTTCGGTGACTTTTTAGATGGGTCATCACAGTCCTGCACAGTTGCCTTTGTTCTGGCCCAGCAGTGGCTGTGGAATGTCACATCCCATCCCCGGCATCCCTGGGTCTGTGTGCGGCAGGACCCTCCGGGAGCCGGTCCTCCTGAGCTCCTCCTGCTCTGCTCTCAGGGGCAGGAGGGGAGAGGTAGCCTGGCGAGTCACAAAGGGAAAAGCTGCTATTTGCAAACTTCTTGGCCCTGTGCTCTGTGGGTGGTGGATGCACAGGAGGGTGAGGCATTCCTTGTCCAAACCTCCTCCTCCTCCCGCTTCTCCTGGCCCTACAGGATGTTTCCCCATCAGGCTGTGCCCTGCTGAGGACCACTGTTACTACCCTGCTCCTGTCACTGGCACTCGTGCTGGCAAGGTACACCTTGCCTGTGTTCCTGGCACTGTGCTGGCCACAGCCTTACAGTGTCTGGTAAAGTCTTGGTGCCGAGTCTCTCAGTATAATTAAGCTAATTGTTCCTGCCTGGCCCAGGCACTTATTCAGTGACTACCTCAACTTCTTTATTCATCACCTGTCAGGCTGTCTAACTGCAGTGAAATGTGCATTTGGCTGTCTTGAAAAAAAGCCATTCTTTGCCATCAAGCTTGTGGGTGATCTCCTTTGCTTAGCTATGAATTATTTGCCTGTGGTATTCTCTCCTGTATTTGCAAGACAAAGGAGGAGCATTGGCAGAAAATTAGGACTTAGAAGCCAGGCTGGAACCTTCCTGCCAATGAGAACTAGAAAAAGCCCATTGGGAGGGGTGTTCTACACCAGGATTTCTGGTCTCTGCTGGCTGTGTTTGGATCCCTTGTGCTTGTTGCTTCGTGAGCTGACATAACGTGTTAAACCTTTCCAGATTTGGCAAGTACATTTAACAAACATAAGATATCCAATGTATGGTTCTGGGGAAGGTGGAACATCCTCTGTCTAACCATCCATGAAGGAGAGATCTGCAGGAAAGGATGCAGCATTGGGCAAGAGTTTCTCCTGATCAGCCTTTCTTCATAAAGGGGCCTTGAGATTTTCAGAAAGAAGAACAATTCTCAAAACTTTACTTATTAAACTCTTCAGCTTGTGATTTTCTCAGTTTTATGAGTAAAAGGTGTTAGAGTGCACATTCCACAGATACAAATGTTGTTCCAACATGTAAAGAGACAGGAGCAGAGTAGAACAGGCTGAGTCCTGGGAACTGATAAGGCTTTTTCTTTGGTTCTACAAAGTGAAGTACCTTCTGAAGCAAAAGGTGGAGCTTTCAGGGTCGAGTATTTCTGTGGCCAAGATCACTTAAGGAGCACTTTCCTTTGCTGTGCTCTGAACTAACATAAAGAAATTAGGTTTTTATTGCAAAAATACCCAGGCTTTATTTATTTTTTTTAAGGTAGCAGGTATTTTACAACAGCTAGTGTCAATATTGCCAGTACTGCTTGGATAGAAACAGCCAGTGGCCATTTACCTGCTGATGGGTTCAGAGTTTTACTGACATTAAGTGGCATTAAACCTCATTCCCCATAATTTGCATCAATTTGCTTTTGTGTCAAAATTAACATAGTATTGTGTCTGAAGAGGGAATTGGCTTAATGAACCAGCGGCTCAACTCAGAGTCACTTGTGCTGCCGAGTACTTAAAATTCAGCAGCCACAGCCTGCTGCCTTCTCTGTTTCACTGCCAGCTGAGAATGGAAATGAAAGGACAGTGCTGTCCTGTGAAGGAATCAAGACTAAAAGTGTTACATGGAGCCACTGCAAATGGAAATTCCTTTGGGGTTGGTTTTTTTGTTTGTTTTTTGGTGTTTTTTTTTTCCCCTGAAAATTTTCCGTCTAGATGGTAAATTAATATATCCCTCTATATAAACTTGGAAAACTGATGTTAGCAGTGTTATTTGCTTGGTCAGGTACAGGATGAGAAAATACTGAATGTGGTTCCTAGGAAAAGGTGAACTACAAAAGTGATTTGATTCTCATGGCCAGGAACCCTCACTAGGTTTAGCAACTTCAAATGGAAAAGTAAGGTTTGCTAGCAGGCTGCTGGCTCTGTCCTTTGGGCCCTCCACAGGGGAGGGTGACTCTGTTACTGTCCCTCTGGAATTCCTAGCAGCATCATTTGTGGGCAGGTGGCTCCAAAGGTTCATGGGGGCAGCAGCTGTTTTTCTCTTGGGAAAAGGGTTGATAATAAAAAGGGAGGCTTTGGCAGGAATCACTGGGCTGTGAGCATCCTTCCTCCCAGAAAGCACCAGATGCATCCTGCCAGGTCAGGCATGAAATGTAGGTGACAGGACTCATCGTGGGTGTCAGCCTGGGAATGTAGGAAATGTAGGAGGGCAGCCACCCTTCTCCCCTTGGGAGTGCAGGGATGGCAACACAACACTTTATTCTTTATCCTTTCCTGTTATGTATCCATGGAGGGCTGGCTTGGAGCAGAATGCCCAAGTAGAGAACTTAAAGCCATGCAAAATAAGGGCTTTATTTAAAAGAAATAGTTGCAAATACCCAGAGAAACAAGTGAAGGAGCAACATTATTTTCTTGTTTGTGCCCAACTTGATACCAGCCAGTGCTGACTTGGGCCAAAGGTGTGGGCTCTGCTGTTCAGCAGCACTTCCTCGGGGCTCTTGGAGCCAACCTGTGTTGTGCAGCTCCATCCCAGCTGAAGTTGCTCAAAGAGAGGCACAGAACTGAATTCTGGGCTGTCCCCATGTGCTGTCACTGTCACAGGGGGAAAGCAACTGGAGACAGACCCATTCTGCTCAAAACTAAGACTAGTGCTATTTAGTTCTGTTAGGATCTCACATACACACTCCATGTAAAGCCATACTATAATATGAAAGATGTTTCTGTGCATTAATGCAAATTTGCACCATGTATTCATATATTCATAGAAATATTCTTACTCATATGCATATTCCAGTTTGCAAATGTTACAGCTTCTGATTACTCGATACAGAGATTACAAAGTTACCCTCTTCATTTGCTCTTGTTTGGTCCCTAGAAAGGAAATGTCAGGATGAATCAGAACAAGTCAGAACTCTTGGATTGTTTCAAAACTGGACAGGAATGATCAATAGAAACATTGAGTCACAGAATCACTGAATGGTTTGGGTTGGAAGAGACCTTAAAGATCATCCAGTTCCAACCCCAAAGGACAAACCCTTGTGTTACCCACTGACACAGTAACTGATCCTCTAGACTTTTTTCTCTCTTTTTAATTTCTTTTCCTAAAGTCTTCTTTTGTGTTATGAAAAAAGGAACAGCTATTTAGTTTCTAACCATGAAAATACCACATTTCATTCATATTGTTAGGAGAACCAGTAGAGTTTGTAGCCAGTATCAAAGATTGGTTCTTCTCTAAAATCATATGTACATTATAAATTGTTTCAGCCTCGTTATAGAAGAATCTAGACTTGTCTGGTTCTCACAACTTAATTGTTTTACATCCTTTCTCCAAAATGGACTGTTTTCAGCCATGGGATAGAGCTGTGTATTGTTCCTTCCTGGGATTCCTTCTGCTGCAGTAGAACAGGGCACCTGCTGCATGTACAGATAACAATATATTTACATCAATGCTGCCTGCTTAGTTTTCAGTCTAGTAGGACTAAAGTTACTCCTGAACTGGGGATATATTACAGATTTTCATTCTTTTATGTTTAGGCTGCTATAAAAATCTTCACAGGGTTTAGGGTGTTGAGCTGTATCACAGCAGCCAAAAGCCTTCTGGTTTAATAATCATAAAAAATACTTAGTGCTTCCTATGTGATTATGCCTTCCATCTCAGTATTGTACAAATGTAAATACCATAGATACCACAATAATGCTATGTTAGGCTTTTAAAATACTGATAATCTTAACTACATAAATTTAATCAAGTACCCTGCAAAATAATTATATTTTTCCCCTCTACCTCTGTGCAGAAACTGAGTCACAGACAAATTGAATCTCAGATGCATTAGGGTGTTCCCCGCGGCGAGTACTTTATGTGTTAAGGGCCTGGTGGAAACAGACGGTCCTAAGGCTCAATATTCTGGAGTCACAGATGCTCTTCATCCATAAAAGCTCACGCCAAATGTCCAAGACTGGCATCCAAAAGAGATTCACCACTACTGAATGTTCTTATGCAATGGAAACCACGCTGTCTGTCCTGCCTGGGCTGGTGCATGGCTGTAATGAGGAGGCAGTAGTTTTCACAGGAGATAGGAGATGTCACTTCCTCGCTCTCCTGTGATCCACATCTCCCTGTGTCCTACAGACGTCCTCTGCACTTGGCAGACCAGCCTTGGTCGACTGCTGAATGTGTGGTTTCCTTATATCTGGTAAAAGCTCTTTTGGAAGCGCCTCTTGATTACTGGAAATGGTTCTTGTGGACTTGCTGAATACATTAGCACACAGTGAACACAGCCCAGCAGCAAGACTTTAAGATCTAATGGTGTTTTTCTGCCTTTTGGTGGTTTTACATTTGCATTGGTTACAGATCCCATCCACCTCAGCCCCCAGTGTGGGCGCTCAGGGGACATTTATACATCCCTATAAACATGGAAGAGCATCTTCTCCAGAACTGTTTATCTAAATTTCTCTGTAAGCAAAAAGCTGAACAGGCAAATTTGGTGTCCTTTTAATGCTTCAGGAGGTGGAAGACACTCTGCAGTCCCACTGAAATCAGAAGTTGAGGACATTCAAAGTGCCAGGGTGGTTATTCTGGCCTCTCCCCATGGCGTGTCACATCAGCCAATATTTGTATCTGCCTGCAACACCCAGTCTCCACTGGGCCTGTGTTGCTGCTGCTTGATTGACAGAGCTTGTTATGAAATGAAGTCCTTGGAGGGCAGGTGCAATTTTGGAAAAGGACCAAAGAGAGGGACTGAGTAGTGAGTCCTTTTTAACTCCAACAAAGCTGAAGTTTATTAGTGAGCATTAGGATTTTCTTTGAAAGAAATAAATACAGTGCTCTGCACCACTACACCCACTGCTAACAAAAACCATTACAGCCTAATTATTTTGCAGGTTTCTTGTTGAGTGACTCTATTTTCATAAAGTCTCTTATTATGTAAACATCAGGAGAGGTTGTTTTCCAATGAGAATAATAGCTAAAGAACAGTTACCTATGTTCCATGTTAATTCCTTTAAACATAAGATATGCTAACTCTTCTCCAGATACATCAGGAGTAACAGTTTCTTCAAGTAATAGATTCCTCCCTGAGTTGTTGGATTTCGAGTCTCCCACGTCTAACATCTTAGTTATAACTGAGTTTTATTCTCACTTTGCATCAATACAAAGTTTTCTTTGAAAATGCTCCCTGTGAGATAAAAGGTGACACTGAGAGGCAGCAGGCACAAAGTGAGCTGTACTAATGCACTTTACCCCAGGCTGAAAGGAAAGACTGGTGGAGACTCAGTTACACCAAAGCAGGGCTTTTCAATGGGAAAAAAAATCTCAGGTGGAGCCCTGAAAGCTCACACTGAGAAGAGGAGCCAGGCTGACCATGATGACGCATCATCATGTTCTCAAACACTCATTTGAGTGGCTTGGGATTTTATACTTATTAAATGCTGTCTTATCTGCTCCCTTCAATGAAATTGAGTCTCTGTTGGACTAATTGATCATCTGCACAAGTCTCTGGAAGCACAGGAAGTGAACCAAATTCAGAGATCTTGTAGCCCACTTTAAAATACATATCCCTGCTCAGCATCATAGTTTTGATGCGCCTGTCCTGATTTGTGCTGCCAGCAGAGAGTCAGCCTTCGTTTGCTGACGTACACATAGATGTAACAAGAAACACTGATGTTGGAACTTGAGTTTTCTAACTGGCTGTGGATGTCTGATGGTTCTTAAATGGGAAATAAATATAGCTTAAATCTGTTTGATCACAATTCAGAACTGCCCTAGGAACGTAACCAAAAATACAGCTGGGGTAGATCCACACATCAAATAAAAAGAGGATGCTCACAAGAGAAATTATCTACTGCTGACACTGATTTTCGGCAAAAGATATGATTAATCTTCCTCCTCAAAGGCTGCTGAAAACAATTCTAGTTTGTACAAAGGTGTTGCCAAGAGCCTTACAGAAAGCAAACTGAGGCTCACAGGAAACATGCCCCGTTCCTTTCTGCCTCTGCTCCTGATTGTATTCTAACTGCTGGCTGAGATGCTGTTAAAATAATGAAAAAGAAGAAAAAGCAGCCATTAAAGCTCTTGAGCCATTTCCATGAGATAAAGGTAATCCTGAGACTCACAAGACTATTAAAATGATAACAAAAAAAAGTAATACCTGTGCTGAGCATCATTTTAGAAATAAGCACTCAGACGTGAGGTTAACACAGCACAAACCTCCAGCACTCCCATCTTGCCACTTCACATTAACCACTCCCTGTAATGGATCAGCCAGTCCAACTAGTTTAAAAGAGCTTTCATGGCAAGGCAGAGCAATTCCCTTTCATAAACAAGATGGTGAGATCCATCCTTTTAGTTTGGGAAAATAGGATGAAAAAGCACAGGTTCACTGTAAGTCTGAGATTTCCATCTGCTTTCCCTCTGAACTGATCTTGGGTCATTATTCTTGTTTACAGCCTCTGGCCTCTCCTCTTCTCCATCTACCCCAACACAAGTGACCAAGCAGCCCACGTTTCCTCTTGAATCCTATAAGCATGAGCCTGAGAGACTAGAAACACGGATTCACTGTTCTTCACCTCCAGACACAGGGCAGAGATTCTCTTTGCCTCCATCTCAAAGCGCAGCCAAGCCTCCCATCATGACACCAGCTCCCTGTGCTACCTCAAAACCAGTAAGTAAAGCATGTGTCCAGTTTTCCACTGGGAAATGTAGTGGGAAATGTGTTAACTGTGTCTTGCTTTATAATGGATGGTCTGGAGTGTGTGTGTCCGTACTCTGGAGCAGCACAAGGACAGCATCGTGGGCCTTTTATTGCAGCTTTCCCAGGATGTGGCTCAGAGGGCACTGGGAATCCAAAGGTGGGAGCTCCCTTCTGATTTACCCACAGAGTAACTAATTTTGGCACCAGTCTCAAAGCAAGGTTTGCAGCAGCTACAGATCCAGCATACACTGCTGAGATGCCACCTTGGAGACTGATAACATTTTATTTAGGATTATCTTTTATCTCCCTTAGGAAGAGCTGATGAGAGAGTTAGCAGCCAAGGAGAACATATCAAAAAGAAATTCACAGTATGAGTTCTGAGTTCCTGCTGCCTTTGGAGCCTGAGATGACTGGGACAGCTGGTGACTAATGGCACTAGTTGCCATCATACCTCCTCCCCCAGCTCAGAGAGTAGAGGAAGAAGGGCAGCACTACCAGGGCATTTATCCAGCCCTCCACATTGCAGGGGTGTCTTTATAAGACCGGTTTCTTCAGTTCCTGGGAATGCATGAACTCAGCATTTCCTGGGAACACATGAATCCCAGCCTCTGATATTTTCCACCACAGGATTGGCACTGCAAGCCACTGTGCCTCCTCCCCTCTCCCCTGGCCAGCCTAAGCCTCAGAGGCTCACCTTCTTTTCTTTCTTTCTCTTCTTCCTTTTTGCCCCTTCTTTCTTTTTTGTGTTTATTCCTTTGCAATAACTGTATATTCCTATTCCTCTGCCTCAGGGAACCAGCAGACTGTGATCTGTCACCAGAGTTAACTACACTGCATCTGTCTTGCCCGCCTTTCCTTCACTTTTTTCCCTCCTCAAAATATAAAATCTTTGGCATTTTCTGTATCTAGAAATCTAGAAATGTAAAAGGCACAAAGGTTCATGAGATCAGTTTCTCTGTAGAACAACTACAAGTTCTGTTTAGTTCCAGTGCTCATTAATTTATTTAAAAGCAGGAAGTTTCCTCCCACTCGCCCATGGGAAAGCTGTCCCAGGATCTGAACACGGTAACACAGCAACCCCAAAACCTTTTTGCTGTTGTGTTGGGTGCCTCCCCAGCAGCAGCAGCAGCAGCAGCAGCAGCAACTGTTGTGATACTGAAAGCATTTAGGTCCTGGATCCGTGTTCAGGTGCCACTTTTAAGGTGTTCACATATCCCATAGAATAAAAGCCCTGTTTTGGGGGCTGCTTCTGGAAAGATTAGGAAGTCTCTGATTCTCCACCTGATTTTTTTCATGGACAGGTTATAATGATTTGCTCCTATAATTAATGGCCGTTTTCATTCATTGTTTGTTACATCCTGTTGTACCTGTAGGCAGCCTTTGTTTTTCTAGTTTAAACAAGCAATACAAATTACAGACTTTCTGTTCTGCTGCAATGCAGAAGTAAATCATTAAAGTATTAAAATAAATCCTACATTTATACTGAGGGAACTCAAGCAGTGAATTTTGTCCAGCCAAGTCACTGCCTTTCCATGTCAGCATAGTCTTGGGATACATAAATAATGAAACCCAGAGGTTTGTAGGACACAGAAATATTTTGAGTAGGTTTTAGGGAATCAGTCATATTATTTGCATATGAATGTGTTTATCTGTATTATGCAGCTACAGAGGAGTCTTTTGTACCTGTTAGAATAAAAGTGAGGAAACAACATAATCTTAGTACATTCCACTGACCAAAAGACTGAAAAGTTTATTTTGTTTTTAATTATTTGCTGATTCAGACAATATGAAGCTTTTGGAAGATGCCAGAATAAAGAAACAGAATTCTCAGCAAGTTTTTATGAACAGTTGTAGTTGTATATATTTACAAGAGAGAGTGGAAACTCAGTCTGCTGGACTCAATTGCCTCCTGTTCTGAAGATACAGAAATACATGAGATGTGTAGCACCTGATTTTCTGGTGCTCTCTATACTCATTTATATCTGAGAACAGTGAGTGTGCAGGGCTGTGAATCATTAGGGTTTTGGTTTACTTGGTAATAAATGTCAGCAGCCACAGATCGGTGAGGAACAAAGCTCTGGGTGTTTAATTTTCAACAGAGACTGGAGAGAGATTAGATTTTGCCATGGTCTTCTAGAAGGAGAAGCTGTTAGAGGGAAAATCTTAAGTTCCTGCAGGAGGGCATGAACCTCTATCTGAAGTGTGTTTTCTCAGGACTGTTGTGTCTTCTGACCCCTGCCAGTAATTGACCCAGCACTCCTTTACAACTGCAATAGCACTACACCAGCATTCTCTCTTTGAGTGCTGTGTTTCAAAAATTTCATTTATTTTGAGCTATGTGTTAATAAACACATGATTTCACAATCACATGCCATAAACGAATCTGTAAAAGGCAAACTCAGTATCTTATTTACTTACATCACCATTTGCTGGCATAACAAACTCAGTTATCTTAAAAACACACTATAAATTATATGATAAATGGTCTCACAATGGCCATGCTGTTAGATGACCAGTGTAATGATAGGGAAGCTTCTATGTTGGCATCTGAAATGAGAAGCTAACTCTTATCTGCAGGGCTCTGTCAACTTAAATCTTATTTACTTATTCCATTGTTTAACTGGTGTTGATACTGTGTGAGATCCCAGAACTATTATAAATGATTCATGATCGCTATATATACTGCAGTAAGAAAGAGGAACCCTTGGACCCAGACCTGGAATTATTATTTTTAAAAAACCCAGAAGAGTAGGAAGGTGCAGTATCAGGACCTGGAACTATTCTTAGCCCATTTTTATCATTACTTGCATTTGAAGCTGATTCTGTACTTGTTTTTTATGTATCTGAAACTCTGCTGCAGGATGGCTGAATCTTCTCAATAAGAGAGAAGGAATGAAGGAAAGAATAAAACTATTCATTTCCCAGCAGATGTAACCAAAACCTTTGATGTTTTAGTAGCACTTAGAACAGTGTATATTTTGATGTGATTTTTAAGGCTTCGATTCTGATGAGGGGCATAAATAGTGGGAGACAGTTCCTGGCAGTGGGAGATCCTCCTTCAGCGAGTATCATCTCAACAGAGCATACAAAGCTAAGCAATTAACCTCATGCTAAATGGATGTCTGTGATTATCCCCAAGGTCTGGATTTATCCCAACTAACTTTAGAAACCTCTCTGAGCTGCTTAAGCTGGGAGTAGAGTGGCTGTAGTTGTTTCTGCCCAGAGGGGCATTTGCAGGGGGTGAATCAGAACTCCAGGGGGCTGAGCAGCCTCTTGTGCTGATTGTAAAGGGAGCGACTCTGGGTGCTGCATCTCTGACTGGGGCACTTCTGCTGGGTGCCCAAAGCTAGATGTGATGGGGCTGTGACACACCACAGGCTTTCCCCTGGGTGTGCAGGTGTTCCTGGTCTTTGAGCTGGAAGGTTATAATGAGAATTCAGCTGATAAGAGATCAAAGCTGTACCCAAAGATTACCATGCGCTGCATTACACGGGGAAGGAGCGATTTGATTTCTCACAATGCAGCTCCTGGCTCTGTACTTTGGCCTTGTGCTGTTTGGATGGTGTAACCTTCAGGCAGTGAGTGGTAAACGATAACTCTTCTCTAATGTGACATTACGGACCATGAAAGGAATGTGGAGAGGCTGCACATTCAGTAACGAGCGTGTTTGCCCCGTTTCCACTTCACCCGGATTTTGGAGTGGAATGTGGTGTGTTGAGCTCAGTGTGGTGGTGTCCCATTCATTTTATCCTTGCTTCTTCCACTGGTGTATAAACCACTGTGGGAATAGCACTATTCCCTGTCTCCTGCAAACACAAGCATGTCTGTGGTACATAATTTCCTAGCCTTTATAGGTTTCCCCTTTCCCAACATGAAAGGAGTCAAGTCCAGCTCCAGATTGGAGAGATGCCTTTGAGGTCTCTTGGTGAGAAACAAGGCTGGGGCTTCCTCTGCTCACAAGAGGAGACAAAGGCAGAACATGCCTATGAATGGTCCTTTCCCTGTGACTGTGCAGAGAACCACTGTGCTCCAAATAACTTCTAAGCCAAGTAATTGCCCAGAACATTCTTAAAAAGAGGAAATCTCAGCCAGAAGGTAGTTTGAGATCCTTAGATTGTGTGAGCAAGTCCTTTTAAAACTGCAGACAGAGCACACGTGAGGGACTGAAAGAGACTGGTCTGTGTTCATTTTACACAGTCCCTCTTGCTCCAGTATATGGGAGAGGAGAGACATAATGTACAGCTGGGAGCCTTCCAGTCCTACATACAAGAGGGAAACCAGATTGTTCCTGCACCTACTTGCTTGTTAAACAGTAGCACTTCCCTGCAAGGCTATTCATGCTGTTTCTTAGCCAAAATGTAGTAAACTCCAAAACAGGGCTGTTAACTTGTTCGGCGTGAAAGGCTCTTACATCACACCCTGTGCTGGCGTGGAGCCTGGGAACCAGGATATGTGCAGCAGGTCCTGGGCTTTGGCTCTCTCCAAAAAGCCACTCCACCTATCAGAGCTCTGCAATCTGCCAGCTGGTTATAGAGATTTAAATCTGATGAAGAGAACAGAGGAGTGTTCTTTGATTCTGATGTTGCAATAAAAAATGCACAGGCTGGGAAAAAGAAGGAATCCAGTCTGCAAATGCCACAGAGTTCCTTATTGCAGCCTTGATGTGGTTGAAGGCAGTGTGAGAGAGCACCAGGGCACTGCTGTGATTCAGCTTTGGTTTGCACCACAGTGACTGATCCCTGAAATCAGAGCCCAAAAGGCCACCATTGACCAGTGAGCAAAGCTCTGGCAGTGCTGGTGTGTCCAGGCTCCTTTTAAGTGCCTTAATAGCAACATTCCTTCTGGGATGGGATTGTGTTCTCTAATAGATCCCAGGGGCTACCCTTGTTTAAGCATTTCTCCCTGTGGGAACTGTTGCTATCTATGTGAAAGCGTGTTTAAGTTTAAAATGGTATATATTTGTCCAACAGTTGGCATATAACTGATTAGTTGCAACCTCAGTAAAGCAATAACTTTGTGATGAACTATGCAACAATTGCGAAAAAAGATTACTGGGAAAATGTTTTGAGCTCCCAAATTCGATTTCAGTCTCCTGAGACATCATGGGATCTCCACTGAATTGAATATAGGCTCACAGGAGAATTATTTAATGTGGTTGAAAAGTCCATAGTGATATTTACTGGGACATAAAGAATAAAGGGACCAGTGAACTCACTTGAACCTTATCACTGAACACTGCAAAAATAGAAAGTTTCAGCTGCTTCACACTCCTTTTTTAATTACAGCTCTCATTTTGTTAATGTTCTGTTTTCCCACTGCACCTTCTCATATCTTTGATATCACATTTGGTATTTTCCTCCCATTTTAGTATTTAAAATATGCAACAAGCATCTTGCTATCCCTTTTCAACTGGTTAATTTTTTAAAGCTACTTGTTTTGGAATAAAAAAATGTCAAATTACAACTGCCCAAAACACTGTTTTCCTCATATATTTGTATTCTGGTTGCAGTACTCAGATTTGTGCAATCAATCTTACAATGCAGAGAAACTGTATTGCATAAAGATGATTTTCTCCTGCCCTAAGGAAATGTGTGTCTGTGTCAGCTTGTGGCTTTTTCTGCAGCCACAGAGATAATTTAATCAACTATCTGTGGATTCACTCAGTGGAGAATTTATTTTAATGACATAAAGTCCTACAATTCCTGTTCCTCCTAGTCCTAGATCAAAAGGAGGAAGGCGAGGTGGAAAGGATGAGTCGCCAGAATGCTGAGTCCAATCAATTCCCAGCTGCTTTGACAGCTCTCATAAGGCTATAAGTAGCTAAGGCAATTAAAACTAGAGCATCTTGGGGGCTTTTTTAGGATATGCATTGGTACCAAAATCATGATCCCAGCATCCTGAGTTCAGAGTTGGTGGCTTAACCTAACTTTTGTCACCCTAAATCCTGCACTGTGCATGGTGTAAAAAGGGTAAACCTAATGATCTGGCCTCGTGTATCTATATAAATAGAGATCTTTTGGTTAAGAAACATGATGCAAGATGGTGCTCGAGGGGCAGCCTCGTTTTACCCATTGAACTGATCTCTCATGGCACAGTTTATTTCTGAATTTTAGACTGGATAGTTTAATCAGCATCCTGTTACTTTGCTAGAAGATCAGAACTTCTCTTACGAGTAAACCCCATTGGTGATTAGAAACTGGATACTCTGATTTAATGGAAACATAAGTTTAACATAAGATCAATCACAGTTTCTTACCAGCTGTATCTGGGCAATTTTGGAACACAGAAATTATTTACCCTCTAGGCTGTTTCTTCACAAAGCAGTGGGGATTATAGACCAAAATCTTTCCATGAGAATGGAGAAGAGATGCACAGCTTTGAACCTGTTAGGTTGCACCTTTCGTCCTTCTGGAACAGACTAGAGGGAAAATAAGCTAAAAATAAGCAAAAAAATGCTTTTGCAAGGGAACTATTAGAATTCCTCAGCATCTGCATCTCTCTTAACCCAGTTTTGTCTGTATTTTATTTTTAGATGTGAGTTTTAATGGCCAACAGAGCTTTAAAAATGTAAAAAGCTGGTTGATACCAAAAGGAAATTTTCTACATAAAGCAGTCATATTCCTTTCTCACTTACCCATGACATTCCCCAATCCCTGAAAGAAGCTGGTGAAGTTGGGAGAAATACAGGGCACATCACGAACAAGACTCCCTCCTGTCTGGCTCCTTTCTCCCAGCTCTCATGTTTTAGAGTGTCACTACCTGCTTGTGCATGAGCACAGCAATCCAGCTCTTTAAAAATCCAGCTTGTGTCCGGCTTTTTTTTTCCTTTTAAGATTACAATCAAGCAAGTTTGGCCATTTGAAAGTCAGCTGCATGGGCTGCTGACTCAGAAGAGGACTAGATACCATCTTGGCAGCAGCTTGGAAAAATGTTTCCATTGTGCTGGTGAAATGAATGCAAAATATTTATTCTTTGAGCTTGTTCACAACAGCAGCTCAGTTCTCAGCTGGGACTGAGGGTGGGGCCATGTGGAAGACATTTGGAGGGAGACAATAATGATTTGTAGAGGGCCCAAGGTGCACATAATCTTATTGTATGATTAACAAAGGACAAGGCTCCTGCCATATGGGGCTTACAAGCTGAAGTGTAAACCAGGGAATTAATCAACAGAGAATAAAAGAGAAAAGGTAACGGAGGCAGAGGGGCAGCAAAAGAAGGGGAGGGGACAGAATTCAAGAGGGGATTGATTGATTTAGTCTTTCAGGATGTTTAGTGTTTCAGTCCACTGCCAGTGGTGAGGTCAGTACCTTAGACTTTTGAAATTTTGATCCACCCTGCTTTTTCGCTGAAAACTGCCCAAGCAGGGTCATCTGCAGTGTGTAGGAAACCTTCCTCGTACCTCTGAACAGAAAGGCACTAATTGCTGTTTGGTGGTATATGAGCACATATGATTCAAGCAGAAAAATAAACACTTCTTGCCCTGAGGACCTTATTGTCCACGAGCCTGATCTAGCCAAACAGGCTGGGCAAATTCTAAAACTGTAAGAAAGCTTCAGCAGGATTGTTCCCAAACACTGCTCCAGTGCGTGCTTGCGGAAGAGATTTTGAGTGTGGCCATAACAGAGTTAGCAATGACAGAAGGCACTGAGCAAAGGTAACCTGAAGGTCACAGCCCTGGGTTTGGTGGAGGTTGCTGTGTGTTTATGTTGCTGAATCTCAGGTGCTGTTTTGTTTTGGCTGGTGTCGATGTGGTGATGGCCTTGATCCAGGAGAGCACTTCAGTGTGTGGTTAATTTTAAGTGTGTTGGTAGCCTTGTTGGAGTCAACAGTACTAGAGCACTTAAAGCTGTGGGGCATGTCAAGTCACTTTGCCAGATCAGGGGCTCTGTACAAGTTTTAGGGGCTATTCAAACACCTGAAAATGACAAGCGCAAGTATGGAAGATGAGAAAGGAAGGGGATGGAGAGAGGATGGAAAAAACAGTTGGGGAAAGCATTAGAGGTTCNGGAGAGGAGACAATGGCTCCTGGTGACAATGGAAAATATCTCCTGACTAAGTGGCAGGGAGAGCAGCAGCTGCAAGATTGCTATCTACCTGCTGTTGTGTGTTTGACATTTCAAGCTTTGGGTGTTGGGATTGTATTTACCTGGAAACATTTGTGGTGTGTCCTACCTGAGGATCCAGCTCCTTCCATAAACAGGAACAGCTACTGATGGAGATGTGGCTTATGAAAGACAACAACAGAGCCCTTTCCTACCCCTTTCCCTCAAGCATGCTGGAAACAACCATACAAAAGTACATCCCAACAGGCATCTTGCACACAGGGAAGATCCTTAGGGAGTACTGTGAGGAAGACAGAGTCGCAGAATCATTCATGTTGGAAAAGGCCTCTAAGGTCATCGAGTCCAACCTGTGACTGATCTCCACCTTGTCAGCTGGACCAGAGCACTCAGTGCCACATCCAGATGTTTCTTGAACACCTCCAGGGATGGTGACTCCACCACCTCCCTGGGCTGTCTATTCCAATGTTTAACAACCGTTTTTGTGAAGAAATTCTTCCTATGTCCAGCCTAAACTTCCCCTGGTGCAGTTTGAGGCTGTGTCCTCTTGTCCTGTCCTGGTTGCCTGGGAGAAGAGCCCGAGCCCCATATGGCTACAACTTTTTTCAGGGAGTTGTGGAAAGCAATGCAGTCACCCTGAGCCTCCTTTTGTCCAGGCTAAACACCCCCAGCTCCCTCAGCTGCTCCTCATAGGACTTTCTAGGCCCTTCACCAGCTCCACTGCCCTTCTCTGGACTCACTCCAGTACCTCAATGTCTTTCTTGTACTTTGACACAGAACTGGACACAGGACTCGAGATGTGGCCTCACTAGTGCCAAGTACAGAGGGACAATCACTGCCCTGGTCCTGCTGGCTAAGCCATTTTTGCTACAAAAGAGTTGCCCCAGAATGTGCACAACTTTCTTTCCTGGAGTATGCCTTCAAAAAACCACAGCAAGATGTCACTGAGCGTGGCTATGGTGCAATATAGACTGGTCACCAAGATGTTACAGGTGCAGAGGATACACTCTGAAGCTACAAAAGCCTTCTTCTACCTTCTTTTTCTCATGCCCTCGAGCATTTGGCTGTTGCTGTTTCAGAGAGGAAATCTTGGAATTCAATGAGCGTTTCAGTTCCAGAGTCATTAAGGAAAACAAGGGTTTGAAAAGGAGAAAAATAATGCCAATAGCTGGAGATGGCTTGGGGACCAGAGAGAGCTGGCTGCAACCATCTGCCCCATCAGAGAGCACTTGTGCAGCTCTGAGTCACTTGGTCTCTCAGTGCCAGTTTCCCATTTATAAAAGAATGGGGCTGCTCTAAGTCTGAAATGTTACGGTGATAAATGCACAAAAAAGTGCTACATAACTAAGATATTTTTGTGAACAGAAGCTTAAGATAAGTTAACCACAGATGGAATCTGTGGTGTTTAAAGGTTGTAGCAACACTGCAGATTGCAGCTGTGCACAGGAAGCCCTCATGTTTTCAGAGCACGTCATGATGTGCACAAAAGGTCACTGTGAAATAGGCTGTTCTTCCGAGCCCCAGGGAGGCATGGCAAGAAATAATTTCAGCTCTTTGCAGACATTTAATTACATATTAAATCTGCATCTAAGCTATATATGCTTGTGAGCCCAGTATTTGCCATATCCACACTGTAAGCATCCACTGCCTGTGGATACACTGCTGTATCCACATCTCCACAGGCTCTGCAGGGACATGAGCATGGTGGCAGGCTTGCTGGAGGTGTATCCCTGGTCCTTTCTGTGGAAATAATTGGGATTTTTTTCAATTCTACTTCCTGGAATACAGGGAAAAGCCTTACCAGTATTTGCATGTCTCTTTATGGTATTGTTTATAGTCGTGAAACATGGAACTCAGGTGCTTGATACACTTCTTGGTTAGCACAGCCCTTGGTTCAGTCCTAGCCAGTGTCAAACCACAGAACCAGTACAGAGCACAGTCTGGTTTCACTGGTGGTGTGCCTGAAATGATGGAGGGATGCAGTTCAGGGGCTGTCAGAAGGAAAGCATGCATGACAGAAGGAAGATACCCATTGCGTGTTGCTGTCATTGCAGATTTCTTTTCTGCATAGCAATAAAAAGGAAGGGGCACACAAAAATTAGGCCTGGAGTGATCAGCAGTAGATCTGGAACAAATTCAAGAGGAGGGTTAGGTTCCTCAAGCTATGCACATTCAGTGCCATCTGAAAACCAGCTTTTAGTCAAAAATTAATTTATTTGGAGGTTACAGGTCAACTGTAGGCTCTGTGTTGAAGGAGGTGCATTAATACATTGGTTTGCTTGTGCATCATAGTAGCCACTCTGAGCTAACAGACTTCACAAGCTTTAGTGAGGCCACTGATAGCACTCGTGCCTTGAGTTTGTCAGCTGTGGGGTGGGCTTGAAAGCTAATGCAAACACACAAACCCCAAGTGGTACGAGGAAGTCCTTCCTGGTGTTCAAAGTCCTCCTAGAACTGCACTGAAAAATACATCATCATTTGCCTGCCTGTTTGAGGGCGCTTCCAAAGGCTCCTTCTGGAGCCCTGTGATGCTCCTCGGTCGTGATGAGCCCTGCAGAAAGTGGCCACCTGTAGCAGCTGCTCCTTTTCTGTTTAGCTGAGGTTCCCTGTGCCTTGTGGCACAGCAGCTCATGCCACAAACGGAGTTATTTATTTAGTCCAGGTCTATCCAAATTTCTTTAAGTTTTATTAAGATTGTGTGTGACTCAGCTCTGAGCTTGTCTCCCTTTCTCAGGAAGCCACCCTTGTAACTCTGACCTGTATCACTCTGCCAGCATCCAGGTTCAGTGCATCTGCTTCCAGCCTTTCCAAACTGCTGGTGCTCATGAAAATGACAGGCTGAGAGAGGTGGGGCTGTCCAACCTGGAGGGGAGAAGGCTTTGGAGAGACCTTAGAGCACCTGCCAGTACCTAAAGGGGCTCCAAGAGAGCCAGAGAGGGACTTTTGACAAGGGCATGGAGTGATAGGACAAGGGGGAATGGCCTTAAACTGAAGGAGGGAAGGTTTAGAATAGATTTTAGGAGGAAATTCCTTATTATAAGGGTGAGGCACTGGACTTGAGGTTGTGGACTCCCCATCCCTGGAAGTGTTCAAGGCCAGGCAGGATGGGGCTCTGAGCAACCTGGTCTAGTGGAAGGTGTCCCTACCATGGCAGGGGGGTTGGAGCTAAGATGATCCTTAAGGTTCCTTCCAACCCAAACCATTCTGTGATTCTAAAATTACATTTTAACAGTAGACTGTGAATAGGTTACTAGAATTTTGCATAGTTTGCTCAAACCTCAAGTGTGGCATCAATTAACTTCAGGCTCTGTTAGGGGGAAAATTGTTTCATTTTAAGTTTAAAAAATATCATTGAAAGCTGGTATAATAACTGTTTGCACAGTGAAGTCACTATCCATGACTGAGCTTTGAAATATAACACTAAGATGAAGAAAGCAAAATGGTGGGTAGTAAATGTGTTTCTTTAAATCAGATTTGGCTCTGAGTATTTTTTTTTATTTGTTATTCTCAGTGGCCTCGGTTCTGCAGATTACTCATCAGTACTCTGGCCTCAATCCAGCTAAAGTACTTAAGTAAGTGCATAACTTTAACTAACACAAATAATCCTGTATTCAATGCCAGCAAACCAAGACGCACAGAAATGTGGGCTCACACTTTCTTCTTTTCAATTCACTCTAAATTAGTGGATGCTTACCTGTTTTTTACCATTAGTATTATCTAAATCTGTTCTTTGGTTTTGTTTTTTTTTAAATGTACACTTCTCACAATGAAATATCTCCTGTAACCATGCTTGTTACCTATTGCTGCAGCTCTCCATCAAGAATTCCCCCTTGCCTTTTACTGTGACCTTCAGTGTGATAAAAGGTTGCTCCTGTTTCAAACAGCCTAAGGAGCACTCGAGCACATGTGTGAAAACAGCTAAAGTATATCCTTTTGAACATATACCATAACAAATATTTAAGACAAGAACACTTAAAAACCCTGGAGTAGATTAAAACTAACTGGCACCCCTGTGTTTGCAGTCAGGTGGAACACTTGTAACATCTGTATCCTGAAAAAACTCAGGTTAGTTCCTCAGAAGTACTTGACTTTTTTGAACTTTGTGTTCAAAAGGACAGAATTAAAATCTTGGGCTGTTTGATTAATAATGTGTCATGCTGATAATTTTGATTTGGACTCCACCTATGCTCTCCATGAGTAATCTGAGGCAGGAATGTTGGCCACAAAGGCCTGTCTAGAGAATGTCCCTGATACTCTTGACTCAAAACTCCACCTTATCTGAGGAGCAGAGTGATACAGGATCAGACACACAGCTACAGATTAGAGGTTATGTAAACAAATCCTGCCCCTTCTCCACTCCTGCCTTGACTTCTCTCCAAGAATTTAGCTCGGGATCTAGACTATTCCTTCATCTTTTACTTTCTTCTACATTTATTTTTCAGAAGTGCTTAACTCTTCTCTCACTGGTGCCATTTTTTCCCCTCAAAGTGAGGTGCTCCAGGACACTGTTTGTGTATAAAACAGGTTCTTTGTTTCTGGTGTTAGATCAAAGGAAGTTTTGGAAATCTATCCTGTTTCTCAATTAAGTCGGGAACAAAACTCACTGGGATTAAACTGCAAGTTGATTTCCATACAGAAATATTTAGGAAGGGCTTGCCATTAAAAATGGGAAATCACTTGGCACATTCAGTTCATGTTATCTTCAGGGTAAGAAGATTGCAACACTCAGTATTGCAGAGAGGATTTAGTAGAAATGCAAGTTGTCCATTTCATCATCTTTCCCAGTGCTGAATGCATTCCTTTATTCTTTTTTTTTTTAAGGATTTGGCTAAATTTTATTGTTGCTCCATTTGTGTTATCCATTTAACCTACTAAAGATCCCCAACTGTGACTGCCTATCACTAATAATTAACTCTGTACAGTAATTAATATTATAGCTACTGTTAAGTGGTAAGATACCTGCAGCAGGAGGATAATCAGTAGTTATGAAGTGTAAAAGCAATATATAGTTGTTCTGCATTCCCTGCCAAAAGGCTCCTGCTCAGGACCACTGGGCAGCTCATATTCTGGTGACACTGGGATGGAGTAAAACAACCCTTTCAGGGCAGAGCTCTTGTATGATGGCAAACCCTGTTTGAGCTGTTTTGCAATGAAATCATTGGAGCTTTTTCAGCCTCACTGTACAGTTTTAGAAATAAGTTTAGACTAGATCCAGTTGTTCCCTCCCTGTCATTGCTGCTGCAGGGCAGCTGTGTCCCTAATTCACTGAGGGCCTTGCAGACTGGGGACAGAGCCCCCAGTGACACCAGTAAGGATCCAGTGCAGTGCCAATGCACAGTGTGTTGCCAGTGCCAGGTTTTTTATGGGACTTGGTTACTGTGTTCTTAACAAATGGCAATATCTGAGCTGTAACCACTTTCATTTACACTTGTTACGCACTGACGTGATCAGAGCATTTAATATTTCAAAAGCCTTTTAAGACTAAAGCAATTTTTATTGCATTCCTTCCGGGCACAGGAAGAAAAAAACTTCAGCAAAAAAAAGAAATAATCCAGCATTTGTTATGAGGCATCGCCTTCCTTCCTGGTTGGTTTGGTGCTGGAGCAGAGGTTCCTCTGAATAAATGGTAGAAAGTAAATTCCTGCTCAGCTGCTCCGTTCCCTCTGGGTTTTGGAGGTGAGCAGGGCTGGGTGTCAGATTGAGGTCTGCCTGGGGACAGACCATGTTCCCAAAGCACCCCATGGGCTTGGGGATTGTCACCTCACACCAGCCTTTTCACCTTGCAGGTGGCATTCTTAAATCCTGCCAGGATCCAAGCTGGGATCCTGAGCTCACCTCCCTGACTGGAGTGTTCTCAGCTGTTGTAAACCACTGGTATCAGTTATCACACTCCAGCAGAAAACAAGTGGGACTTTAATTTACAGTTTAACCAGCAGATTAAACCTTTTTTTTCCTGATAACTCATCTTTTTCCATTTCACAAACCAGACTAAATTAAACCAAAAATAAGCAGGAAGTGCTTTAAGTCAATTTTGCACAAACAGATTGCAACAGACTAAACATATCTATGACATATAGTTGGACAAATTACAAGTTGTTCTTTGACAGCCCCTCAGGAGAAGAGTTGTGAACTACTTCAATTGCATATAACTGTAATTGTAGTAAGGAGCACTAACAAATGGTGGGAAAATTACCATTTGTAGTTTACTCTTGCATTCAAAATGGCTTTGCCCTGATTTGCATTTAGATGGGAATTCCTTCTGTTGCTCTTCAATCCATTAGGTTTTATAAGGTAAGTAGCTTTTTTTTTTCCTTCTGAAGTGCTGGGAAGGGCACTCAGTTTTACTGCTGAGCTGAGCTGTGCAGGTGGCATATCCACATTAAGCCATCAAGAAAGAGAAAGGCAGCCCTGAATTTACCTGGAAATGCCTATTTCAAAATAAAGCACAGGTAACATTTTTGTTGCAATGCTTGAATAAGTCTGTTCCACACAGACTTGTGATTGGCAGCAGCATTTCTTTTTTTAGGTTGTTCTTTCTATTCTTACCCAGTCACCAAAGACTAATAGGTAATCTTTATTATTAATCAAAAAATCTTTGCTTTAGAATTTTTCTTATACAGAACTAAGGCTACTTGTCTGGGGGGAGGGAGGAAAAGCAAATTTACGTTTGTATTAGATTGTTGGTAAACTGGCTTTTGTATAAAACATACATATAAAGAATTCTCATTGAATTATCAGACTAAGACTAAATGTATTTTTCTAAAGATTGGACAAAAATAGAAACAAAAGAAAGGCTGGAAGGGATATTAAAAATTCATTTGCCCCCACAGCACAATCAAGTATATGTAAATAATACCCAACAAATGTTTTGTTTTAACGTGTTGCTAAAAACCTCCCGGGATGGAGATTTTATGGCTTTTACAGCAAAACATGCTGGTGCTTCACTGTTGGTACATTCAGAAAGGTCTCCCAAAGTCCAACCTAAGAATGTCTGGCTAAAGGCTAAGTAGGCAACTTCTCATCCCATAACCAGTGGGCACAGAAGGTAGTTAACCACTTCCCTTCTTGCAAAAACACATTATTTTATATACTGTCACAGCATTTTCCTTCAGTCTTCTCTTTTTCTTTTTTTTGTCCCCCTTCCATTTTAGATGAAGAAACTGGGAAGTTTTCAAGTCTTTCTTTGCAGGTCATGTTTTCTGAACTCCCAGATCATTGTTGTTCCTTTTCTTTGGACTATCTTGGTTCATTCTTGAGTTTCATCCTAAAACTGAATGCAGTATCCCAGCTGGCACCTAACCAGGGAATGTGTAGAACAGATTCTTCATGTCTTACCTTACACATTTGTAGATGGTGTGAATTTTTTATTTGCAAGAAACTGACATTGTAGTCTCACTTTTAGTTTCACTCTCAGGTCTTTTCCTTGTATGACTGCTGCAAGTCCCATTTTATTTTTGCATTTGATTATTGTGTAACATGTTCTACTTACCCATATCAAAGTGCACCTTGTTTTTCAAAGCATTGCAGTAATTCTCAAGATTATTTGAAGTACTAAGGCTGTCCCTAAAAGAGGAGCTTCTCTTGCCGTTGAGTCATTCTGAGTCATTTGAAAATGTGGTCAGGTTATTCATTATTTCTTCATCGAGTCATCAGTGGAAACACTGAAGATGTTAGACAGAACACAGACTTCTGTGGAACCCTCTCTCAAACTCTTCCAGTCAGATAAAGAAGTCTTTCTATCTTCCTGGTGAATGTTGTTGTGACCTTTAGCACTCGTTCCTGGCTTGCTCCTGTGCCTCCCATGTGAGATGGTGCCAAAAGCCCAGTTACCTCGTGCTGCATCTGCTCACCACGGGACTTCCAGCCTCTTGTTAAAGAGACTGAGAGTGGCTTGGCATTGCTTGGACACTTTGACTGTTCGTGGTGATCCTTCTTTCCTCTGTCTGCTTAAAATGGGTGCAGTTGTTCCCTTACACTTCTTGGAACCAAAGCTGCACTGAGGAGCGTGAGGTGTCTTGGCTTGCTGCCCCTCAGGTATCTGTGCCATGAACCTGAGCAGGTGGAGGTGCCGGGATCTGGTCAGTCCAGAGGCTGCAAATCATGATATCCTAAGGACTGGTCTGAAGTGGGCCATGTGAAGGATGCCCCAGATATATTGGATTCTCCCCTGGCTGCAGAAGCAGCAGCCCAGGGTAGCTTGTTCAGCATGGAAGGCTGCACAGTAGCTGTGGTGCAAAGCATTGGGATACAGCTGGTCTGATGCCTGCCATGGACAGATCCCAATCCCAGGGGATGCATTCCTGCTAATCCAGGGAGGCAAGATGGCAGGAAATTATATAAAAAATAATCTGCTGGTGGTAATTGTTCACATCCCTGAACCATCCCTATGATTTAAATACTTGGCATGCTCTTATGAAAATAATGGGATTCCTTTAATAGGACATAGGACTAAAAGTAGTTCTAGACTACCAGAAAAAGGAAACAGATTATCCGATGGCATTGAACATATTCATTATATATAATTTACAGAATTGATTTTACTTCTACAGAGTATTAGTCACTCCTCTCTCCCTTTGCAGTAGGAAGCTAAAGAAAACAGAGTCAAAATAAGCAGTTACCTATTAAAATTTACATTCTAGCCTCTAGATTTTCTAAAACTCCTTTGGTTTACATCCACCTTTTATGACTTTTGCTGCTGCATCAACTGTGAGTTGTTTTAGTTTGCCTGTAGAAAGATTGCTGCCAGTGCTGTGTCGTAGGTCCATGCATTTTGGCATAAATAACACCCTTGTAAACACATAGAAAAGTAGGAATGTATTCAGGCAGCTTTGGTTTTGCATGTATTTCTCCTCTAGACTTTCCTCTATAGAATTTATTTTGCCTGGCAATATTTAGCATACAAAGTACGTTCTGTCCTGTCGCAGTGGGTGTCTCAAACAGTTGAAATGGGTTACCTGAAACACTCTGACAGCAAACTTTTAAAGCATAATTTGGACAAATCCCTTGGTTATAATTAAGGGAAACCTCCTGTGGTAGTAGAACAAATACTCAGAAAACCCCCCCAATACAGGTATTGAAATGTTCCAATATACAATATCATCCTGGTAGAAATTACAGGTCCTTTGAAAGACAGATTTTTTCCGTATCTTTAGCCAGTCATCCTTCTGTAAAATGACAGGTAGCATTTGTAGAGGTAATACTGTTAAAAATATCTTCTAATTAGTCTAATCCTGTCTACGATGAACAGGACAGTGTTTTGACCATGACTGAAGCTGACTTAGGAGTGGGTTGTTTCCAGAAGGTGTGGTCCCACTGTCACTCCTGCCCTGGGCACTCCATGTGCCAGTGCTGATACAACTGCACAGTGAGTTGGATCAGGAACTGATCTGGATAAAACCCAATCTTTTCTTTCAGTCCCTTTGGTTTTCAGCTGCATCAGTTTCCTGTTCTGACTCACTGTGTTGCCTACAAGCCAAAAGGAGCCAGAATGCAAAGCGAGGAACGCCATGATCAGCAGCTTGTTCCAAAATGGGTTTAAGCAAATCGTGAGACTGCAGGGGGTGTGAAGGATGGGGTTTCAGGGTTTCAGCCTTTAGTTCTCTATTTTCTTTGATTTTGGGTCTTTTTTTTTTATTTTGAGCAGTGTAGATGGCACAACATCGCTATGATGTTTCCATTACAAATCTCTGTTATATATTGAATTACTGCCTTTTTATTATTTTGAGTTTCTCACAGTCTTCTTGTAGATTCTGCCACTATAAACCCCTGATGTTGCAGTGGGCTCTGGGCAGTGTAGCACAAAATAGGCTTAGCTGGCTTCTTACAGACATCTGCAGCAGGTGAAATGCAGAAAGTGCACACCTTTCAATACTCAGTGTCGCTACAAACAACCTCAGAGCTGTATTTCCCCATGGCTGGTATTTACTAGATAATTACGGTGAGTAAATAAAACCAGAGAAATAAAACCAGGCCAGTTATTTCCAGTCAGATGCATCGCCTTATTCTCCTCCTCCTTTGGCTGGGAAAAGATGTTAAAAACTCCGATCACTATCAAGGTACATGTTAAGAGTGATAAATTATTTAGAGCTTTTAAAGCTAGTTACTGGAGATAACTGAAAGCTTCCAAAGCATTTTAATTAGTAGGCTGGAAATACAATAAATTAATATGAACTGCTTTGGTATCTTTTGTGACTAGTCAGTTAGAGCATTTATTGAAATCCTTTTAAAAATACACCTAAGAAGGAAATATTGTGGGATTTTCTTTCAAAGGATCTTTACAGTAAAGAACTGGATATTGTTAACTCTGTCATATATATCCTTAAAAATCTCCCTAAAAAGAGGCAGCTTGGGACAGAAAAGCTGGCACCAGCAGTTGTTTCCTTCTTGAAACTCCACTGGCCTGGGAGATCTCTGTTTTTTCATCGTTTCTGTCTCTCTCCTCCCATCGTACCTTTAATCCTAATATCTCTCATACTCCCCTATGTTTTATGCACATCACTGCACTATCCTAAATCCTACCACCCCTCCATTCTTGAAGGACTTGCCAAACTTTTGGAGCTTGAGCTTCCCCTTGGGTGCAAAAGCTTTCCCCATGACCCTCGTGGCTGCCCTGGAGCACCATGAAGTGCCTGCCCGCAGGATCTGTCACTATTGCCACAGAAATAATGTGTTTTCCCCTCCTGCAGCATCTGTGTCTGAGCTGGCCTGGTCCTGCTGAGCTCCCCGGGCAGCCCCTGGGCATCTGCTCCTTAGAGTTAAGGAAGCCGAGCTAAAGCTTTGTAAATAAATGTAAATGGTGACTCTGTGGCGAATATCTCCTTATTTCCATCGGTGCTGCTGCTGCCCGGCTGGGATGCAGACAATCGCATCCCCGCTAAACCGAGCTCTCCTGCAGCATCATCCCGAACCGAGGCTTAATCCGGGATTGTTTCCGATGGAACCCAGCGCGGCGGTGCCCGGGATGGGGATACCCCGGGATGGGGTACACCCCGGATGGGGGATACTCCGGGATGGGGGATACTCCGGGGTGGGGGAAACCCCGGCCGAGGGGACACCGAAGGGCAGGGGGTACCGGGATGGGTACCCGGGATAAAGAGCAGCCCCGGATAAAGGGTACCCCGGGATAAAGGGCACTCCAGCGCACTGCGGG
>WBMV01016667.1:1384908-1438477 GCA_013396655.1 Campylorhamphus procurvoides | reverse complement strand
GGGGGGGACAAGGGGCTTCCCCCGCGCCGCCTCCTCTCGCCGTGCTCAGGCCCAGGGCAGCCCTGCGAGCAGCCGAGCCTGCGGGACCCTGACCCTGACCCCGACCCTGACCTANGCCCTGCCCTCACGGCGCTCCCCGCCTGGATGCTCATCCCCTTCTCCTCTCTTCCCTCCCGCAGGCGGCGGCAGCGGCTCCGGCTCCCTCGCAGCTCCCGGCCGCCTCCGAAGGGATGCTGGAGAAACTGGAGCTCGAAGATGAAGGTAAAGCCCGTGAGGGGGGATCGGGGCGGGGGGATCCCCGCGGGCCCTCCCAGCGCCGTCCCCGGCGGGGCTTTGTCCCGGAGCGCGGGCATCCCCGCTGGGGGAGCAGCATCTCTTCATCCTCCTCTCCTCCTCCTCCTCGTCCTCGTCCAAGCTCCCCTTCCCCTCGCCCCAGACACAGACCTCCAGTTCCCCAGCCCAGCCTGCCCTGCCCGCGGGGTGCGCTCGCAGTGCCCAGCCTGGCCCCGTGTGCTCTGCCCCACTCCTTGCAGGGACACTCCTGCAACTTTGGTTTACCCCCAAACCATGCACGCTGTGTGCTTGCTTGGCTGGTTTTTTATTTCCCCCCCCTCCTCAAACTTGCACTTTACCTCTGAATACCCTGAGCTTTCGATTTCAGCTGCTCAGTGGATGCAGAGCTGATCTCCTGTGCTTGGCGTTGTGGAGTGGCCAAGGCTTTATGGGGTGTGTTTTTCTGTGTGTTTTTTCTGCTGTTGTGAGATGTAGGACAAATATTTAAGGAAAACTTTGAAAATAGCAGGCTGAGTCATTCTGCGAGGAGAAATATCTAAGCCCGTATGCTAATAAGGCAGCTTCTTGGTTACAAGCATGCTGCCTGCAGTTGTGGGACTGGTCTGGAAAAGTAACACCTTTTATTTTAATCTCGCTGTGTGTGAGAAAAGGAAGTTCTTAACAATTGCATTCTTTGAGCATTTTTTTTTTTAGGAGGCCAGACAGAGTTTGAATTGCAATGAAATGCTTGTGCCTTTGTGCATCTTGAACATGCCTGAGTATGAATGTTTGGTGCAGGGGATCTGTTGCTAGCTTGTACATTCTTTTCCTCACACTGTTTAACTATTTTTAGTTATTCATATTATGCTTATGGAGAATTAGAAAATTACCGATTTACATATTTATTTTTACATAAAGTTTGCTATTGCAAGATGCAAGTTCCTGAAACCTGCTGAATCACTAATAGTTAAGCCATTTTAAACATCTTATAAATTTAGATATCTGAAAAGGATGTCTAGGTTAGAACAAAGCAAAACAACAAACTGTCAGTTTTGAAACACCTTTACACTTTTAACAGAGTAACAGAATATTATTTGGAGTCTCTTGATTAGGCTGAAGATCTGTGTGCCCTCTAAAACCCTGCAATGAAATAATAGAAATTCTTCAGAAAGTTTGGTAGGGTTTTTTTTTTTATTTTCAAGCTTCTCTTCTACTTTGTCTTCTAATTTATTTAGCTTAAAAGCTGAGGCTTTGTCTGTGGTGGGTGAGAGCAGCTCAGGGATCTGTCAGAAGGTAATGTCTAATAGCAAACCTTTGGCCAGTTTGAAGTAGTTATGTGGGTTTTGAAAGGAAGCAGTTTCCTTATTAGCCTTTCAGACCTAATGGAAACCTAGTTTCAGGCCTAATTTTAAAGTCAAGTGGAAAGGATGTAGAGTGCTGAATTCAGAACATAAGGTGTAAGTAAAATTGAGAGTGTGAATGTCAGACCAAAACTTACTGCCCAGAATTATTCTCTCTGAGGAGGCCCAGAGAAGGAGAACCACAGAAAATAGTGGTGCAGGTGGAAATGCGGCAGCTTAGTTGCAGTACCTGCTTTATGACCTAAATTTTTGCACTGGTTGCTGTCGTTGTGTTTGTGCTAATATTGGGGGTGGAGGAGTAAAATGACATCTGGTGGTGCTCACTTTGTTGTTGGATGGCAAGTGCTCAGAAGTCGAGAAACTTCTTTGAAATCTTGATAAGGTTTCATTAAGTGGCTGTAGCCAAACTGCAACTGATGATCTTTTGTCAGACTTAAAGTCTCCCTGCTGATACCCAAAACTGTGAGTTAAATGAGAAATTTGAAGCTTGTTTTGACTTTCCTGACTGCCTCTACTTTGGAGTATTTGCTCTTGCAAGCTTCCCAGTTCTGCATCCATCAACAGTTGCTAACTATCTTGTGTATCAAATTATGCTGCAGTTTTATTGAAACAGGGTCCTTAATAAAAGGAGCTGAAAAATGAGGCTCAGTGTGTGCACTGAGTGCCATCCCATATGTGAAGTGGATTTGTTTTTCACTCTCCTCAGAGGCTGCACAAATGAGAATGTGAAAGCACAGAAGGCATTCGTTTAATTTGGATTCTAATTAAGAGAGTTAAATTGAAAAAATGTTACTAGAAAGAATTATGGTCTAAGTAGTACTGTGATGAAATATGCAGAGTTTGGCTTGATGATGTGATTTCTAAATAAGATGGTACTGTAAGCTGAAGGGCAGTTTTTCATTATATACAAAGAATGTAGATAAACTGTTTGTAGGTAATTAGTATGGACAGTGGTAGATGGGAAGAAGTGCTGGTCATATTTTTTGTTTAAAACATCTCCATATATCTGGCTGTACTCTCTAGGATCAGTGTAACTTACTGGTGGATCACTAGTTCTGTCTAGGACTGGCTTGATCATACTGCTTTGGTGATGTGTAAGGCTGAATCTTGGTGAGATGATGTTAAACAATACCAAGGCACTACAGTTGAAATAGGACAGCCAGTAGGCTCATTTTCTGCACATGAGTGCATAGAAGGACTGGATAGGCCAGGAATATTTATTTTCTTTAGGACTCTCTAAAAGACGTTTTTACAAAGCAGCTATCAGAGCAGGAAAGTAAAAACTTCACACGTAAGAAGGCCAGAGTCTCTTTTTAACTGAAAGATGCTCAGCTTAGAAATAAACAGAAAATGTAGAGTAAAATATTCTAAACTCATCCTGCTCAGTATTCCTTGGATGGGAATGATCTACCTCTGTTTTCTCAAAAAGTATGAAAGCTGCTTGTTGATGGGTGATGGGTGTGGAGTTTTCCCATTGTAGCCTGAACTATGGTGCTGAGAAACCTCCTATGAGTGTCATAAATGACCAAAAACTGTTTATCTTCATACATATTGTGGGTTTCATTGTCCAGCTTTGGTGTTTGTACAATCATGTTTCTTTATTAAGGTTGTTTCTACTTCTGATCAATGTCAAGAGTGGTTCTGGGTTTTCTTCTTTTGGAGGATATGAATTGCTTGGAAAAGAATAAGGAGAAATTACTCTAAAGATCTAATATAGAAAAGGGCTTTAGTTAAAAATTTACGCTTACAGGCTCTGATTTCTTAAGCTGGAGCTCATCAGTGGTTGTGTTCCACCAGGTACCTGTGCTGTGAGAGGAGAAACTAGGTTAGAGTAGCAAGTGAGTAGCAAGCACATGCCTGTCAGTTGTATTGATTTAATTGATCTAGTTTTAGCACATTATTTTGGAAACTGGTTTTGTTGCAATGTTGTTTCTCATCATCCATGTTAATCCCTTCCTTTTGCTCACCTTGGGTAGTAAATAGTAGCTGCTGAAAGCAGTGTTAACTGTTTTTCTGTAGCATCTGCAAACCCATTTTTGGGGTGTTTTCAGAAGACAGACTGAAGTTAATTGCAGGGCTGTGCTGTATTTGTGCTCAATTCCTGGTCTGGAAAAAGGGAGTCCTGCAAAGTGTGTGCAGTAATTGTAGCATCAGCATCATGGGACTGATGTGCTTGCTCCTGAATGCTCTACTTCTTTGGATTGTTGCACAAAGCAGCATTTAGACATTTGATAAACAGTTTGCATTAGACTGGAATCTCTCCTAGTAATGCTCTGGCCTTCATCTCACTCTTCCTGTATGTATCATCCATCTCTTCTGTTACGTGCTCGTTTCTGGCTGTCTCCTGAAATAGACTTTTCACCAGTAAAATTACTTGCACCAGCAATTGCATCTCCTCTCAACTCATGTTGTGTCTGGGGTCATCCCTTCCTCACTCTGCTGGTCCTTCTTGCTGTGTCTCATTAAAAGTAGTTTCTTCTTGAGTTCCTCCTGTCTGCCATCCTCCCGCTGTCTAGTGAATATCTGAATCAAGGTGTGAAAACAAATGTGACTTTTGGGCCAAAAATAGCTAAAAGAAGCTTGTAGTAAAATGCATGTTAATGTGCAGGCATGGATTTAGTTTCATTCTTAAGACTGAGGGATCAAGTGCTCGGGTTAGGAGGCAGTAAAGTTAAGCCATTCTTTTGCAACTGTAATTCATTTCTAGTAAACATTCATTATGGGATTGTTAAAGCTGATGCTCTCTGGCACATAGAAACAGGGTTTTGCCCACAAGATGTGCTTTGAGATACCAGGGGACATGGTGAGAGTGATAGGGGATGTCTTACAGTGGAATCCTGAGGGAACATGGCAACAAAATGTTACGCAGAGATGATAATGGTAATTGGTATTAACAGATTTCATACGATTGTAGAGTTTGAAATTGTTTTCCAGCTTTAGAGTTACTTTTTGATGTAATATGAGGCACATTAGCAGTTTCTGAAAAGTCTCATTTTTAGTGCTTTTTGTCCTGGCTCTCTGACCTGAAGAGATACTGAATTTATGCTTCTGAAACTGTGGACAACCATTTATTCCACTGAACTTACTCAGCTAAAATTTTTCTGTCGTTTTGCAACAAAGAACATCAACAGGACAGCAGGTTTTCCTGTGATGTACTTTCCAGAGTTGTTAAGGAATAACATACCTGGAGTAGTCAAATGTTCAGCGTTATTAGTTTATGCAGGAGTCATGATCAAGTGCCCCACTGTCCTAAGCAAGCTTGTCCTTTGTCTGCCAGGGTGCTGTATAGTAACATCATAGATGAGGGGAGTTTTTCCTCTGGGAAACTTCCATCTTCAAAGTTTAAAGATGAAAATTACTTATTAAATGATAGTTAATTAAAAGTATGAAAGGGGAAGGTATTGGATGTTTTGTTGTCTTTGGTGGAGACTGTTCCTGCAATCACACACGAGTCTTTATCATGTGCAGGTGTTGCACATGGTTCATGTCAGTCCAGAGCTCAGTGTCTCCAAACAGTCCAAGCTGTTTTCCTGTTTCTACATAAGATACAAATGTCTTGTTCTTAACATGTTATTTAGTCTTACAGTGAGGAAGTCCCCCTCTGTCTTGACTAGGAAATAACCAGTTTGGCAGCTAAAACTTAAAGACTTCCTCGGCAAACAAAACTTTTAGAGCCTTACCAATCTGGAAGTTGATATTTTAGTACAGCAGAAGATATATAGGACATACTCCAAAACTCGCTGCTTCCTGTCAAGGAGGATGCAGGAGCTTCTTGATGAAAAAGCTTTCATAAAATTTTAATGTGGTCAAAACATGTATTTTCCCTAACTTGTTTTTGGAAACAGTGAAACCATTCTGGCTGAGTCTTCCTAGACCCATGGCAGTGATTCCATGTCATTGCTTTGGCAAAGCTGCAGAGAACTGAAAACAGTTTTACAGGAAGTGTTGAGGCTGATTGTGTCCAGGTAGTGTTGGACCTGCATGATTTGCAAACATTGTCTTCCAAGTGAAAGTCATTGTTGGCCTGCAGCTGTCCATGAGGAATACTGGGACAGCCTGGTATACTCCTCCCCTCAGGAGTGTGCATTTTGGTGTCTGGTGGCCAAGTATTGATTTACAATCACCTTCACCAGCCACTCTTGCTGGTGCTGTCACTTTGACCTGCATCAGATGAGGGACACTGTCAACTCAGCTGATAACTTCCCTGCACAACTTCCACGATCCAGAGGCTGTTTGGTTTGATTGTTGCCTGTCACAGTTGGCAAACAGCTGCTTGGTATGAGGGCAAAGGCTTTGGCCAGTATCATCTCAATTTCCTGCTTTAGAAGGATTGAGTTTACTGTATCATATGCTTGAGCAAAGATAGACTTGGAGGGTGTGACAATATCAGTGGTGCCTTGTAGGTGATAACAAGATGCTGTTACTTGTCTGTGACTGCTTTGCTGAGCATTACCAGGATGGAGCAGGGCAACTACAGAGTCCTTTCCTTAAGAAACTTCCTAAGGGATTGTCTCCAGTGTTCCATCCAGTGGGCATCTCCAAAGCCCTGCAGGACAGTATAGATGTAACAGTATAACTGTCCTGGTAGTTCAATACCCTCTGCTGTTAAATTTGGCTGTCGTGATCCAGTCAGTGTTCTTAGAAAGCCCAGTGCCTTGGGGCATGGCTGGGTACTCAAGGGAGGGCACTTGGTTGAAACTGAAACAAGGCCAGCAGTGACAAGAATGACAGCAGAACATTTGCATCAGTTGGCTCAATCTAACTGTTGCTAAACAATCCTAAGGAATGTTTCAGCTTATTAATCATCTGCAGCAGATGTGACTGGCCTGGAAGATAGGCCTTTGTGTGAAATGTGTTTTTGATAACTTGATCACAGGATTTGGAGCCCTAAGTCGTGTCGCTGACATCAGCACTTGCTCTTTGAGTAGCACTTAAGTGTCTGCAGTTTATTGATTTGCTTATTTTTTACTCCCAGCATTTTTTACTTCTTGTACTAGCATTGGATGGACTTGAGGGGAAGTAGATAAGTCTGAAACATCTTAAGATATTTGCCATTTCCAACATAAGTAGAGGAGCTGATGGCATTGTTTTTCATAAGTCTTTGCACCTTGAAGCAAAATGTTTCTCTCCATGCTGAGACTGACTGCCATTGGATGCATATTGTGGTGTGGCTCTTATACAAGAGAAGACTGACAAAAGGAAAATCTGGCAGTTCAGGGGAGAATCCTTCTGTAGAAGGCCAGGATTAATGGCCAGGATTAACACAAAGCCAGAGTGGTTTCATACAAGCATAACTATGTTAGAGCAATGTTGAACTTGACTTTTAGGCATCCAGCTTGGCATCTGGATGGAGCTTTGAAAAGCTTAAATAACCCTGTCCCTCTAAGAGCCACATCTAAAAGGCTTTTGCATGTGATGTGGATGTCTTCAGGGTGGCTGTCATATAGTTTCAATAAGTCTAACCTGGGTTTAGGTTCTTTCCTCCTCTGCTGAATTTTATGTGGATTTTGCTGCTTTGTATGAACCAGTTTGGGAAATTTGCCAATCTTGACTGTGGAAGTCAAATGGCACTCCTACATGTCTAAAAGCAGTCCTCATATGCTATAGGTCAGTGCTTGTATTTGTGCTGTCTAAAAGCAGTTTTCATGTGCTGTAGGCAAGTCATTGTATTTATGATGTGATTTTTCTTTTTGCCTTTTTAGGGTGTTTTTAAGGGGGATGTTGGGGTTTTTTTGACAATATTTTTGTTTTTTCTGTGTATTGTGGCAGAGTATTTAGTTCTGACACTTGACATTTTAAGAAACAGAATCTAAAAGGGTTTTTTTCCTACTGTTTCCCTACACTGTGATATTTCTGCTGCTCAGTTTGAATTTGAACTGATGTAAAGATAGAGAGGAGGAAGATGTCTGAGGTGGTGAAGGGAGGAAACTAAGATGGGCATAGAAGAAGGCCATTCATGAGGAAACTTTAGGGCTTTGCGCTTTTAGCTCTATAAAAGGAAAACCAAGAAGGGATGTGATAACACTGTGTAAGAAAACTTTCTGTAAGGGATGGGATAGGAAGGGGGTAAACTCCAGGGAGGAAAATTAACTGTAGAACTACACTGGCACAAGAATAACTGGCTATAAACTCTTCCTATATAAGCTTTCAAGCAGTATTCTAACTGCCAGCATAGTTACTGTAGGAGTGAGTTGCAGGATGAACTTAAATGCTTTGAATCACTTCAGGATGGAGCAGGATCACTCGGTGAAAGGGATTGTGTGGTTGCCTTTGATAGAAGCTCTGAGTGCCACACTGCAGAAGGTGAATGCTTTGCTCTGCACCAGTTGCTTATATCTCTCCTGCCACAGTCTCACTTGAATTCCCTAGTAATTCTGAGTCAGTTCATTAAAACCCCATAAAAACTCCAGCAGTACTTTATATGGACATCCTGTGAGCTCAAGGGAAAATCAGCTTTGGGTAGAGCTGCAGTTTACCTGTGATACAGAGAACTGGTCTATGGAACCTCTAAACTAGGTTCCAGAAAACTTTATCCAAATATATTGTGTTGAATGTGTGTTGGATCTCACCTGCTTGAGGCAGGAAGCTGTTGGTTCTTTTTCTGCATAGCTTCAAGCTGTGCCTGCTGTTAGGTAAATCTCTTAAGTGGTATATTGAAACAGAACTCTTCATAGTTACTAAAGTGTGCATACAGATTGGTGAATTCTAGTAAGAGATACCAATAATGGCTGTTTAGAAAGTGTTGGCATGCATAGGGAGGGAAGGAGAAGAAATGTGCAAGGGGAGACAAGGGGGAAATGAAAATGTAAATACTGCATTATTAAAGGCTTCAAGTTAAGATGTTGTAAGTAATCACTCAGGATTTGAGACCAACAGTTATTAGACTTCACAAAACTTTCTCCAGCACACATACATAATCCAAAGTCCTTAAAACCTAAGCCTAAAAAATTATTTATTCTTTAAAGCATTATATAAATGATACTTTCAGTTTAGTCTTCAGTGGAAGATTGCCTAAAGATTAGATACTTGCCCTGTTCAGTAAGTATGTAGCTGTGGCTTATGAAGATGCTGTGTGCTCCTTTGAAAATGCTTGTCTTGTGATTAATGCTTTGTTTAAGCTCCGTGTTTAGGTTTGATCTTAAACTAATTCCTCAAAGACTTAAATGACTTATTCCTTTTCTAAAAGGCGTGCAAACTGTGCATGTAGCAGGACTTCCACTTGTTTTAAAGATACAGCAAAATTTCAAATTGTTTACCATTCTTGCAGCAGAGATACCAAGGATACAGGCTGGTTTATTCTCTCTGTAATCACATCCCTTGAGCTTCCCTTGAATTCAGCTCTGCACTGAGTGATTGCTGATATTCATATTCAGAGGTTTAATACCATTTTTAGTTTTGTGTGTTCCGTGGCTGCATGTCACAATCCTGAAGAGCAGGCCTGCATTCCAGACAGGCGGCATCTTAATTTAGATCTTTGTTTGGGATGCTTAGGGAAAAATCATAGTGCCTGTTGTCAAGGGGAGATCTTGAACACGTGGTAGAAAATTCTTCAGGTCAACTTGTTCTTTATTGTGGTGAAAATCTTAGAAGCTGAAGTTTCTACCTTTAGTCACAAAACCACGGTGATGTATCTTTTCTCAAAGTACACATCTTTGACCAAAGGTTGATTCAAGTGACAGGGGGCCGTTTCAAAAGTATTCAGCTGCACTTCTGATACTCTTTACCAGTTAGGTCCTAAACAAGGCAGCTCTTGCTTATAAACAAATAAGTTTCTCTGCCTGCCTGGACAAGAAACTTAAGAGTTACTATGATTAGCTCTGGAGTGTGAGGTTTCTTAAGCTGCTCTTCACTTTATTTTTATCTCAAATCTCACAATAATCATTTGCTTATCCATACTGACAGTAGAGAACTATAGTAAAATAGAAGTGCTAACTCCTTAGCCCATTTACTTACTAGTGCCAGTGATAAGAAACAAAATTCAGTGCAGGATTTTGAAGTGTGCTATGGATACAGGAAAGGTTGCAACACAACCTGAATCTTCCATTGTTTCAAGCAGCTGTTGTTATCGGTTTCCTCTTACAAATCTTAGTAAACTGTCTTAGTAGTCTCTCTTACTGAAGTTTGAAGAAATGTGGATATTTAAACCTCAAAATCAGAAGAGTGGATCTTTTGAAGTACTGTCAGGAACTAATAACCTTTTTGACTCTTCACTAAAGCAGGATGTGCTTTTTTAGGCGCTTGTCTCATTGCACCATTAGGACCTTTAAGGAAGGAGGTTGTACAGTGTCCCAAGGTTGCTTTGTTCTGTCTAAGCAGCTTCTGGAATGTGTTAATAGCTCTCTTAACAGCTGTGGTGGTTTTTTTTGTTTGCCCATTATTTTGTTTAAGTGAACTGCCTTTTCTTCTCGACTTCTGCTATATAGCAAATCAAGTTAATAACTGGGTACTTCTCAGTGGTGGTGATACCTAGTCACTCCCATTATTTGCACTCTTCCAGTTGGGTATTTCCTTCAGATTTTGGTGTTTACTAAAAAACTGTAGAAACGGTAGAGTCCTGCAGTGTGAACGTGTGTGCCACTCTGCACCGTCTGATTTGCATAAGATGGTCCTTGCAAACATTACAACTTGGAGACTCTGAACTGGATTTCGTGTATGTTTGAAAACACGCAGTTGTCATCTTGCAAACCCATGAAAAAAAAGGCATATTACCAGTTTGGCTGCAGCTGGGTTTGCTTGTTTTAGGCAACTACTGTGTGGTGATTCTACTCTCTCTTTCCCACATGGAGTAGTATCCATGCTTGCTTTGTAATCTGTGTGTCAAGCATAGGGTGATATTTTTTAATTATTATTTTATTTTTTGTCTGCCCTCTTTTTTCATCCAGTTGATCATTTATTCCGAGTAAAAACTGATTAAATTGAACTGTTCTTGACGGAGCATTGGATTTCTTCTTTACTTTTGATGAGCTGCCTTTGTAGGTGCTTACAAATACACTGATTTTAGTATCTTCTTTCAGTACCCACCTGAGAATTCTGACAGATTGTTTTGAATTTGTTTGGTTTTCCTTTAGAATAGTACCAAATTTTCTTCATGAACTTGCAGAGTTCAGGAATGGTTGCTTTTATCTAAAATGACTCCTGTTTGCACACATAGTAACCTGCTGTCTGTGCATGAAGCACCTTCTTGTGACAGGGGGAGAAAACATCTCAATTACCCTAATGATCTAAAGTGTCTGAAGAGTTGCACAGACTCTAGAGTTCAAAAGACACACTAAAATGTGTGCAAAACAAAAGTGTACATGCATGCAATCCTGAATATTGATATAATTCTTGAAATGTTTAAAGATGTCATATGGTTTTGTTTAGCTTGTTACTATTATTAAAAGGATTAACCTTTTTCTGAAGACTTGAGCAACAAGACAGTGTGCATTTACTTCCCTCTCCACAGTTATTTATCTGTTAATGTACCTATTCTCCCCTCTTATTCTGTGTGCCTCTAGACCCTGTTCTGTCTGTAGGATGAGGTACAGTGGGCAGGGTGGGGCTCACTTACTCTGATGTTGGCCCTGTGTGCTCACACTTCTCTCTAAAGTCCTTTTCTTTGGTGATATTGTGTATTAATGCAGTAATATGTAATTGAATTAATCTTGGATCACTGAAGAAGCTTCTGATACTCATCTCTAGATACACTTCCTATCATTTATTTGTATCAGAGTTTCTTACATCTATAAACTTGCTGTGATCTTTCTTTATCTGCCAGCTCCTGCATTACTTTAGATGGGGCTGAGAAGTGTTCAGTCTGCAACATCCATATCTCATAGCCTGTGGCTGCATGAATAATGCTGCTGTGTAACTTTAATGTGTGGTCTGCCAGGATGTTTTAAAGCTCTTTGCAGCTTCACAGAAAGAAAAACAAAGTCTTGTCTCTGTCACTCACACCTCCTGTTCCTGTTCCTGTTCCTTGCATTTGAAATCCTTTCAGATTATGATGGAGTAGTCAACTCCTGTCACTGTCATCATATTATTTCCTGGACTGTAAACCTATTTGGTTTTCCCCTGCAAGACAGAAGCAGTCCTTTGCTAGTCTTGGCTTCCATCTCTGCAGCAAAGTTTTGTCAAGCACATTCTAAAACTTTTGGGGCTGTCCTGTGCAGAGCCAGGCACTGGACCCTGATCCTTGTGGGTCCCTTCCAACTCAGTAGGATATTCTAGTCTCTGTGATTTATCTCCTGCCACTTGGAGTAGGTATCCTCATAACCATCCCTTCCTGCCTTTTCTGTCTTTTTTTAATCCCTGATCCTGTGACTGATTACATGGATGGTTATTTTCATGGTGTGGGGGTTTTGTTGGTTTTTTGGTTTTTTTTTTCTGAGAGAAGTTTCCTCATGAATAAACAGAAATCAAATCATACAGTACAACATCACTTCTTTTTTTCTGTGCTCGCCCTTACACTGTTAGTATTCCTCTCCTACCAAGTCTGACATTGATTCAGCTTCTGCTGTCTGGTTTCTTGTCCACTGTTTTCAGTGTTCTTGGCTCTTTAGCAGACAGCTCAGCAGACTGAACAGTCATGCCCTCTTACTGCATTATTCTGTGACAAAATTGCAGTCTCTTGTTCTCTCCCAGTCCCTTGGTTCCCATGCTTTTCACAGGACATACCATGTACATTTTAATTTGTATGTCATTCAAACCTACCTAAAAATGTGCCAAATTAGCCATATTTCTTTTAAAGGAGGTAGGTTGAAGTAGAGCTGTTACTCATGATCACAGCAACATACTGTACACAGCGAGTACTGGATTCCTTTGCAGAATCTGTTCCTGTCTGTCCCTTGGCCGAGGAACCCTGGTAAAATCCTACCTGAACATTTGATTCCCAGAACATTGTTCTTGAAACCCTACTTCATTCAGATGACTCCATTTTCCTTAAAAGTCACGTATCAGGGCCCGTTTGTGAGGAATAGTTTGTGGTTCTTGCTCAGTAGTGTCACTTTTGCTCTGGGAGTGGATTAACTGTATCCATTGTGGATGTTTTTTCCACATCTATTAGAAGTGATATGTTAGTGACTTGCCCTGGAACTCCTGCCATCTCCTGTGTTGTAGGAGAGGTTATGCAGGATATTAAGAAACTCCTTCAGTAAGTTCAGACAAGGAGTGATCAGAAACTTCATAGCCAGTTTGGGTGACAGCTTTCAGATAAAATCGCAGGCAGGAGAACAATTTACAAGGTTAATTGTGGCTTTTACCTGTTGTATTCTCTGCCAAGGGTTATCTATAACAGGGTGGGGAGAGGGTAACTTGAATGTAACTAATATGGCTGGATATGGGAGCTGAGTAGCCCTAAACCTGACTCTGTGAGGAAGCTGATAACCTGTGGCAAACTCAGCTTCTCCAGCCAATGTTTGGAGCTGTTCTGTGTAAGTTCAAGAGCAGCACAGCCAGTGCAAAGGGATGAGTGGCTGCTGCTTGTGCTGCTGTGGAGCCACATCTTTGCACTTGGCCTTTGAGAAGGTGGAGTTATTCTGTGTTTGCTGACAAAGGAGTGTTGGCTTGGGATGTGAAAAATTTCTCTTTTAAATTGTGGCGTAAGCCAGATGTGCATGAACAACTCTCCAGTTCCTGTTTTCGCTGTGATACGTCCTTGTCTGAGTTGATTTCTGTGTTAACAAAAGACTTAATTATTTTCCTTGATTAAGTGATAAGAGAAAATGGTATAGAGGTATATATAACACCTTTTAGTAAAGTTTATCAGTATAATTATACTAACACCTTTTAGTAAAGTTTATCAGTATAATTATACTAACACCTTTTAGTAAAGTTTATCAGTTTAATTTACCAATAAACTTCACTAAATGTATTGCTGTTGGATGAATTTTACAGTAAACATTGGATTGAAAAAAATCTGTGGTCTCTTACTTATATTTTAAATCTCTGGCATCTGAAATGCAATATTCAACATATTATGTGGCTTTTAAAATAGAAATATGACTTGGAGTAACCTAAAGTGCAGTTTAGTTTAGATATGTGTGTGTGCAGTAACGGAAAATAAGATGGGTTTTTTTCCAGTAACTAGGTTATTTAGTACAAGTGAGAATATCACAAGAATACATGTCTACTCCCCCATTTCCTTTTATCCACCATCAGAACTGGCCCAGGGGAGATGGCTGTGTTAAGTAGTCAGGGTGAAGGGCAGTGCTGGGTGCTGGGAGTGCTTAGCTCAGCTCCTGCTGCTGTAAGAGAATTCTGAGCTTTTAAAGTTATACAGTTTCCATGCTGATTCTGATTGAAAATCAGGGCAAATGGTGCAATTACTGTGTATATTTGTGGTTTCTGTCTTACTCCAAGTTGTTCAGCAGGCTGGGTTGTCAGCTGAGTGTATTTTTACATACTGCTATCCACTGGGTTTTGTCCCTGCTTTTTAAAGGGCTTTTAAAACTCAGCAGTTAATTTTATAGTACACTTTGGGAAGTCAGTTATTCAAACAGTTGTTTAGGTTGATGTGAAGGGTTTGTGTTCTTCAAATGACTGAGAATTACCAGAGGTCCCAGCTCTCCATCTAACCACGAGAGCAGGGGTGCTGTGAAAGCTGCAGCAGCACAATTGTGGTCTGCAGTGGGCTTAGCACTTTAAAGCAGATGAAAACAGTCTCTGTGGACCCCCATGTCTCAAACGCTCCTGGAACCAAAGACTAAACTTGAAATGTGACTGGAAACCAGGAGCGTAATATAGCTATAATAGAAAATATAATAGGGAAGGTCATGATTTTGTGTTGTTGAAACAAGGAGGCATGTGTGGCCCAGTAAGAACACAGCACAGAGAGGCAGCCTGTGGTTTGCAGTAGATACTTCTGAGGAACTTTCCAACTACTGCAACATAAAAACCTATAGAAGCTTTTCCATAAGTGTTGGCCATATGGCATTATGCTCCTGTTCTCCATCTGCAGGCACTTTTTTTTTTTAATTTTACTCTTCCTTTTTCTTTTGAAGGCCTTGATATTCTGAGGGAAAGCTACACCCTGCATGGTGGCAGAGGTATGAGTGGAACTGAAGGCATCAATCCAGTAGATCTCTGAGGAGATGGCTTCAGCAATGCTGCAGAAGCTTCCCTGTCATTTATGAGTATTCAGATGGTAGTTCTATCTTAGAGCTCTCTAAATAGACAATTATACTTTGTACCGAGTCCCACTGCAATCTGAGTCAGTATTGCTGAATAATTCATCTGGTTGAAAGAAAAAGCTGTGATGCTTTTGTAAATACTGTTTACTGGCTGAAATAAAAATGAAAGCGTGTCTTGTTATGGTGAAGGGTGAGAGAAAGGAAGGGAGAAGAAATCATTTGGTCTTTAGTGAATAAGATTGGAGAGCAGAGTGGCAGAAATACAAATAGATTGATCTTTTACTCTTTAAAGAAACTTTAACAGTAGGAGCAAATAAAATGCCAATGCAAAGAATTTACTCTGTAAAAGCCTGCAGGACAAGGTGCTCAACTTCAGGTGTTAAAATCTTGTAACCTTTTGGGTGACTTCTCTTTGTGCTCTGTTAAGAATTGCAGAAAACAGCACTGGGGATTTGGATATTTTTGCCTTTACCTGTGGCTTGGGGAGAGAGAAAGCACATGGAGAATGTCCGATTGCAAAATAACTTTCAGGTGAATCTTCAACAACTAAGCTTTCATGAGTGAGCACCCCCATGGGAACACACATTCAGCTATTATTAGTGGATTCTTCTCCTCCCTGATCCTGCTTTAGATTGAGATGGCTCCTGCTGGGACTCTGCTCTGTGAGCCAGCTGAATTCCAGATCGTGAGCTGTAGAAAGCTGAGGTTTGGCTGGAGGCAGTTCTGTATTCCTATCTCCTGCATGTTGGGCAGCTGATCTCGTCTGCAGATCAGAGGTGACATGCAGACACTGAGGGAGGTTTTAAGTCAAGCCAAAAGGCATCTGTCTGTGTCCATCTCCAGGGAGTGCTGCTTTGCAGGTACTGGATGAGACTGCAGAAGATTAATAGTAGCCAGAAAGGCTGAGCATTTATCAGAAAAGTAGGTAGGACTAGAAATAGAAAATAGATAGATAATAAAGTAGAAATATCGTCATGGAGGTGAGTGTGCTCATGTTTGATTATTTATATTTGCAGCACAGTGGTGGCTGGATGCAACCTAAAGCAGTAAGTTTGTCCTCTAGGAGGAGGGAGAAACTGTACAGAAGGTTATGCCCTGTGCAGGACAGATGGGTGTGAGTGCATCCCAGAGATGTGCTGAGCCTTTGGTTTGGGAGAGCTGTTCTCTGCTGGGCAGCTGTGGTTATACATAATACACACATAACAACAACCTGTACAAAGAATTAGGCTACAGCAGCTGTTTAGTAATCCCAGGTAGCTGGAGGTGTTAGAAGGTCTTAAAAATTCTCTCCACAGACACTTGATGGAGTTGTGAAGAACCATGAGAGTTAAATCAGTGCTACTTATGTTTTGAATGTTTAGTTAGTAACTCATAAAGCGGTGCATTATGCTTATTTATAGTATAAGGATCTTCTGTAGAAATAAACCTCAGCTCCAGCTGGACAATTGGATCCTTGTTCAGGTCCTGCTAGAGTTTCCTAGCTATTTACACGGTTGTTAACAGGGGTTATCTCGTGCTTGTGAATGTTTTTCACTGTAACTTTCCAGTTACAATTCAAGGGAAGCAGTTGCTTTCTGGTGTCTCCTCTGAGCTGGAAGACAGCATGGGATGTGATAGCACTTAACTAATCCCATGAATCTAGAGCAGATGAGGGTTGTTGAAGGCCAGCTGAACTGTGTTTGGAGAGTGGGAATGTTTGGTAGGTGAAAGGAGGGTTTATAGGTCCACCTTCACTGTGCTGGTGAGTACAGAGTTCCTGACTGTGGCTGCCATTAACAGCCTCCCCTGATTAAATTGTTCTTCTCTTGTTATTGTGATACATAACATTTGCTAAATTGGTGGTAAGTTGGCAAGACTCTGTTGAGCTCTGCTAGGAGTGTAAGTTTTTTTCAACTCAAAATAGTTGTCTGTTTTGTAGTTTATAGAATCATTGAATCCTTTAGGTTGGGAAAGACCTCTAAGCTGAGTCCAGCTGTTAACCCAACACCATCATGTTCAGTATCACCAAGTGTCACATCCACACGTTTGTTTAACACTTCCAGGGCTGGTGATTCCACTGTTTTGGTGGGATGGTTCCTATGCTTGTTTCTACCTGTAATACCATAATTGTTTACAAAGTTGAGATTAAAGCAACTAAGGACTCTGATCCTGCACAGAGGGACTGCACTTGTGGTTGTAGAAGCAACCATAGCTTTCCAAAGACCAGACTTCTTGTTCTGTCATTTAAATGTTCATATAATATTGTTTCTATTGATTAGTATCTCGGCCCCTCCCTGCTTATAGTTTGGGTATTTAAAAACAAACAAAACAACAAAAATACAAACAAAACCCCTGCTAACAACTCTATTCCAGGGTCATTAAATTAATTTTGTGCAGACAGTAGGTGTTTATGCTATTGCAGAACTGAGAGGATGATAGATGTTAGTGTATTATCAAGTTAGATGAAGATTTCTCAGTCCCAAATTACTTTTTTTACCTCTTCTATGCTTTGCCTGGATGAGTCAGTACCAGTTCCCCCTTGGGATCACTTCATGAAGGTGGCTTTCTACCAGCAGTGCCCAAGTCTGTCTGCCTAGTCTTTTCCCTGTCAGTTTTCAAGGGGGATGTGTGTGTGTTTATTTTCTTTTTCATCTACTCTTCAGAAGTTTAACATATGATCAAGTTTCTGTGCATTATTACAGGGTCTAAAGGCACATCTCTGATGGAAGGGTTAACCTTGACCATATTCTAGGTACTTGCTGTAAAGAATGGATGATCAAACTGCTTAAAAAACCCTCAAAGTTAATGTACCTGAGCAGGTCTGGGGATTGTGTGCATGTGCATCTGAACTCTGACAAATGCAAAGTCGATTTGGGGCAATATGGGCTGGATTGCACGTCCTTGCTGCAGAAATGTCACACTAAACCCATCCCAACCACATGGATCCTGCTTTTATGGGCAAAGGGTTGGATTTATGATGCTGTAGATGTAGTGTGAAGAGAATGGAACTGATCACAGAACTTGGCTGCTGCCTCTTGAGGAAATACAAAATCACTGTGTGAAAAGTGGACCAGGCAGAGACGAGATTCAAGAATAGTAATGTAAGGAGCTTAAGCTAGTGGAGCTCAACACCACTCAAGTTTCAAGCTGTCTTCCTTTGTACATAACTAGAGTTCAGATGCATATTCCAGTAGTTTGCTGTTGGGGAAAAAACCCCAAAACAAAACTTTAAAAATACAACTCTTCAGTATGGAAGTCCTTTCTCGTCAAAGAAGAACAGTGCATTTTGCTTTTGTTCCATTTAATTTCAAAGGAAAGATGAGTCTGAAATGCAGAGTGTAAACCTATGACTGCCTGCCCAGATCTGGAAGTGTGAATTTGAGGTTTGCTGTAGGGTTGTCCTTCTGCAGTGGTGTTCAGTTGATTTGGCATGTTTTAACTACCTTTTTTTTTTTTAAGGTTACTTAAATAAAACAACATAATGTTTTTACTTACAGCACTTGAAGAATCGGAAAGTGACATTTATGTGCGATTCATGAGGTCACACAAGTGTTATGACATTGTTCCAACAAGCTCTAAGCTTGTTGTTTTCGACACTACGCTACAAGTGAGTATTCTCCTTTCAGTCTGCCTTTGCTTGCAGTTCATTTCTTTTAAATGCGTGTTTCCTGAGTGTTAAATGAAATTTGATCTCCTGCAGAGAAAGTTTCCCATAGTGCTGTGCTTTGACTGTACAAAACCATATTGTTTCAACTGTATCTTTCATGTTATGCTGGAGGAGGAGTTGGGGAAGGCTTCCTAGCAGAACAGAAAGACAGGATGTAAATTGTTTCACAGTTGGAATATCTCTGTAAAAAAAATCTCAGATGAACCCAAACTTACATTGGCTTTTTCATGGCCATCAGAATTACATAAAGGCATTTGATCTCGGATCCCTGTGCAATAGCTGAAGAGTATCCAGGTGTTAGGAGCTTATTCCTGCTGTATTAATAAGACTGTTTAGGAGTAAAATGGATGGCTTAATTATGCAAATTATTACATTCTCCAGAAGATTTTTGTTTTCAGTTCTCATTTTGTATTTAATCAGTAAATCATCTGCTAGACTCTTGGCTCTGTCTGCAGAGTCTGTTTGCCAAAAGAAGGCATTAGCTGCCTGCTATAGAAACAGCCTAATCTGTTCTGCAGTGTGGTGGAAAGCTGTGGCTTTCTTTGTTTCCTCGATTTTGCAATTGGTATTTTTTGGCTTTTTGTTGTTTCAGTGTGTTTTTCCTTCTAAAGATGCTCCAATTCTGACTTAACTAAGCCCGTTAAGTAATTTTGGTCTGGAATGTGCTACTCAGACTTCAGCTTTCCACAGTCAGAAGAAACCATGTAAGAGATGCTCAGTCCCAAAACATTCACAGATCCATCCTGTGTATCAGATAATCATATATAACTCTGGATTGAGTGCTGTGATATAAAAGGTGGAAAACCTACATGGACTTTTTCATTGTCTTAGAGGGGAAAAAGTTCTGCAGTGTTTCCTTTCTTCTGCCTGAAAGAGATAATGACTGTCAGCTCTGGAGTAAAGAACTCTGACCTCTTGGACCTGAAAGGTCATATTTAGGATTGTAGGGCTCACTGTGACTCCTTCAGCTCTCCTCAAAGACTATTGACTTCCTTTTGATTCCAGGGGATGTTTTTTCTCATGCTCTGAGATAATATGTTGGGAGTTGGTACCTGCATTCTCAGCTATCAGTGGTCACATGGGTCAAAGGCCTGAACTGGATCACTGTTGAAATTGGAAAGATGATTGTTCTTTATTCCACTAACCAATTAATCTTGAGGGCACTGGGGCAAGTAAATTAATGGTAGTGGAAGAACTTTCACCAACACTTGACCAGAATCCCTATCTTATTTGGCATCCCTAAAGATGGTCTTGGTTTACAACTGGAGGGGAACAAGGCATGTCTTGGTCCATGGTCATATTCTCACCAGGTCTTTGAAACTGGTGGTAGAAGGGAAGTCTGGAGTTACTCATTCAGACTGTAGTACATGATAAATGTGGAGCAAATATGGAGTTGGCATTGCTGGCAAGGAGCCTTTTCTTCCTCTAAGCTGCATATTTTGGACTTTGCACCATTACATTTATTCCCAGTTGTAGTAGCTTTAATTTATTAAGTCATAATGTTGTAGAGCAGTACTCCTCTTCCCGCATGGGCACTGTCTTCCAACTTAGGTTTTACTGAACTAGTAAATTAGAGGATTATTTAAGAAAAAATTGAAATAGGTTGATCTGAATGGTTGCCTGGGCTCCACTGCTGGGAGGTCCTTTAAATACTTCTCTTCAGTGTTTCCCTTTAGTTCCCTACCTGGCAGCCTGTGTAAATGTGCCACCACCATTGTCTTCACAGCACATTATATTGATTCAACTTGATCAGTGTGGCTGGTGCACAAACATGTCTGGAATATAAAAATAGAATAGCTTTTCTTTTTCTAAACCAGCTGAATAAGTACATGGTGGAGAATTAACCTAATAAGGGTAGTCAGATAAAAACTTCTAAACTGTTCTTTGTGTTTTAATCTTTAATATATAAAATTACTTATTTTCGAGTACTTGCATCAGTTCTTATTTTGAAAACATAGTACACGGCTTTGAAACACTCAGTGTTCCATGAATCCTCTCAGATGGATATTTATCTTTCCTGGATCTGTTTCACCCCTACCCACATTAGTGTTTCTCCTAATTTGAAAGCAAACAAAAAACACCCACCAACAGAAGGCCTGGTGCCTTGAAAAAGTTCTGCAGGAATTTGAATTCAGGTTTCTAATAATGCTAGAGCTAAACCAGACTATATAAGGGCTCACTTTCTGCCTCAATTAGTATGAGCTCGTAACAGTCAAAGGAGGAAGAAATAAAAATGGATCTGAGTTGTGTTCTCATGGCATCCTTTGAAAGATTCTGAATTTTAGATTTTTATTTGGCTGTGGTATCCCATCTCCCTCTACTGGTCAGTGATCACAGCACACGTCACATGCTTCTACCCTGGAAAATTATTCATGAGGTCCTGTGGAAAGTATTCTAGACCTGTTAGCTGTGGAAAAGCTGGAGATGTTAACTTTATATAGCATGGCCCAAGTCATACCACTGGAGCAACATTGATTCATAAAAGTAAATGTTTAGTCTCAGTGTCTATGGGGGCATTAGTGTAAAGATTCATAAGGAATCCTGGTTTAACCCTGACTAAGAGAGGAAATGGTCAGGTGCACTTACACTGGAAATAGAAAGAAGGCTTTAAACAGCAGCAATAACAGCTAATGAAGAGCAGGAATGGGCTGACAGGATGTTCAGCCCTGTTTATTTGTCAGTCAGAAGGCATGGGGGCCTCGATTCCAGCAGCTCCCAAACCTCTGGCAGCAAATAGTGCTGGGACACAGCTCTGGTCTTGTGTGTCCAGAGCACCCTGTGCAGAGTCACCTCCACATGGCTGTAGAAGCCGTGGTGTGGCTCTGGCACTTCTGCTGGGCATCAGCTCAGGTGGTGTGACAGAGCTGTGCTCCAGGTGGACTGTGGGCCCCTTGGCACACAAATCTGCACTAAATAAATACAGTGTGCTGATCCCTGCTCTGTGTACCTGCCTGAGGCCAACTAGCACAGCTCAGTCTGCCTTAGTGTAGTTTCACTTACAGTTCCCCCAAAAGACAGTGTCTGCATCTCATCTGCCTGTGCTCCCTGTCCTGTGCTGGATCCTGGAAAGTGGCAGATGTTGCCTGGGAAAGTGCTGGCTGGCACACTTCTCTTGATTCAGACTGACAGTGGACTGTTCTTTCACTCTTTCAGTTCACTGATACAGATATAGCCTTGAAGTATTTGTTCCTCATAAATATTTATAGAATCATATTGAACTTCAGTGCTGTGGCTTTCCCCTGCCTGTGACCCATGAGTGCTCCTTGCCTGTGACAAGCTTCAGCCTTTGGCTTTTCCCAGAGAAGATGCTATCTTTGCTTGACACACATTAAAGAAACTTTATAAAGCCTGGTCTGACCAGCAAGGGAGTCGAGAGACAATTAGGGGTTGTGAGCTATCCTGTGAAGTTTGGAAATTTGACTCTGTGGATGGCGGGGAAATTGGGCAAGTTGCAACAGTGTGCAGCTCAGTGGTTAAACTTTCTCATGTTTTATACATCTTCCAAGATGAAAATAATAGGAAAACAAACTCTTCACAGCCCCTTGGAGGGCTAAGTAGGGTTGTCCCCTGAAAGGTTTGTCTGAATGAGCATTCACTTATTGTTCATCCCTGTAATTAGTCAATAAATGGATCTAGGATATTGTAATAGACTCCAGGAAATCACTGAGCTGAATGCAGATTTACTGGTCACCAGCTTGTGTCTTCAGCACAGCATCTGAGCACTGTGCAGGTGTTAATGCACTCAGTGTGGCAGTGATCTGGGGAAAGGAGGTGACCCACAGGGCTGCTTTGGCTTTCTGTTTGTTGGGTTTAACCTGCATCAGGACATACAGGGACACAGCAATCTGATCTGTCCCTTTGATAGTCATGCTTTGAAGGAAAATAATCCCAGTATTAAGTTCAAAGGTCAACAAAATGTAGCACTTTGTTTACAAGCTATCAGTCAGATTACTTTTGTCTAACATGACCTACTAATGTGATTTCACTTTTTTCCTTGTTGCTGCATAGATTTGTTTTCTTTTAGAGACCAGTGCATTTCCCCCCCCCTGCCATGTCCTGAACTTGATTTGAATTTTTTAAGGAAATGCCTCTTACCTAGCTTACAGCAATCTCTGAAGCTTAACTCTAAAAGCTTTCTTAAGGCCAGATTTTTGTCTGACCTTCAAAGAAATGTATTAATTTGTTGTGGCTTTGCCCAGGCTACATAAAGATGAGAGAAGGATTAGCTTGTTTTCTAGGCAGAGCAATTAACCCTTCAGGAGGAATGTAAAAGGTAAGTCGGGGACTTCCCTGCTTCATATCAAGCAGCAATCTGCTGTCCCAGGACTGATCTGATAGCAAATGCTGTGTCTTGTGAAGTTTGCATAAGCACTCTTTGGGTGAAAAGTTCTATCTAACCTTTGACTAAATGCTAACCTCTTAAAAGTAAATTCATGTTTTAATACTAAAACTTGTGTAGCTTTTACTCACCATGACCTTGAAGCTGTTTATAAAGTATTTGTCCAAGATTTCTTTATAAACTAACAAAAATCAGTCAGTCATCAGAATAAGCTTTCAGAATCCTAAGGACTCTTTCTATCCTGAAGAAATCTTGGACAATTGCGTGACTTGAAGGTTAGGTTATTTAACCCTTCTGTTTAATGAAATTACCTAAGTTGCTAATGGACCAAGCTGTTACTACCAATGTAGGATTTTGTCAGTAGCTGTCAGAGTAGTAAAAGCTCAAATACTGTTCTACCACATAACTAAAGGATACTTGGAACAATGTTCTGGAAACTTCTTTAGTGGTTTGACAGGCTGAAAGTAAATACACCTTGTAACTTCTGCAGAGCATGCAATAGATTCCACATTAGAAGAGTGCAAGAGTATTCGTACTTCTCTGCCTTGTGCTGACTCTATTCAGTAAATGGATTTATTTGTCTGGTTCTCTCCAGGTCATTCTTGACTGGGGTGTTGGCCCTCTCCAAGGTTATGAGATAAATCAGGCTTCCAGGAATAATGCTCTGGAATTGTTTGCTTCCAGAAACACACACCAGACTCCGGGTCTGCTGTCACAACAGAGTTCTCACAGCTTTACAGAAGGATTGACTGTCTGTTCCTTAATTGGCTTTGAGGTTTTTCCCTGATGAAGCTGCTACTGTCTGCATTTCTGAGGAGTGTGAATACCCCTCCTTGCTTACCCATCCCACAGAACTGTAAGAGAATCATCTAATTTAGCTTCTAACCAGCATGTGGGCTGAGGCAGTCGAGCAGCCACATAAAAGCTCCCTTCATTGAGATCAGGCTGGGATCAGTCCCATAATATGGTAAGACTGCTGTCTTTTTTCAGACCTGCTTCTGTTGCTTGTACACAGCAAGCACAGGAGTTTGATTCCTGCAGCTCTCAAAACCAAAAGGAAAGATTCATTCCTGTATCTTGGAGGAAGATAATATGTGCCAATTAAGCAAAAATTTCTACACAGGGTGTAGATAAAGTGTTTGTGCTTGGCTGAGTGAAAGTCATTTCTCATTCTTCTTGCCTCCCCTGCCCTATCACCACATTTTTGGTAAGATCTTCATCTGTGAAAGCATTACTGTCCCCTTCCTCACACAGCTGGTCCCACTGGCTCTGCCTGTCAGGCTTAACCTGATGTCACCTCTTAGCCCATAGTGGTGTGAAATCTTAACAGCAGAAAGCTACAGGATGGACAAGTTGACAGAGAGTATCAGTTCGGGTCTTGGTGTCTTCAGCTGGATTAGGACCTTTGCACATGCATGTGGTGTGGAGAGAACTTCTGACTGTGGACATGGCACTTGCTCTCTGGGGAGAAATCCAGGACATGTACCTGCATACTTTTAACTCTAGGATAAGACACTACCTGTTGTTTCTGGGGTTTGGCTTGGGTCTGAAGGTTATTACACCATCAGATCTTAAATTTTAATAAGTTATGGACATTAGAAGTGTGCCACCTACAGGAGTGTTCCCTTTCCATTACCTGTGAAAGAGAAATTAATTTTGGTCTGGTTTCATGTAAGCTTTCCAAAATTCAACCTGAACTAGAGGAGTTTCTTGTGAATGTTTTTTGGTTGGGGTTTTTCAGAGGATAAAGCAAATGTAGCCTCTCAGTTAATAACAGGTTTGTCCAATTTTTCTCTAATCTGCTTGAGGGTGTGATAAGGTAAAGGAGGAAATTCTCCTCTTCAAGACCTGCTTGGCCCTCGCCCGAGGCAAAAATCTTTAGTAAGTCCTTAAGTAGCCTTTTTTTAAAACAGCATAGTCCTTCGAGGAGGAAGTGCTTCTATGAAATTCATAGACCAAAGAGGAAAATAATTGGAAAATTAATTAAAATGCAGCAGTCACCATGATGAGATGGTTGGTTGTAGTGTCCATACTGGTTTAGTCTCCCCAGACAAGTCAGTTTGTAAAAATACTGAACTATATACATGCGCTACAAAAGAGGCTTTTAACTTTTTAAAATAGCTCTTTTGCAGGACTGTAGTTCTCTGTAAGTTAAAAATATGTCTGGATTGGGAATTACAACTGTATTTGAAGAAAAAAAAGAAAAAGGAATTGCAAGTTAATGTTTAATATGCTTCTCAATGTTGTCAGCCATTTTTTGGGAAACATAAGAAACAAAACAACTAATGATCCTCTAAAAAGAAGAGGGCAGTTCCTGTGAGAACATTAACTGTTTCCTGATACTAGGTATCATCCCTAAATTATAAGTTAGAAGTGTTTTTGAGTTTCCTTCTCACCATTTGGAAAGCTGATTTGGAGATCCTCTGGAAAATCAGTCCACCTCCCTGAAATTTCTTTGCTTCAGGCTCTTGCATTTGGGAAGAATTACCTTCTCAGCTGAAGGTGTTTAAATGTCATTGCAGTGGGGGGTGAAGCAAAAGTGCATGATGTATTAACTGCTTTTGTATTATCAAGGTGATTGTGGGATCTGGGGGTGAGGGCAGGAGTCCTGATTCCAGCTTAGAAATAACCTTTGAAGGTGATGCTCACTGTGGGATAGGAGGGCTGTTCAAAGACTTTCTGTGGCAAAGTTGTATTTTCAGCTTAGTGTTGTGTTTTTCGTGTGTTCCCAAATACTGTGTCACAGGCTCTGTTCAGGTGACAGGTGGATGGTTGGCCTTGTCCAGTGGTCTGTATTGCATTACATGGCATCCAAAAGCTCCCAGTAGCAGCTGAGAGTGAAAAAGAGGGGAGAAGAAAACCTCCAGTCCTTGTTGAAGAGTATTTTTTGGATAAGAAAAGATTACAACTTGCTGGACCTGAGAGTGGGCCTCTTTGACACTGCATTAATATGCCTCAGGTAGTTGGTTGCCTTGTTTTACCTCTTTGCTGGCTGCATTGTCAGACAAGTATATAAAACCAGGATTATGGCATGTGCCTTTCAGAGTGATACAGAAGAAGCACTGCCTAAAATCCTAGTGATGTGAGGCAGCAGCAGGGAAACACGTTATAAAGCTGTCTTATGCAGCTAGACCATCAGGTTTACCTCTCCCTCATATGCAGTAGTTTTTTTAATTTTTCCTCTCTTGGAGCTCTGCCACGATTTGGGCAGCCGTGGAACTTACCATGCTACTTAAAGCAATACAGTCCTGTTTATGTTGGGCTAGAAACCATTGCCTCATTCCTCCTGTTTTCACATCAAAAGCATTTGGGAGTCAATTGGCTCGTAAACACATTTCAACCCAGGGAGTCAGGTGTGGGTTGCCCAGTTTTTACGCAGTACAAAGGTTGCAGCAGGGGCCTGATGGTTTTTCTGTTATAACAAAGGCCAGTTGTACTTCTCTTTGTTTTCTTACTTGGTAAGAACTATTGAAACAAGAGGGAAGTCTCAGGGTAACTCTTTTTTGCATCTTCATGCAATGAGAACAGAGACTGTATTCTGGAGTGACTTTGCCATATTTGCTCATATTGTGAAGGTAGAGATACATGCTGTTTTCATTTGAAAGTGGAAAACCTTTTCCCCTTTACAGGGGGAAGCCATTGAAAAGCCACTCCATGCCTTGCTGTTTGGTTCTTGGAGCATGTGAGTATATGGGTGTAGGAGTTGAACCTTCTGTGGTCCTTCTTGAGCTGTTCCCATGCAGTCTGCTAAGCTGGATCCTGCCTCTTGCAAATTCCTTTCAACTACATATCAAACTTTGTACTTTGCTCTGCTGGGAAGGGTGGGTGTTTCTCAGTGACTGCCTGAAAGATCTGGGCTTGATACTCTGGTCCACATGTGCATTTTTAGAGCTGTGCACTCCCTCTAGTTTTGTAGTCTTAAAAACAATCATAAGACTGAGAATTTGTCAGTTTATCCAGTGGAAATGATGATGAGTGTTGTAGATCACCCTTGAGCATCCACCCCTCAGGAAGCAGAGATGATTAAAGTGTCAGGGATCATCTGTGTCTGATACTGCTTTTATGGGAGCTCTGTGCCAAAAATTACAAGGAGCTTCTTCCTTTCTATTCTGATCTGATAAAATAGACATTTCCTGGGGTTACATAAGGGGCTTTTCAGAGAAGTGTCCAGTGTTGGCTTATACAGTGAAAGATGAAGCAAGAGAGGTGCACATTTATCATCTTGTCCTTCAACAGCAGCCCCACCACAGAAGTTCTGGCAGATCTTTTAACACTGTCCATGCTACCAGACATCTGCTGCATCCTCTTGCTTGGTACTGGCATTTCTGAGGGTGTTCCTTAACTTCTGCTCCCTCCAAGCCCTCTCAAGTTAACTTTGTCATGAGGCAGTGGTGAGCTGTGTCTTTCAGCTCAGTAGGATTCTCTACTCGGCACTGACCCTTCAGCACCAGGAACTTACAGCTCTTTTCTCTCAACTTTTTGTCAAGAACGAGAGTCTTTTGGTAAGAACAGTGAAACCAGTTCTTGCAGCAGCAGCAGTCACCCTCCTTACCTTATGGGACAGTCCTGGAAGATAAGTTTAAGCACAGGTCACTGACAGATGTAGTTACAATTTTCATAACATAGTGTTAGGTAAAACAGAAGTGTGTTTGCACACAGGCTATATTTTAGTAAACAAGCCTATTTTCAGTTTTCAGATGCTTCCCTCATTTACAAATGTTTACTGGAGAGCGTATTTTTGCAAGGGCTTTTAGGATTACTGGCCATAACGAGGAGTGTCCCTTTCAGTATTTCCTGTCAGTGAGAAAATACTCATTCTGTAGGCTGCTGAATTCTTCCACTACTGTTTCTGGTTTCACTGCCCAGTAATCAAGCTATTTTAGGAGCTCTCTAACCATAAGAGACAAGATTTTCCAAATACCTGAAAAACAGGGCTTCCTACGTCAGGGTCTCACTACTGTTTTCTTGGTAATGGCTGCTGTATTGGAGGAGGCTTTGTCCTCCTTAAGGCTTTCAGTGGAAATGTTTGAATGGTGTCCAGAAGTCATGTCTAACCTAAATTAGTCTGTTCTTTTCTTCTGCATGTTCACAGTCAGTTTAATGAGTTGTTGTGGTAAGAAAAGCTTGTTCCTGTTGGTGTAATAGCACCTATTGTTGAGGTGAACAGTGATACACATGTAGGATTTCAGCTGCTTTGTTCCTTAGCTGTAATGTGGCTCTTCTACTTAAGGGGCAGAATGTTGGAGAAAACAGTCACATAAAGTAGGATTCCTCACCTAATTGTGAATGTCTAGACATCTTAGCAAGGTGGGAAATGGCATCTGTGGGATACAACTTAACCTCTGTGGAAGGCTGGTGAGTTGAGCCCCAGAAATTACTGTTTCCCCCAGCTGACTTCGAGGAGATGTGGCATATGCAAGGTCAGCCTGTATGTCAGAACAACCTCTAAATTTGGGCAGATAAATCCCACTTTTAGTGGTTCTTTGTGTGTGTTAGGACCACTACATGGTCAACAAAAACAAAAGTGCTTTGTTTACAGAATGTTTGTATGTGGTGTTGAGCAGCAGCAATCCATGGGCTCTGGCTGAAGAACAATGGTTTTGTGAAGGTCAGGCCAGTCCAACTCTCCAGATCAGAGAAACAGCAATGCTGGTGGGGTCGAGAATTAACTGCGCTGTTGGAGGTCCAAAGATGGGACATGGTAGACATCTTCAAAGTCTACTAACTATATATCATCAGAATGGAAGGTCCTTGTGGGTATTTTCTTCATGAACATCACTGAAACATCTAAATGTGCTGGACAGAAGCCCAGCTCCACACCCCAGTGCTTTGGCTGGCCACCAAACAGTACTTTGGGCAACTGAAATTGGTCAACCACAGAAACTAAAGGAGAGTGTGAGTGGATGAGTGTATGTTTGTGCTTGCAAGCAGTTTTAGTAAATAGGAATTAAGTTGGGTTTTTGCTATGTAATTACCTTAAATAAGAGACAAGTATTAACACTGAGAACTGATGGCATTTTTACTTTATATAAAAGGTAACTGTGTAACATTTGCTACTATAAAACTGAAGAAAACAATGGGAATGTCACTTGAGCTATGGTCTAGGAGGACAGCCTGGGGGATGAGTTTAAATGCCCAAGCTGAACTCATTGTCTCTTATGAAGGATTTCAGTCTGAGCTGTCCCAGTAGCTGTATCTTTTCAGCAGCCCTCAGTTTTTCCAAAATGTGTCTTTTAAAGCTAGACAAGATGGCACCTGACTGAAGATTCTTGAGATTCTTGGAGGCAAATAACTTGCAGAGAAATCAAGCAGGATCAGAAGGGATCCTTTGAAGGGTCGTCTTCCTTCTGGATTGTCTACAGGCTTGGATAGTGTATCTTTGGAGTTGTCTCTCTTGAAGTATTGCTTCTGAATATAAAATAATACCTCAGCCTTATTGTCTGACCCATCTGAACATGGTGCTGCGTGGTTTTCTTTGCTGCTGCTGGGTCTGGGAAAGAAGGAGTAGCAGGAATTTGGAGACTGCCTCAAGTCCTGTGGTTGGCTTTCTGCATTTTTCTGCCGCAGGCACGCTCCTTTTCCAGGTTATCAATTAGAGTTTGTAAACTTGCTTGAGGAGTTGTGTTGCATGATTACTAATCTGGAAGAAAGCTATTTCCCCCCTGGCTTTAATGGGTAAGCTGTTACCTTCTTGCTCTGATAGGGCTTGAACATCTTGCTCTTGTGAAAGGCTTGGGACACAAGCTGACAGTGATGTTACCTCGTGTGATGGCTCTTGTTGTGGAGTGACACAAGAGCTGAAGACTTGTGGTTTCGAGCAGTGTGAGTGTGCTTTCCCCCTTTTTTGATGAGGAGTGGTTAGAACTTACTTTGCCCTGAGGTGGGGTTAGTCTGTGTGAACTCACTTCTGCCTCGTATCTGCTCCCCACAGAGCTCCCTGCAGTGAGCTTTTCCTGCATTGACTCTAAGTGTGATGCTGCTGTGTGGGAACACTTCATGTATCTGCCTGGAGGGTTCCTGTGTGGTTCCAGTCTCCCTCATGAGTTCCTTTGCTCCTGTGGTGGATTTGGTCATGTTTGTTTAGCCTGACTCCTCCCTGTGTCAGCGAGGTGGCTGAACCCATCTGGGACCTTTCTGTTTAACCATTTTCTAGATAATTACTTTGTGTATCTTAGTCTTCCTTGTGGTCCTGGCTTTTTGTTGTTGTTTCTCCCCCTATGGCCTCAGTTTCAGTGCAGCTTAGGAGTGGTGGTTGTTAAGCAGATAGTTATTCCTGCTCACTGATGATATGGCAGAGTTCAGGAGGCAGCTTTGAGAGCTGTGATCTGCTGGTGTTCGAAGGGTAGATTTGTTTCACTTGGTCAGAGAAACCAGTTGGGCTGTGTAGAGGTAGCAAGAAATATGGATTGATACCTTTGTTTTTGTTTGCCCCTACTCTTTTGGATGCTGATTTCACTGACTGTGAAGCCATTTCGTTCCTGAATCTGTTGTGGAGAGGAGCCCCTTGGCACATAATTTGAAGTAGATACTTGAGATACCGCTGTGTAATCATGGTCTGTTAAGCAAGTGCAATTGCTACTTCTGTGTTATTTGGACCGAGGACCAATTCCATGGGTATAGAGGTACGGATTGGTTTTGTGTCAGGTCAGGATCTGGACAAGAACCATCACTTCTGTACTGTGTTTCCCTAGGTAGATGATTTAGGGGTGTGGGCAGGACAGGAAGAACATCAAGCTCAAGCATTATGACCAAGAGATCAGGAATTTGAGGTGCACTAGAGCCTGAGTCCTTCATCCTTCAGAGAACCAGTGTTCACAGAGAAGTGTTTCTTCTCAGAATGACACTACAACCTTGTAACCTCTGGTTCAGAAACTGGGGAGGGTTAATTCATTAAGAAATTAAATGACTTGGTTGATTCCTTTAGCAACAAAACAGGCTAGCTAATCCTTTTAACTTTCACTCATATTTAAAATAATCCAAAAATTCCTTTTAATTTGTATAAATCGAGACTCTAAAAGCTGAAGAGGACATTGTTTCAGTCTTTTTTTAAACAACTTGTTCTACTGAACATTGACTAGAGTGTGGCACAGTCCTCAGGTGTGAAACTAAAGCCTCTCCCTAGTTTACAGAGATTTTGAGAGGCTTTCACCTGGAATACTCATGTAATGAAAAACAGATCTGGTTTTGCTAAGCTTTTTTCTAGCTTTTAAACCATTTTAAAAATAAAAGGCTTAAGGTTTTTGTTTGGCATGTGTGCTTTCTGTTCTGTTTTGAATACCAGGTACCTGTTTATGCTGCCTTTTTTTCTTTCCCCCTAGTGAAAGGGGAAACCCTTCTGTTGGTGTCTAGTATGCTAAATCAAGGCAAAGATTTGTTTAGTTATTCATTTTTTTTGCAGGTAAAGAAAGCCTTTTTTGCCTTGGTGGCAAATGGTGTGAGAGCAGCTCCACTGTGGGAGAGTAAAAAACAGAGTTTTGTAGGTAAGTAGTTCTGACATTATTCAGGATTACTTGGTTTACAAGGTGCTTTATTGTTGCAGAAGGTGGTGTGGGGCTGGCCATCCTCCAGCATCCTGGAGATACACTGGCAAGGAGCGTTTCTTTTTCCTCCTCCTGAGGAGTGAAATGTTGCTAGTTTTCACAGTCTTGCTGTGCTTTGAGAATTGTGATGGTTCTTTTAGGTCCCAGCCTTCTGAAATTTGGTCTCTACTACGTGCACTTATACTGTATTTAAAAATAAAGGTAATGGCCACAAAAAGGACATTGGAAAATAATTTCATGTTACAGTATCCTAATATGAGTGCAATACAAGCCTATCTCTACATGTGCTCAATAAACTGCACTGAGGACTCTTTAAATAGCAGAACTAATGTTGATTGCTACAGTTATATCCCACATTGGGAGGAAAACATTAGATCTATGTATTGCTTTTTTAAAAAATCATCTCATTAATTGGCACAGCAATAGTCTTCCAAGACTAGATCTCTGCTGCAGTTGGAAAACAGGGTCATAGTGGCAGCTACAAATAGTTTTATATGTACTTCTTGTGACCTGGAATGTAGGGTGAGGATTCTTGGAAATGAGTGCTAGATGCTTAATAAAGCATTTGTTAAAATCTTTTAAATCCAAGTGAGGAGGAGCAGTAGTTTCTTGGAATACACCATAGGAGTGCTGTGTCTTTCATATTTGATTTCATTTCCTGGGCTGTCTGTAACTAAGTTCCAGTGATTTAAAGGGGACCTCCAGTTTAATTTTCCTATTCCCTATTTCAGTTTAGATGTAAGAGTAGTAAACAGTGGAGCAATTGTGTCTTCTCAAATCTAGAACTTGAAAGCTAAAAAAAGCTAATATTTTCAGGTATCTAATCATCAATATTATATTACATAACTTGGTTTGGTGCTTCAAATATATACAGTATGGGTGTACTCTATTTTCTTTGAAAGTCACGTTTCAGTACAGACATTGAGGATTACCATGGAAATGATTGAAATTCTTTAATAAGTAATATTCAAGAAAAATGTATTATATTGTTCCTTCATTTGAATCTGAGTCTGCCTGACTTGACAAGTACCCAATGAGAATGTCTTATTAAAAAAAGAAAATGAAAGGCAAGGATAGTTCTCTTGAGCTTTAAAGATCTTCTAAACCCTCTCTTTTCTTTCCACACTTCTGGGGGAGGATGTGGTCTGAATGCAAGGGGGTTTTCTGAGTCAGACTGAAAGTGAGGAGAAGCACATAGGTTATAATTTTGAATATTAATTCAGAGGTATTTTGATTCTGAAGTACTCTGTCAGTGTGAGAGTGAATAGACATAATTCTGGAACTCTACTGTTAAGTATTCCAATAAAAACAGCATGTTACATGGATTTAATGTTTATTAAATTATATGTCTTGAATATAAATAGAAAAATAGCTGAAAGTTCTGTATGTTAAATATATATCTAAAGACCTTTCTTATGTATCACTTGTTACAGGAATGTTAACAATTACAGATTTCATTAACATACTGCATAGATACTATAAGTCTCCAATGGTAAGTATGATGTTAAGCTGTAATTTGGTAATTTTCCATAGAGTACAGAGATATCAAACTGAAAGATTTATTGTCATTATTATTTAAGCCTTTCGAAGCTTAGCTATGTTAGGGGTTTTTTTTTGAAAGAAAAGCTGTCTGTGTGAGGAAGGTTATAGGATGGTGTCTGGGTGCCTGGGTTCAGCTCCCAGCTTTATCCATGAGCATCCTGAGCTTGGGCAGGTAACATAACCTGTCTGCTTCAGTTACACATGGACAAATACGAGGAATTTCCTTACTGAGTGCCACCACCTCTGGTGTTCTGTGTTCTGGTTGCCATAATGAGCCTTCCCTCTGGATGTGAGGCTCCCCTTAGTGTTGCAGCTGATGAATAATTAATGCCTTTGGGATGGAGGACCTGGCTTAGCACACTCACTTTAAACTGCATGTGACATAAAAAGTGTGAAGGACAAGACTTGATTAGTGATCACTGTGTTTATTTGTGTTCAGGTTGTTTAGAAGTACGTATTTCAAAGCTCCTGATAAATGACAAGTACCAACCAAAAACCATTGGGGGACAATGTCTTGACATCACATGTTAAACTGCATTGTATTTAAAAATCAAGTATATCGCTATATGTGTTTCACATGTTGATAAAATCATCTTTGTCTCACAACTGTGATGGAGCTATTCTGAATGGAATATGTGGAGTTAAGCAAGATGCTGCTTACAGAGGCTTGAATGCTTTAAAAAAATTACTGTTCTTGGAGTGATGGTGTAGAATAAACAAGTCAAACTAGTTAAATATATGCAAATATTGTAGTTACGTGGCTGAATTGCACAATCAGTTGGAGATCTGTTGATTTCAATTAACTGTAATTTAAAATTCCCATTGGCAGTCAGTTGATGAAATTCTCTAGCTTGCATGTTCATACAAACATTTACATCCCTTTCTTGTTCCTGTCAAATCACAATTCCCCCTCTACCAGTTAGAACATATGTACTATGTTCTACTGGCTAAAAAAAATCAAGAACAGTTGGATGAAGCAGACATTTGATGTATTCGCCTTCTCAAAGCTCATGTTAATTTTTAAAATTTACAGTGAAATTCTTGTGAGGTGCCAGTAGTGTGGAGCACTCTCCTTTCTTCTTTTCAGAGAATACTTTTTTTTCCCTGGGAGTTTACAGGGGGTGGGGGGAAGAAGCAAATGAAAAGGTAGTGGCATGCTGGGAACTTCTTTAAAATAGTTTCTATATTGTAATGACCCTCAACACTACTGATTTTTCCATTGTTTAACATTCTATTCCATAGGTTCTGCTTGAAATGGCAGCAGTAAGGAGGAATAGCTGAGAAGGGACAATATTTAAGTGATTGATGCAGTCTTCTCTAAGAAAAAATAAATTAATGTTCCATCAGGGAGTGCTCTAGTCTTAATAGGTGAAATTATGCTGAAAATGTAATTCTTAAAATATTCCAGCCTTTCTGTCTAAGTGCATCACAACACATACAGTGTGAAGCTCATTGTTATTCATGTACTAGGTAATATCCTCAGTTGACTGATGAGGAACATCCAGGTTCCCCCATAAAGAATGCTCTTGCTTATTAGTAATGAAGCAAAATTAGCGTTAGCATTAAGTAGTGAGGTGATCAGGGTAAGCTTTTTACTGGTGTGGGGATGTGAGGAATGACCAGAGGGTTTGCTCTGGATGGTTGTTTAAGGTGAGATAAATTACTGGGGGTATCCTATTGAGTCCAGAAGAGACCTGGACTGCAAACCTTGGCCAGCCTAAGGTATTTCTATCCCCCAGAATGCTATATCCAGGATGGTACTCTGCACTGAGCTGCACCCTTTCTTCTTGTTATTTCCAAGAAATATTGTTTGTGACTGTTCTTGCTCTGTTAGGTTATCATATATTTCTTATGAAACACAAGAAAATTATTCAGATGTTAGTAAAGTTAATGATGGATTTAAAATTACTACTTCAAGCTAAACTTCCATCTACCCATTGTAGGTTCAGATTTATGAATTGGAGGAGCACAAGATAGAAACCTGGAGGGGTAAGAATATTTATTACTTGATAATTTACTAGGTTTAATGTTTTTCAGCATAGTGGATTTTTAATTAATGATAGGATTACCTTGTCTCTCTATGTTTCAATGGAAGCAGAAATAGTAAAAGGTTATCTTTTGGGTCCTGGTGCTTATTTTTCTATCTGAAACAGCACATGGTCTGGTAATCTGGGCTATATAATACCTTGCCCTTCATTCATGATTGGCACCAACTTGCTTTTTAAGAAAGAAGAGGAAACAACTTGAGTAAGGCAGCATGTGTGGGATACGTGGAGTGGGAATGTACCTGAGAGAGGATACCAAAGGAATAGATGGAGTGAACTGATGGGTGAGCAGAAGGCTCTGCCTGAGGGAGCTGCAACTAGAAATTCATACAACATATGGGTGTGAAACAGAAGTGCTGAATGCAGGGAGGCAGCTTGGTATAAAAAAATAAAAAAATGCCATGAAAGAATACATGGAGGTACCCCATCCAGCAGAGCCTCACAGAACCAGCAAAGGATTATTGCTGTCATTGCAGTGACCCCTGGTGGTATTCAGCTTAGTGCTGCTTTTAAAATTTATGTCTTTTTAATGTCAGTATAGAGGAATGTTCATAAGTGGCAGAATAACTAAAATAACTGTGTATATTCCTGTTTGTCTTCCACTTAATTTTGTACGGATGAGTTTATAAAATGTTTTCACAAAATGTTATGTTTTTGTGTGAAGTGGTAACAACCTGTTAATTTTCTGTCTGCAGAGCTTTATTTACAAGAGACATTTAAACCTTTAGTGAACATTTCCCCAGATGCAAGGTAGGATTTCACTGTTCAGTCTGCTTTGCTTGAAATACACAAACTCCATCTCAGCACTGAATTTAAGACTTCTTCACATACTAAGAAACAATTTATATTGTAAACTAGAGTACAATAATGAAGAACAGTTTTTTAATATAATCAGGAAGGAGTGAGAACTTTATTTTTATTGTGAGTGAGGACTTCTTTGATTCTCCAAAGAGAATTTGTAGTTGAACTTATGCCTTTTTATCAGCATAACTCTTTTGGTAAATGAACTTCACGTGGGTCAAAATTAATTGCCCCAAAACATGCCAAAAAAAGGCAATGTGATGACACTTCAAGCTACTCTGCAAGTCCTGTTTGTTTCATGAAAATCAAAAACTGTAGAGAGCCTTTCAACTGTGTTGTTCTCAGCAATCACGGTAATTGAAGAATTAACAGTACTTTTCAAAGCAAGTAACTTTCCTTAACTGAAGGAAAGACGATATCTGTTTGGTTTGTTCTGCTCTACTACATGGTTGTTTCTTAAAATATAAATTACTTTCCTTTTCTTCTTGATGGAAGTTGAAAGAAATACTTCTTGAACTGTCATTATGCCTTATTTACTAAATGTAACTTGAGAGAGAGCTTTAGCTGACCACTTATATCTTGAGTGCTACTTAATCCCTGAACTGGAGGATGAAGTTCTGGTTCTTGCTTTCAATTTGTGGACTAGAGTAGTGATTATCTCAGAAGTAATGATGTGCTGTATCCTCAGCAGAGTTACCATTAAGTCATGAGTAAGTTGCTCATGTAAGTAAGGAATGTATTTTGAATGGTAGCTGGTTGCAAAGAATGTCATTAAGACAACAAAATAGTACAATTGTTTTCAGTCAAAGGTGCAGCAAGAGAAGTGTTGCAAATAATAAGATGCAGAAAGACATTTATGAAAGATTGAGATGCATTAATTACAAGAACTCTCTATTTTTCACTGTTTGTCTCCAAACAAAAGTACCCATTCTGAGTGCAGGGATACTGTGAGCACAGCACTTGCTGGAAAAACCATTTACACTTGTGAAGAAGTATTTCCACTATACTTTATACCACAAAAAATCAATTTCTATCACATTTTCTTACTAGTTTTAGATGTCCATGAGCATGTAGTTTTTGATGCGTTTTACCATTAATTTGAAATCCCTTAACTTTTGTTTTCTATAACATTATAGATAATGCAGATAATTATTTATCACATGGGCTTCATGGGAGTCTGTAAATCTGTGTATATGTATCACATGGCATTACTTGTCAGCTAGAATTTATTGAATTTATTGAAAAAATGTTTTTCTCCTCAGCCTTTTTGATGCTGTATATTCATTGATCAAAAACAAAATCCACAGATTGCCAGTTATAGATCCAGTCAGTGGAAATGCACTTTATATACTTACCCATAAAAGAATCCTCAAGTTCCTCCAGCTTTTTGTAAGTACTTAAAGCTATGCTATGCTTAACTGATTTTTTTCCCCAGAAGTTGTCTAATATAATCAAGCAATTTAAGTCCTAGTGCAAAAACTTCTTAATAAACTTCCATTGTGTCTCTGTGTATCTTTTCTTGATAACAGAGAAATTAAATATTGACGTAGGACTTGCACTTTTACCTTTACTTTGTTTTAGTCCTATAATGAAACGTGAACAGCAAAGACTTGTCTGTTGGAGTAAGTTTCTGTGCTTTCTGTAACATCTCCTCAGCTTCAGAAGTTTGTTTCCATGAAAAGAATTCCTTGTCTCCCAGAGATGAGATTGTCATTACTCTGTGTGTTTGTCACAGGAATGAACAGGAGGCCAGACAAAGCAAGGAGAGTTCAGAATAAACATTCAGCTTAATGTTGTGCTGCTTCCTCTCTCCACTTTCAGAGGGAATGCCATAGCTTAGGATCTAAAGCCTTTAGTGATGGCTTAATGAAAGAAAAATGAGCAAAAAACCTTAGTTACATATTCTTAATTTAGAGCTGCTTTGAACAGGAACTCCAAGGTCTGAGCTTGTTGAGCTTTATATTAATGTGGTAGCAGGTTCCTGCAGTGATGTGTAACCATCCCTTGGAGTTTGCACATGGCTGAGTGAACACAGACAACTACACTGTAAATATGTTCCTTCTGACTTTCCTAGATGTCAGAGATGCCAAAGCCTGCCTTTATGAAGAAGAACCTGGATGAACTTGGAATAGGAACTTATCACAACATTGCCTTCATACATCCAGACACTCCTATCATTAAAGCCTTGAATATATTTGTAGACAGAAGGATATCGGCATTACCTGTTGTGGATGAGTCAGGTGGGTGATGGGTCTCCTGTACACAGAAGGGTGGTAAGACTGGTGGTGCTGAACGCTGGGCTGGTGTTGGGTGGGGGGAAAAAGCAAGAAAGATTAAAAAAAAATAAAAAAGGCATGGGGGAAGAAAGGGAATATAAACACTTATTCGAAATGTAGGTTGATAGGCTTGGAAGAACATCGTTTAGTAGATTGTTTGGAGGGTTTCTTTCTGTGTAATTATAAGAGAAATGAAAGCAGCAAGAAAACTGATTTTGTATTTTAAGCACTTTGTTAACTTTTGTTTTTCTTTTTTAGGAAAAGTTGTAGATATTTATTCCAAATTTGATGTAATAGTAAGTATACCTCTTCAATTACATATTTTATATGCAGTAAGCATTTGCAAATAAATTTTTAATACAACAGTTTTGCTTATTTTGTGCCTTAGGCTGTAGTTAACAAACGGAATGAAACAGATTCAATTCACCCTGCACAGCATTTTTTTTAATTGCTACTTTTTATTTAAGTTATTCTTGGTAGTACTATTTGCACACAGTCATCTACTGTTCTGGATGTTACCCAAAATTAGATCTGGCTGTACTCTTATGAAAAAAGAGAACATAAAAAAAAGAGGGGAGGGAAGGGAATTAAAGAGGACTGGAGGGAATGTCCGGCAAGGAATGGCTGAGGACTCTGGGTGTGTTTGGTGTGGATGAAAGGAGGCTGAGGGGTGATGACCTCGTTGCTCTTGAGGCTTCCTCAGGAGGGGAGGTGGAGAAGGAGGTGCTGAGCTCTTTTTCCTGGTGTCCAGTGACAGGACATGTGGGAATGGTTCAAGGCTGCACCAGGGAGGTTTAGATGGGACATTAGTAAGCATTTCTTTACCAGGAGGGTGGTCAAACACAAACAGGTTTCCTAGAGGGGTGATTGATGCCCCAGGCCTGTCAGTGTTTAACAGACACTTGGACAGTGCCCTTACTAATATGCCTCAGCTTTTGATCCTCCCTGCAGTGTCAGGCTGTTGGACCAGGAGTTCATATTAGGTTCTTTGCAACCGTTCTGTCCTGTTCTCTTTATGCTTGTCTCTGTTTTTGAGCTAGGATTTTCTTCTTCCAGCTGCTGCCATTCCACAGCCTGTTTTCAAAGAGAATGCAGATTTCTCTGTGCAGTTTGAGTACTTTGTACAGCTTGACCTTCTCAGTGATCTAAAAACTACTTGGCCCACTCCTTTGTGAGTCTCTGACTCCAGAGTATTGCATCTGTATTCCTTCTGGTTTACATCTAATCCAGGACACTGTTTCTGGCTTTCCCTCAGTACTGCAGCAGTGTAGTCAGATCCACAGCATGATTTACCAGCCTTGGAGAGCAAGAGCTCTGCTATTCTCATGGCTTTCAGAAACCTGAAAAACATATCTATTCTTTTATCCCTGTCTCCTCCCAGCTGTATGGACCTGTCTTCTAATGGCAGCATTTGACAGCTACATTATTTTCTAGAGATTTAAGTGCCCAAGTTGTTTATTCCACCAACCATCTGAGCTAATGAAGAATCCAGATGTCTGAAACCCTGCCCCGAATGCGTTCAGTAACATGGAGAATAGTCCCACATGGAAATTCTTTAAGCTTATAAATCTCTCTGGCTTCAAACAGTGCTCGTAATACCAAAAATTTCATGATGTCACTGCTCTTGCCTGTCATTTGTAGGCATTTGTCTTTGTTCTTTGGGATTCTCTGCTGTGTAAGATCCTGTTCTGGCATAAAAGCTGGTCAGGGAATAGGCAGAAACTGTAAAGAGGACAATCTGACATATCAAAGACAAGGAAATTTCACAGTTGGTGGGTTCAGTGTTTTACTTTATTTTGTAATCATGGTAAACTTTGAGGCAGGACATGTTTCCTTCATCTCCCGTTGTTTTTCAGAAAGACACCGAAAGTAAGAGGGTTCCTTATGTTTTTCACTTTTTTAATTTTAAGTGATGAGGCAACAAGAATTAATAGGATTTTTAAGAGTTGTTGGATCATTTATTTGGAAAAAATATGTATTGGGACCAGGAAAAAAATCCCACCCTGCAAAGGCTTTAGGATATAATGTTTGCTGCCAGCTAGGAGTAACATGGGAAAGAGTTATGGCATGTATCAGTCATCTGGGATTTTCCTCACACAGACTAGTTTGTTTATGAAAGGGGGGGAAAATACTCTGTTCTTAAAAGATAATCACCTCTGAGGCTTCCAGGTTTTCATCAGACTTCTTCAACCTGATCTCTTGAAGAAAAGAGGAAAACAAAATGTAATCTGAAGTATAATCAGGTTCTTGATTGCAGAAACCTGGGAATGGAGTGAGGGTGTGGAAACAGCTTTATATGGCACTAGTTATTGTGTGTAGGGTAACACACTCTGCAAACTGAAGTTGCCCTACACACAGGAGGCTTTTTAAGTTCTCCCAATGTCCTTCATTAGGACTTAGTTAAATGGGTTAACCAAAACTGCTTTTATCTGCATGAGCATCTCAAACCTGTCTTGTCATGCTCAGTGTAATTCAGTCAAAAAACTTGACCCATCACAGTATGTTCCAGCCAAAAACTAATGCAATTTTATTGCTTGGTCCAGTGTTTTCATTTGAAATGTCTCTCTTTGTTCTTCCTTCAGTGCCTCAGTAGCAAAATCAGTAGGCCAAGGTGTGCCAATAGTAGCAAAATACCACTATGGTCTCACCTACACAGAGAACTTTTGCAGGTCTGGACAGAGTCCTCTTACTGCAGGCATGGTCCTGTTCTTAAAATGAGAGTTGAGAACGTCAGCTTTCAGATTCTTTTAATCTCTTACTTTTCATGGTTGTGATGGAGTTTCATCTATAGTATCCTTGTAGAACTTATAAAATACACCGAGGCACACAAATTGTTGTGGAATGACAGTGCCAGCTAAGTCCAGGAGAGGGAGTTTGAGCCCGTAAATTAGAAAGGTGAAGAATTAATTTGCTCTCTTAGATCTCAGTCACTAAGATGTGCTCCATGGGTGGTGTTCAGAGCAGCTGCTGTCCTCCCCCATCCTATGCAAAACAAACAACAAAATACCCTGTATATTCTCAATAGACAAAAATCTGAAGAACTTCACCTTTATATTTTCTACTAATGGTAAAAGCATGGTGAGTGACACCAAGTCAAAGATCAGGTAGCAGAGTAAGGAGGTTTTCATTGGCCTAATGGATATCACCAAACAGTTTTATCAATTAATCCAGTCTGTCATATGTTGTTTAGCATAATTACGTGCTAGACAGTTCCCAGAAACCGAAGCTGAAAAGCATCTGCTTTGTGTAATATGTGACTTGGAATAGACTCATTTTACTTTAGAAATGCGTATCTACTCGATGCCAAAATATTTACTTTATTGAGTACTTTATTACTAAGTGCTGAGTTGCCTGATGGGCCTTGGGTTTGCTTTTTTTGCAGAACCTTGCTGCTGAAAAAACATATAATAACCTAGATATCACGGTGACACAAGCCCTACAGCACCGCTCGCAGTATTTCGAAGGTGTTGTGAAGTGTAGTATGCTGGAAACATTGGAGACCATTGTGGATAGAATAGTGAAGGCTGAGGTGAGTCCCTTCGCTAGAAGTTAAAAGTTGGAGTTCTAAACTAATAAACACTGCAAAATTATCCTTTCTACGTTATGATTACCTGGTGAAAGTATTTTTTAATTACTACATGTCTTAGGTGTCAGTTTGTTTTTCAGACTTAGAAACCTGGAGGGATGTGCAAAATATTTTACAGTGTATCTGTTAAAATACTCAGTTATTTGTATTTCTTTTTTTGTGACATTAACTGAAGTGAATGCAAAGCTTTTTTGAAGGAAACAAGTTTCTTCCAACCCTGCCATAAGTAATTAGTTGAACTCCAGTTTACAGCTTGGCTCAGGAAATTTATTGGGTGCAATTAATTGATGCCCTGGATTCCTGCACTGCTCTGGTAGAAATGCTGTGAAACAGGGCTGGAAAATAAATTCTTGTGAGGAAGCCTTCAGAAACTGCCCTTGTAAACTATTTATCTGTGTGCTATCCATTCTTTTGGTACTTTATCCTTTTTGTTACTACTGGGAACTTTCTTAAACATGGAGGTCAATGAGTATGGAGGTGAATGAGTATGGAGGTTTTACTCCCCTGGATTACGAGTTTTAGGTGTCTCTGAGGTGTGATCAGCAATATTTATATAATTTCAGCTCTTCATTTATAAGATTTGTTTTATTTTTCCATCATCAGGACTGTAACCAGTGATACATTTGATATGAGGAAAACTTCCACTTTGTTAACAACCCCTCCATCAGGCAATTTTTACTTGTAGCTTTCTGCATTTTCTTGAGCTTCCTCCTGGAAGGGAATAATTTTAGCATTGCTGATACACAGATTTCAAATTTGGTTTATTTTGTTACTATCTTAAGAAGCTTTAGACATTTGGGTTTTAAGAACAACTCCTACCCTCTGGTTCAGTCTAAACACAGTGAGATTACATGTAAAAATGAGTCAGTCAAAACTACAAGCTAATTTTAGCTGCCAGAGAAGTGCTTGATCTTACTAGAAATTAAAGAAATTAAACAATCACCTTGTCCCTTTTTCTTGAAGTCATTATACCAAGAGAAGAATAAAATTACTAAATATGCGCATTTATAGAAACTAATATCCGCAAATACCACTAACATGATCCGAAGTATCACCAACATAGTTTCAACAGAAAGAAAACACAACTATATTGTCTCTCCACAGTGAAGAATTTGGGTAAAAGAAAAGCATGTGGTAGGCTCTCAGCTTTGGGTTTTTTTGGGATCTCTTACTTAGCAGCTGGTTCAGCTGTGATGTTTGGGTTGTACAACCCCATGCCCACTTGCAGCAGGCTCTGCTGCCAGGACTGACATCTCTCCTGGTTCTGCAGTGGCCTTTCAGTGCTGTGGCCTGTTCTCAGGATACAGGAGTATCCACCTACTTTCCCTACAGTTAGGACTAAAGTTGTGTCACAATCATTGAAAAGAAATTGTTTTAAAGCATATCTGGGACATATCAAAATACAACCAATTCTAGTGCTGTGCCTGTCTCTACTGTTTCAGAAGGAAACCTCATTTTATAATTACTGTGTCTAATGTTTTGAGATCACAGGCTGAGTTGGACAGAGGCTGTAAGCTCAGGAAAAGTGCTTGATGTGAGTGCCACTTTCTGAGAGCAGGAGTATTTTCAAGACCTAGATCTTGACTTACCTGTCACTTTATATCTGATTTGTTGCCATGTCAGACAGCTGTGTACTTTTTAAACACGCACTATTTTCATTTATGTAGGGCAAGCATGTTTGTTTTTCTTTGCTTTGGCTCTAACTTTGGATGAGGTACATGTATCTCAAGCTCTGTTCCCTGCTGGCAGGTTCATCGTTTGGTGGTAGTGAATGAAGCCGATAGCATTGTGGGGATCATCTCCCTTTCTGACATCCTACAGGCTTTGGTACTCACCCCTGCAGGTATGGATCTGACCTTGGCCACAAGGCACTGGGACTGAGTACACCCTGCTGGGCTTAATGTGTTTCACAACGATAAACCTTGGATTTTCAGCTTTTGTAACTGCTGTGTCATAGTTGTTAAATGCACTAATCATTTCTCTTCAGGAAGAAGCTGACAAAATATTAACTCTCAGTCTCCTGCTCACTGAGGGTGGCAAGCAGAAGCTTCATGAATGTCACTGCTGTTCGTGTATCTTCCTTTTAGGGAAAAAAGGTCTCAATGTTTTAATATGATGAAGTTGAGTATATAATAGGAAGAAATTCTTCACTATGAGGATAGGGAGGCCCAGAGAAGCTGTAGCTGCCCCATCCCTGGAAGGGTCCAAGGCCAGATTGGATGGGGCTTGGAGCAACCTGGGATAGTGGGAGGTGTCCATGCCCATGGCAGGGGGTTGGAACTGGGTGATACTGAAAGTCCCTTCCAACCCAGACCATTCCATGATTCTATGAGTCCGTGATACAGGCAATACCTGCAGTAGAGTCTCCCACACCTTCTGAGTTTCTGTACTCTGGGCAAGTGCTCCTTGTGTGGATGTACCTGTGCTTTCCATGAACTCTGCAAAACCTCCGTGGAGCCCTTCAGTTGTCCAGCCATGCTGGGGCGTTTGGCTCAACTTACGTCAGAGACACAGGTTTATTTCTGCTACTTTTAGCTTGGTTGTGGGGGACTCGTTTAGTTGGGGTTTGTTTGGGTTTGGTTTGAAGTTTTTCCCAAGTCCTAACCCACTCTATGTTCTTAATTGTAACTTCACTTTGGCCACATAAATCGCTTCAGTGTCACAAGAACTGAAGCAAGGCCTTCTCTTTTGGCTTTGTGAGGAAGACAAAAAATGTCTTGAGGATTACAATTTTGGCTCAAAAAAACCCCAAAAATTCAGACTAAACAATGGAGCTGGATATATCCTTTAAATAAGAAAGTTTGAATGGGAGCTTAATGGCATCTCTTACCTGCCCTGGTAGCTAATGTAATTCTGTTAAAGTGCTTTTTCTCTGTAGGTTTTTAAAAAAAGTTAATGTGGCTTCTTTAAATAGTAAGATTGTTCCTCTGAAAATAAGTAATTACTTATACTGCTGGAGGTATTATGTCAGTGCCTCTGCTTTCCTTTAATGACCTGGCAGAGCAAGTAACCCAGCTCTCTGTGAAAGGTATGGCTGAGGATGAGAAATCAGCCCAAAGGTCTGGATCAAATGGAATCATGTCCTAGAGAGAGAATGGAGGGGTGTCTGTCCCTCCAAGAGGGAGATGAAAGCCAGGCAGAGGAGGGAGTATCCTCCATGACTGGAGGGTAGAAGGATCCAAGGAGAATGGAACTTACTGTTAATAGAGCAATGATTAGACAGGAAAGATGCATCTGGATATTGACAGCCAAGGAGCCTTGTTATACTGGAATTACATGGACACCTACCTCACAACTCTGAACTGATGCAAAAGTTAATTGGAAGGGGCAGTTCCAGCTCCCAGACTGTGGGCTGTGCACTGCTGGTGTTACCACGGGGCAGCACCACACTCTGAGATCTCTGTGAGCTGCTGTAGCTCATTGATCCACCAGGAAGCTGAGCCAGCAAAAAAAGCTGCCCTTTTGTCCGCTTGGCACACTGAACTGGCTCACAGAACAGTCTGGAACTGGGGTACTGGACTGGGGTTGGAGCCACAGAGAGGGCAGGATCGTGCCATGGAAGAGATGAGGTGAGGGAAGGCATTTATTGGGAGCAGTCAGGCATTAGATTGCATTTCCACAGGCAACTGCCTGATTTTAGACTGAGATTTGTCTCATGAAGGGGGGATGTCTTCCATATAAATCTAATTGGTAGAGTCTGGAGTGTGATTTAGCTCCCTAAGTGGATGTGTAAGAACATCAGATAAATCATGCCCTAAAAGTATTAATTTCTCTTCACGTACTGGAAAGGAAAAATTTATTGACTGGCAGGAAAGGAAACCAGCCTATATTAGGGGAAAAAATTACCAGTTGTGATGTATTTAATGAATCTTTCAGTATCTGATTATACATTACAAGTTGCAACTCCAGGTTGGTGGCAGGGGATTGTTACTCTCAGACCTGGCTGCTGAAGCCAAGCTCACCACAGGGTTCAGTCACTGCCCAGCACGGTTTGGGTACCTGGAGAAGAGGGGAGGTGCTGTGCATCCCTGATGAACAGGTCTCTGGGATCCCTGCTGTCAGCAAAGTCTGCCTCTGAGCCAGGAAAAATGGGTCCATCAGCTCAAACTGAATTCTTAGATGGTTTGTGCTGAAGCAGGACTTCATTTTTTTGGGGCTGTTATGATGGTGAAGCTTGGCTCTAAGCCGAGGGACAGGTTTGGGCTGTGGCTTTTTGGTTGGGGGGCGTTTTAAACTGGTTTTTTTGTGTGTGTGATGGGGAGAGTCTTCAAAGGCGCTTGGAGTAACTTCCCAGAAGAGTTACTTAGACTTACCAGTGGAGTCAGAAGCAGTGACGGTCTCGAGGCCTTCCTGGCTCTGTTTGCTGCTGGCAGTCAGCAATCCTGCAGTATATTGTTTATAAATGGTATATCCAGAACTAAGATTTTGGTACCAGGGCCAGAGAAAGTTACAGCATTTGGGATGAGCAGTGCCTTTCCTAAGCCCAGTGCTACGAGCCAAAGGAAATCACACCTGCTTTCCTCTTCTGTTCACAGGTGCCAAACAGAAGGAGAATGAGAGCGAATGACTGCTGTGAATGTACGTGTTTGTAGGAGAACTTGAACAAAGTTTCTGGGTCAAGTTTGTCTCAAGAGCAGTGACTGCAATAGAACAGAGCAGGATGGTTGAGAATGTGTATTGGGACTTAGTGATGGATGATGAGTCTCTTCCCCCAGTGATGTCGCAAAAAAAAGCAGCATGACAAAAGCTTATGTTAAAATGTAGGCTCGTATTTCAAAATGTCTTCAAAACATTTGCTGGAAGACTTCACATGATGTCCTTCATTAAAATGCACTGTATTCTGAAACTTTTTCATTTTGTATTTGACAGAAGTCACTGGTCAGCAATGGATATATGTGACATAAGGCAAGTGTATGGCATATTCATATCATAGTGCCTTATGTCAAAATACAGCAATATGTCATCACTGTTGCCCATCACTGTCAAAGGAAGTGTTGTGCTAAACGAGACACTGTATTTGAATGTGAAAGTCTTTAAACCTAAAACCAAATCAGTTTCAGTTCTCATTAGATTTGTCATAAAGGCTGTAATTTGGGTATCGGTAGACTTCTTTAAAACTTCAATGACAGTTTTGTGTTCAATGTTGCATTCTGAACTGAAATGTAAAACAAGACTGATTTAAAAACAGCTTTATTTATTTTTACTTTCATGACAATTTTTTACACATCTTTGGTGGATAGCTAAAATTTCACCATATCCATTAATAAACTGTTGATTGTTATACAAACAAGTGGGAGATTTTTCTCATTATTTAAAACTTGGAGTTGCAGAAGCTGTGGCCTCTTGATCAGTCCGTGTTACTTGAGCTGAGGATTTCAGAAGCTTGGATTGAAAGTGATCTGTACTGTCATCCACGGGCACCGTGGAGGAAGTGAGGTGCCAGAGGACAATATTTTCACCTGTATTAAAGTGTAAAATGACATTTGTACAACAAAAACCCGAAACTTTTTATTGTATATGATTTGTACAGAAGCGGAGCAGTGAGGAAAGCTGTGGGGTATTTGCTAATGTAAATGTACTGTAAAGTTTGAAGATGAGACTTTTATAATTGTAGATCTTGTAGATGGAAGAAATTAAACCCTACAACATGAGTTTGGTTTTAGCGGTTCGTGCCAAGTTCTTTCACGTGTGTAAATGTATGTGCATCTTGAGTAGTGTAAACTATCAGAGGCACTCCTGTTTTCCCTCGGCTTCAAAGGTGGCTTATGCTATTGGAATAATGCAGGCAGGACTTCTGTACTGTGTTTCCAGCCTGAATACTGCACTGGGGTAATGCAGAAAATGGACCCATTATTTTTCCATGTATAAACAGTGAGGTAGAAGGTGAACAGTTTTCAGTTTGCTTATAAAAAGTGAGGGGTTTAGTAGTAATGAAAAACTCTTTCTTCAGAACTATTCCCCTTTCTATAAGAACTTTAATTTTGAACTAAATGTGCGAAAAATTTCTTCTTGCTGGTCCCTTTCATGTCTAAAAATACTACTGTAGTACACAATGGGAACTGTTCACTTAGACTTTATCTCGCTTTCTTACCCTGTAAAAAACATTGCCAAGTCTCCTCCAGCACCTTCTCTGAACTGGGTAAATATTGACTGTTCCCTGCAATCCCTAATGGTGTTGAATTGGAATAGCTGCTCTGGCCTAAGAGCAGCGACCTCGGGGGTGGTGCTGCCTGCTGCCATCAGAGGTGACATCAGCACAGCTCTGATTATCCCGGAAAAGGGACTGATTGGGACTAAAAATAGTGGCTCTCAACCTTCATAGGGTGCGTGGAGGGGTAATTTGTGGTAGATAACTCTGAGTAAGGGTAAGTGGGCTGCAGGGCTACCTGCAAAAGCCACAGAAACCACGTGAAAAATCCAGGATACGACTCCAGCATGGGCACTGCAACCTCCTCTGAGAGCTGGGATGGCAGGGGGTTGCCCAAATGGATTGTGAGATCTCTCACTCATCTGCATCAGCATATTCTTCAGCCCTATAGTCAAGGTATTTTTGAAGATATGGGTGGAACCGCTGATAGGTGCTTGTTTTTATGTATTTTGTAGCACAAAGTCTTCTGGCCCTGTTCCACAGAAACAGCTTTGCATGCAGCAGTAAGCAGGAAGCCAGAATGAATTTGCACTTTTCAGCCAGCCACGTACAGACTTCTAGTCTAATGTTATTACAAGTGCTGTTGACATGCTGTGGACTCAGGACCAGCAAAACTATGGACAGCAGCCTCCTCAGTGACACAAAACTGCGTTTAGAGAATTTCCTCCCTTACTGCCTGGGGTTCAGTTCTGAAATCTGCATTTGTGAGGGGCAGAACCACAGTGTGACCCCACAAACATGGACAAACAGCAGTGCCCTCAAAAAGGCACTCGGCTTGTACTGGCACAAGTGCCAGTGCTGATGCAGTAAACAAAGCTGGAGAAATCGTGTCACTTTTAATACAGATCAGTTTTCTACAGAGCTTTTAGAAAAACGCTTGTTCCAGCATAAGGGAGGGACAGGAGTAGGTAAATGAGGGTAGAGAAAGGAGGGGTGACTCAGCAGTGCTGCAGCATGTTCCAGATTAAAGGGACAGTGCAACTAAAGCTTCGGTCTAGGATTCTTCACGAGACCCATGAGAGGCCCCAGGCACAGAAAAGTATTAATAAAATGTCATTAAACTCCAGTTGTTGCCCATTTTCCCCTCTGGACAGGCAGGAAGCAGTGCCTACAGATCTGAGACCACTGGGACAGCTCCAGGTGCTCCCTTTCCTTCCACGGACAGGGCCGTGCTGCAGATGGAGGTGACAGTGAGTGAGTGTCCCCCATGGCTCCTGAAAGCCTGCTCAGTAGGGCAGGTGAAGAAACGCCTTCTGTTCTAACGAGCAGACCCCTACACACAGCACTGATTCCTGTGCTTCCCTGTGCTTTTCCTTGCCCAGCAGGAGATGTCTGTGGAAGATAATTATTCTGAAGGGCTCCTGGGTCTGGGAAGGGCTTTTAGCTGCTCCGGATATTTTTAGCTGTTTCGGTGTAAGGAGGTGTTTCTTACTAGACTTCAGCCCTCAGTATTTTCCAGTATCTAGAGATGCTCTGAAATAACTGAGGAAAAACCACCCTTTGCTGGCATTGATCACTTGACTGATGAAAACATTTTCCTGTTTTACTTCTGGAATGCTTTAGTGAAAAGGTCCAAGATCACACTGTATCTGCTGTCTACTGGGAACTGAACTCCAATCACACTGTATCCGAGGCCTTTTCATCTTTTTTTAGGGAATACTGTTCTGCTGGGAATATCTGGGTAACACAGAGAGAACCAGCCTCTCTTTCCGAGGGCTGAGCTCTTGTGCTCACAGGAGGAATCTGACTGAAGTGGTTCCAAGACTCCACACTGAGAACACTCCTTGCCATTTTTAGAGAGACCATGGGGTAAGCTGGAGTTTCTCAGTTTTGGTCCAAGAAGTGAAACCACGTGTGCTTAATCCTGCCTCACAGCAGGCTCTGTAGCTGCTCACACTGAGCTCTCCAGTCAGCTTTAGAATAACCAGTTTACTTCTAAAGTTTCTGTGAACTTTCACCCATATTGAACACTTATTAAGGGTAATTTCCAGAGGAAAATGCCGTTCTGAATAATTTAATATTACCCTTGTGCCCACATAATGTATTTATGCAAAAAGAGTGTTCTCCAGACACTGCTCTTTGCTCTTCAGGTCTTAATTTAAATGTGGTTTTGAAAGTCACTTTCTAAGCACCCGTTTGTTCTCTGGTGGTTGCAGTCAGACCTGTTCCTGACAAAGTGAATGGGAAAAGGTGACCTGTACTTGTACATCAAACTCATTCCTTTAGAAAAACAGTATGGAGTGTGTCTCTTTCCAGATGCACCCCAGGACCTGTAAGGCATCAGTCTGCGGTGTCAGTAGCCCCTGTGAACTGAATTCATTCCTTAATTTCCTTCTACAACTTTGTGCCAGTGCTTCCATCTGAATATTGGAAAATATGGTGACCGAAAAGGCAGGGGGGAGCAGGAACAAGTGTGAGGCTGAAGTGAGTGTACTTTGTGACCTCTGCAGGCAGCAAGGGCTGTGCTGTGCCTGTGGGAGCACGCCCAGAGCAAACACTGGACACACTTCAAAAAACCTCGCCGGGAAGGTCTGGGTTTGCTGAAGGACAGCAGGTAATTGTGCTGGTAATTGCTGGTGCAGGAATTGAAGGGCCAAGTCAGAGCTGTGCTGCGTTTGGGAGATGAGTAGCCGGGTGTTTGTGGGTTTGCACATACGGGATTAGCATAGAAATACTTGACTGTTGAGTTACATTTGCTGCATGAAGTTCATCGTGGGTTTTCCTCCATCGCTGAAAAGCAGATACAGGCAACAGAAGGAAGTCCTGTTCCTTTCCCCCAGCACCTGATCTCGCCACAGACAGACACCACCAGTGCTCCCAGTTCTCCCCTGTGATATCTCTTGCAGAACCGTGGCTGTTCCTGATGTGTTGCATTCACTGACCATGTTAACTCATTTACAGGAGCACTAGTGCCATTTATCAGCTGAACTGCTCCAAAGGCTATGTTTGATTTGAAGGAGGATCTGGTGAAGGGAGACAGACAGCAGGCCTGGAGGGCAGCCAGTGCACGGTGCTCGTCACTCATCCCAGAGTTCTGTGAACCCTTGGTAGTTCACAGCACCACCTGCACACACTGTAGACATGGAGAGGCTGCAGCAGGAGCAGGGGATGGACAGGCAAAGCCCTAATCCCTAATGCTCGGGATGCTATGGAATGCTGCACTGGGAAAACGTGACCTGAACATCACACTTGGATTGTTACAGGGCATTTCAGCGCAGAGTCCCTTGGTGTGTGAGGCTGCTCAGCCCTAAACATACAAACAGCCAGGGTTCAGATAACACACAGTGCTTGGATTAGACATTCCCAGTCACAGGTGGGCTCTCCCTCTGCACCAGAGCACTCCAGGAATTGTTTAAGCATCACCTGGGCAGGAGAAATGCAACAACAGCATTCCCCTGATCCAGATCCTCCTGTCTCTGCTTCAGCTGCTGCCATGTGAGTGGCAGTGTCCCACAGTGCTCCCAAAGGCCATCAGCAATGACACCCAGTCCCAGAGCGTGGAAAAACAACACAGTTCCCTGAAAACTACATTTGCCTGTATTTTGAATGTCCCACTGAAGAGAGAACAAAGCACATGACCCTAGTGGAGTAACGATTGTCAGACAATTCCTTCCAAGGAATGAGTGGAAGACAACAAAGTTAAAGGGTTTTCTTCAAATTTAAAACAAATTCATGCCCAAAAACGAAAAGTTGTTTCTGCTGCAACACAGGCTGACAAGCACGAGGTGAAACAACTCCATTGCAATCTGAGGCAGGAAACAGCCAATAAAGGAGGGGAGTGGAAACCCTGCAGGAGTGAACTCCCCTAAACCAGCACAGAGGGAGCAGGTGCAAGTTAACAGAGACAAATAGACAAGGGCCCAAAAACTGAATGGGGCAAGAAAAAGAGAGTAAGGGAAAAGACCTAGTCAAAAGAAATGGGGTGTCAAGGAGGGAGCAAAACCAGAAACCCTCACAAATGAAGAAGATACTGTTGCTCACCAGCATGTGGAAGGGTATGGATACATATTCTGAAAATGCATATTAGGCTTCACCAGAGTAAAAAGCACAGTGCCAAAATACAACAGCCAAGTAAGAACTGTAAAGAGATGGAACTACCAGAAACCTCACCTACTTTTCCAACTCCATGTATGTCATTTGAAGGTAGTTCTTATCTCGGTTCTCTCGGTCCTCTGGCTCAGTGAAGAGTCCAAATTTTGGGCCATGACGTGGCTCCAGAGGGAGCGAGTGCCGAGACAGTGGCACAGCTGCAGGGCTACACATGGGATGGTCCTGCAGGATTATGGCTCCTGCAGTCCTTGTCCTTTATGAACACCCATGCCCTTTAAAACACACAAGGCAAAAAGGAATGTGGTGATGAACATCGGGCAGGACAGTCTCTCTGCACCTCCTGGAGAGCTTTGAGCAGCATCCCTGTTCTCAAAGGCTGGATTTCCACAGGTTTTTCTTTCTCCAGTGGCCCACCAAATCCCACCATGTGGTGGGGTCGCAGCAATCCCTACGGTGTGATGCTCTAGGGCTGCGATGAGGTTGGAATCTGTACTGCAGGGAGTGGAAAAGAGAGGCTGGACACAGAGAAGGAGCACACAGAGTTATATCCACCACAGACATCGCTGACAAAATGCATAGAGCCCGTGTTTTCTCATGAAATGACTATCCTTCCATCGTGTACCTATTCACCAAAGGCTGTTATTCCTGCTGTCTCACAGGTTGCCAGCACTTATCCTGTAAAACCCCATAATCCAGGAGGTGAAGGGTATAATTCGACTATCCCAAGAAATGCAAGTATCTCCTAGAAGCCTGTCTGCAACATCTTTTGTGTACAAATGGCTTTCTTTTGCTGTAGTTTCCTGCCCTCTCGCCAGGTTAGATGAACACCAGTGCATGGGAATGGGTGGCTGAGATCAGGGAGAAGCCAATCCATCCCCCTGAGCATCATCCAGCTGTTAGGTTGGTTTAGCTGCACATTAGGTGTCAGTGTGCCCCAAAAAAGCCAAGATGCACATAATTACTTCTATTTTTCATTTTTCAAGAAAACATGGAAAGGGTGGCTATTGTTCAAAATTAGTGGTGGGAAAGACAACTTCCCTGTTCTCCATGTCCTTCTTCCTTAAATCCTGCATCCCTTGAGTGATGCAGCGACCAGCAGCACACACTGATCAAAGCGGGAAACTCTCCACCGCTTGGATCTTACGGTGAGCCATTCCTAAACACCCCCTGCCCTGCCCCTTGTGTGCAATTCCCGGCCCTTTATCCACGCTGGGATCCCGTGTTTTCCCCGTGGGTTCTCTGCGTGGACAAGGAGCGCTCTAAGGGACCGGGATGGATTTGAACAAACGCCCGGGATGTGGAGTCCTTGGAGCCTGCAGGGATCCGGGACACGGGGCAGGATCCCATCCCCGGGGAGGAGGGACAGGGATAGGGATGGGGATGGGAGTAGGGACGGGAATGGGGACAGGGACTAGAACGAGGACGAGTAAAGGGATGGGAATGAGGATGGGAATAAGGCCGGGAACTGGAGTGGGTACGGTGACAGGGATAGGGACAAGGACGAGGATGAGAATGGAAATAGGGACGGGAACGGGGACTGGGGCAGAGAGGGGCGGAGGTGAGGGTAACGATGGGGATAGGGACGGGAACGGGAACGGCGATAAGAGCAAGGGTGGGGACAGGGCTGGGGAAGGAGGTGCGGATGAGGGCAGAGCAGGGATGGGGACAGGGATAAGGCCGGTGTCCCATGTCCCCCTACCCCATATCCCCCCATCCGCCTATCCCATATCCCCTGTTCCAGTCCCGCTCCCACAGGATGCCCACCGCCCCCCCCTCCCACGCTGTGCGCACGCGCGGGGCCCTCACGCACCTCCCCCATCCCGCGTCCCCGCTCGCCCTTGGCCCACCCGGCC
>WBMV01016667.1:1275899-1384263 GCA_013396655.1 Campylorhamphus procurvoides | reverse complement strand
GCAGAGGGAAGGGAGCCGGGAGCAGGGAGCAGGGAACGGGGAGAAGGGAAGGACGGGAAGGAGGCCGCGCCATGGCGGCGCCGCAGGGCCGCGGCAGCCTCCCTGCCCTTAATAGGAAGGGTCCCCGCGCTCCGCTCCCGAATGGAGCCTGGGGGACCGGCAGGGAGGGCAGGGAAGGGAAGGGGAAGAGGGAAGGGGTTGGTGAGGGGGGTCCCGGCCCACTCCGGGATGCGGCCCCGGGAGCACGGCCCGCATCGCTGCCCGCAGGACACGGGCAGGGCAGGGTTGTCCCTCCCAGGAGTGTGTGCCGAGGGCTCCGGGGGATCTGCTGCCCGTGCCAGGGATGTGTTCCCCCATCCCGCACCCCCAGCACGGCCGGGGAACCGCCTGGAACCGTCCGGCGCTTGGGGAAGCGGATAGAGCGGGGTTTGCTCCATGTGTGTGATCCTTTGTGCCTCCTGCGCCCGGTTTGGGATGCTCCAGGGTCCCTAAAGCAAGAGGGGAAACGAGCCGGCCTAATCGATCAGGCTTAAAAGCACGGATCAATGTGGAAGATAATGTGCGGCTGGGAGGAAAAGGGGAGATGCTGCAGGGAGATAATGTGCTGCTGTGAAACGGGTTTTTACATTTAAGTAGTGACTAAATCACTAATCTGCCTTGTGTTAGCCACTCGGCAGAAAGAACCCGTGAAAAAGAGGGGTTTGTAAAGATTTTAAAAGCCAGACTAAATAAGCAGGGCTGTTTTGTGGACTTTGTGCACAACTGCAGCCTGAATTTGAGGCAGGTTGGTGTAAAAAGGAGGATGAATTTGTCGAGTCCTTAAGCAGAACAGAGAGTAGCAGATCGATCCATTTGCGTAGTCTGTGACATCCCTTGTCGTGGTCTCTTCACTGTGATATGTGTTATGCTTTCTTTCCTCTCTTTTCCTTTGAGCACTGGGGGCAACAAACAATGGGCAGTGTAAGTGAGAAGGGAGAATGCCTGGAATTCTGTGCTCTGGGAGTCTGTGATGGAAACTGAGTGTACTGTTGAGCTTTGATCCTTCATCTGTTGACACTGACAACCAGCAGTCAAAAAATCAGATGGTAATAGGTTGTATGATCAGTTAAGGACAAACAGAAATAATATAGTGTTGTTGGTCAGGAGGTGATGTGAGCAAATGGTACTGGCATGGAAAGGGTGGGCAAAAAGTTACCTTTTAAAACCTACTGCTGAACTTACTCAAATAAAGTTTTCTGACACTAGTGCAGAATTAGGCTTGATGGAACAAGGCCAATTTTATTTGAATACCTACGAGTTATATGAACATAGAATTAAGGGGGGGAAATCTGGTTTACCGGAATTTTCCTTTCATTGTCCTTGACAACTCTGTGTTACCTCTTAGGTAAAAATTTCTCATGTTAAAATAAAAAAGTTATTCCGCTTAAATATGGGAGCATTGCATTTCTTCACAAATTGTTATGTAAAAGTTCAAGCAGCAGGAATGAGTCATTGGGGTTTTACTTCCATCTCGTAAAGCTGGTAGAAAAGCAAGTAAGTTAAACTGTGATATTTAGGGTCCTCTCCTTGCCCAAATGTGCCTCCTAAAGGCTAGCAGGATGGGGACTTAGTTTGGCTTTGGGGGAACTTCTTAGTATTTGTCTGGCTTTATATTGTGTGGCAAGAATATTACTTGAACCCTGGGTAAGAGAGGATCTTGTCATAGGAAAGTTTTTGGGTGGTAGAAAAAGAATAGCATTTCTTTTGGGGGAAATACAACATTGTATAGAACTAATGTTCACTAAGGTGGGGAATAACTCCAGGATCTGAAGTAGTGGAAGGAAATGTTTTCCAAATTTCCTTTTGTAATTACGGAACTGCATTGTTTTGCCATTAACATTAACCTTGACCCTGAAGTGAGGGAGGGTAACTGTGGCAAGTTGTAAAATGTTTACCGTTTCATAGGTTGGCCTGAATGTGAGGTTGGGGTGCTCCCCTTGTAAGGAAAGTGTTTGAGATGGAGCTATCAGAAAATGGCAAGCTTTTTGACAAGTTAAAATAGCCAGGTTTTGGTGACATATTTCAAACCGTGAGCTGTTCCCTACAGTTGATGATTCAACAATTCTGCTGCTCTCTCAGGTTACGAGTGTGTTCAGTGATGGGCAGGTGCATCCTCCACGGGGATGTGTGAAACAGGGTCTGACTCTTGCACTGGCTTCGTGCTAAACCCTCCTTTCTTCCACTTACATTAAATCTTAATCTTGTCCCAGTGCTGTTGTCAGGTGAACTAGAGGCTGGGAGTGGTATTCTGATATAATAGTTCTCGGAATAGAAAATTCAGGAGTCTGCTTGTTTGAATACACTCCCTCTATCTTTCAACACCACCATCAAGGCTTTCATATGAGAAACTCATATTCTTTGTTGATGGGAGAGATCACAGCAAGGGCCTTATGAATTCCCAGGCTGTCATACTTTCTGAGATGCAGACAGGGTATTTTGCCAGGAGCTTCAGGACTTGTGTTTTGGTGAGGAAGACGGATTATCTGTGGATATAACATACAGGTTGTGGCTTGATGCTAGACAAAATCGCACAAGAATGTCTCCGTTGGGTTTTGCTCAGGCTGAAATTGCTCTAAGAAAGTTAAATTCCATTATGCGAGTGTGCTTGTCTCAGCAAGGTTCTGAGTAGATATCAGATGGTTTTCATCCCAAAATCTGATAATTTCACAGCAGAGGAACTTGACTTTGATATATCCCAGATATAACTGGAAATAATGGCTTTGCATGGAACTAAATCAAGCGAGACTAAGATTTTCCAAATCTTTTCAGAGTAACAATCACTCTAAAAAGCAGTGTAGAGTTGTCAGAAATGCTTTGTGCTCAGTTTCGGTCTTTTTCTGTTTATAGAAGAAATATGCAAATTCAGACCACAACTGCAAATATGAAAGAAGAGGTTTCTTAGATCGTCTTTATTACTGGGACTCTCTGTATTACGTTGAACTGATGGGTTTAAGATAACCAGGGAGGTGGTTGGATTAGCTGCTTTAGTCATAGCTCACTATCCCAGCCTGGTTTCCTTTTTACTGTTCATACAGCTGGTATTAGATGTACTTGCAGAAATTGGAATTCTTTTTCTGAATTCCGCACATTTGAACTGGTGATCTGATAACATTCTCCTGGTCAGCTTAAAGCTCTGAGGGGGAAATCCACTTTTATAATAGGGGACTTACCTATTTTCTACCCCACCTAAATAAATCAAGTTCTTTTGTGTGTAGGTGGGGAGCAGTCCATGCTGCAGGCAGATGTAGTCATGGTCCGTGACTGCGGCATGCAGGTATCAAAAAACCCTGGTGGAGCAAAATGATCTGTCAAGGTTAGATTTGAATGGAAAGGCTTCCAGGTGGTTGTATGAAGCTAAAAAACGCCTCTCCCCCCCTCCACCTTGCCTGAAAGCAAGCAGGGCAGAAAAAGAGTACCTTTAATATGGAGATGTAAATAGTAAAAATAATTGTTGGGGCAAAACATAGTTCTTGGTTTCGAAAATATTAGCGGAGTTGTATTGTAAAATGGAGCAGAGGCTCTGCTTTTCATGTCTGAAAGATGGCATCTGTTCTCCCAGCAGCGTTCCACCCTGAGGAGGGAGGGATCCCTTTGGTCTTGGATTGTGGCGGGGGAAGCGGTAATTTTAGCAGGCGATAAATTGCCCATGTAAATGTCAACAGAGAGGGCATGGAGAGATCACCGCTGTGGTGTGCTGTAATTTACACGATTGGTTTACACAAGTGGCTGTGGCCGCAGCAAAGGCAGCCCTGAGACTGAACAGAAAAGCGGAGCGGCCCGAGAGCCAGCTGGTACCCACGGGTGGGATTCTGCCGAGTGCCAGGATGATTCCAGGATGCTTTCTGCAGCCCTTCCCTCCAGGATGGTTTCCGTAGCCCTTCCCTTGATAGGGCCACGTTTGCTCTGCCAGGGTGCAGTGATGCGGCGAGGAGGGAAGGTTGCGGCTCCCAGGGGACTGGGATGAGGCTGGGAATGCCATCTTTAATTGCATTTCAGTGCCAGCGACTGCCATAGTGGCTACAGCAGTGAAAGTTGCTACAGAGCATTTGATAGCAGTAGCTGGAAGCACTAGAGGCAGCATGTTCAGCTGTAATATCAAGCCACCGTAGGGTTATTTGAGGACACAGCTCCAGGATTAACTCTTAAATTGCCTACTCTGAGCTCTTAATGGCAACACTTGCATGTTTTGCTTGTATATTTGGGTGTTTTGGTGTTTGATTACTCAACTTGGAGTTAACATCGACAGGAAAAACCAAATGAAATGGAGATCCTGTAATTTAAAAGCCATATAAAGTTGAAACTCTTCATTTAGATATACTACACTGCCTTAAGTGTAGGTTCTGGCTCAGCCAGCCTCCTCTGCAGACACACTGCTGCGGAAACTCAGCATGACCACGCACTCGGGATTACAAGAGCAGGCTAAAAAGTGATAAATGCCCATTATGATTAACTTCCTGTAGCTCTCCTGAAGGTGACATTCAAGGGCGTATTTTAAGAACTGCTCAACTTAATTGTGCATTCAATCCAGAATCGAAACAGCTTCTCTGTGGGATGTTCATAATGCACTCAAGCTCTGCAAATCCTGCATGAGTCAAAATTGGTTGGTGTCATCTCAAATTATCCCAGATCAGAAGCTGCAGACATGAAGCACGGTGTGTAAAAACACAAGGCAGCCCTTGTCAGTTTGTCTCCTTTAGGATTTGAGAGGTTCCCTTTTGTTTTCAGAGGTTTATATTTGAAGTGAATGGCAGATTTGTTGTGAATTTGGAAGTGCGAGAAACAAAAATGTACTTTCTGAGTTTGGGTTAGTGGTTGTTGCTTAAAATGTCTCTCTTGCAGTCTTGGTCAGGATATTTGTGTTCCAGTATGGCTCTTGCACACTGATGGCAGCTCTCCTGTTAATGACGGTTTATGGGATGGGAGAAAAAGGGAAGAATGTGGAGAAAATTCTTGTTATGTGTTGCCTGGCAGACCTTTTAACAAGATTTCAGATTATTACATTCACCAAAAACATACAAGTATGGACCATTACAGGTTGTATTTCTTTTTGAGAAATATGAAGTACAGTGGATGCTGAATTGGTGGGATTTTTGGGGAAAAGTTGCTTGTAATGAACTTTTAACAAGGAAGTAAACTGAGGCAGTTTTTGAACAAAGTGCTGAAATAGCTTTCAGGTGCAGCTTTTCTCAAGAGATGTCCCAGCCACTTTCTTGTTTAATTGTCATGTAATGAAGGCAGATGCAAATGAACTATATAGGGTGGGGCATCCCATGGCCCAGGCCAAGCTAATCGTGCACAGTGGCTGGAAGCTGGACCTTCCTGCCCCCACCCAGGTCCTGGCACTGGCACTGGCATGGTGGAAGCCTGGCCACCGGCTCAGGGAATTGAGTTCTTTGAAAAGTGAAGGAACCAGAAGGGAAATTTTTAGTATCCTTCAGGGGGTTGGCTCTGCAAGCGCAGCCCTGACAGAGGGAATGGGGTCAGGAGCACGGGCTGTTTGGGGCAGGGTGGAGCAGGCTCTTTGTGGCCATGCAGACTTTTCTTCTGTCGGACCTGTTACGAAATCACATCTGTAAGTGTTTCCCTCTGCCACCCCAGATAAGCTCTTTTGTAAACTTTCCACAACAGGCCTTCTGAACTGGAGTCATTCTCTTGATGGAAAAAGATGGCCTTGTGCAGGTGCTGAAGTGAGCATTGGGGAGCTGTGAAGAAATCAGGTTTTTCAAGGTCCTTGTTTAAATAACCTTCTGTAGTCCAACCTAATCATTCCATATGGAATTGAGGAAAAGTTAAATGTTTGACCTGGGGTAATTCTAAACGTAGTTCTGAAAGTCTTCATATTCAGATGATGCCTCAAGTGATCTGATCTTTAATTTTCTAGAAACACTGGGTAATAAAGACGTTGCATTGGATCGAAGCCAAAGCTCATAGAATCATTTTTTGGAAAAGACCTCTGAGATCATCAAATCCAGTCGCCAACCCAGCAGTGCCAAGCCCCCCACTAACCCCTGTCCCTCAGTGCCTCATCCATACAGCTTTTAAATACCTCCAGGGATGGTGACTCACCTGCTTCCCTGGGCAAGCTGTGCCAGTGCCTGACAACCCCTTCCGTGAAGGATTTTTTCCTAATATCCAATCTAAACCTCCCCTGGCACGACTTGGGGCTGTTTTGTCTTTTGCCTGTTTTCTGGGAGAAGAGACTGACCCCCACCTTGCTACCACCTGTGCAATGAAGTGCAGGGCATTCAGGGTCACTGGTTGCCTTCCTGCTTGGAAAACCAGGGGAAAAAAAATCTAAAGGCTCTGTTGCTTTTCACTGGGGTCTTCAGTGTTTGGTGGGATACCCTACAAAGTATGTTTCCTGCAAATACCAGTCAACTCCTCAACGGGGTTGTCCCCTTCCTTTAGTTGTGTTTATCAACACTGCTGCAGCACAAAGGTGACTCAGAGCTGCTTGGTTGTTTAGATGGTCTAGTTCTTCCTCAGTTCATCGTATGCATTTTGATTGCTGGGCATGTGCATTTTAAGTATAGCTGTGTAAAGGATATAGGATGAGACAGTGGTGAAAAAGGTGGTGCTGCAAACATGATGCAGGTTCTCAAAGTCAGATTTTGGATTATCAAACACAATGTGCCAGTCAAGATGAAGATACGACAGCCAAAGAGCAGCTTGAGACTTGGGGGCTCCTGCAAAAGGGAGGTCCACTTGGAGTTTCTTATCGGACTTCTTTACATGAGTTAGAGAACTTGGGAGTAGAACACAAGGAGGAAATGTGTAGCAGTTTAATTGGGATGAAATCATCAAGAGTTTGTGTATAATGGCCAAAGGTTATGAGGTGTAAGACTAAGGGAATGATTTCTGAAGGCCTTGTAAGGAATGAAGGACCCTCATGTGTGACAGAGAAGTTCAAAGAAGTTGTGGTCCTTCTGTATTAAACAGTCATCAGCTGGAGAAATCACAGTTTCCTGATAGATTATGCTTTAAACAGCAAATCTTTCTTTCAGCACTTTTTTAGTATTACACTGAAGCCCTTAAAGATTGAGGAGTCAATATTTCAGGGATGGTTGTCAGTGTTTGTGGGCATTTTAGATTATAGGAACCAGAACAGCATGCATACCAAACCTGAGCTGGTTTTTTGTATTCTGTGGAGTATTGAGTTAAATTAATTTTAATTTGGGGAAAAGAGGGAATATATAAGTGGTCTTCAGTGTGTGGGTGTGAACATGTGCAAGTATAATACGAAATTAGGATATGAAAGTGTCTCTTGACAACATTGTCTCCGGAGTTAGTGGGATACATCTGTCTAGCTTCAACAACTTGTCAGATTGTATTGCCAAAACTTCATTCAATATGTATGACCTCCTTTAAAGGTACTTGTGCTGTATGCAGAAGAGCTGGGATGCATAATATGTAGGAAAACTCTATTAAATCTGTCCCACAAACTGTCAAAACAATCAAGCACTTGACATTAATGCAGTAAAGTGTATTTCGCTTTAAGGCTTGTTATTCCATCAATAACAAATTCTTGGTGTTTGAAATCTGTTTCAAAATTAGCATTTTTTTTAATTAGAACTGGAAGTTTGTGCTTTGAAATGTGCATATAAACAAGCACCGTGTTTCTTAGTTTGCTAAAGCACCTTCGTCTGCACTGCCTTCATGGAAATGGCTGTTTCTGATAGGTGTTTCCTTCATTTGGTGAATAAATGCTGAAGGAAGGTGTCAGTTGTGCTGGTTTGACTTTTTTGTCATGTTTTGAGAAAAAAGTTGTCAAGATTCGTGATAAATCTGTGGTTGCTAAACTGAAGTGTTAAAGTGGTTCACATGTAAGGTAATTCAAGGTTTTCTGAACAGTAAAGCTGGGAAGAATAAGTTGTTGGAATGTTTCAAAATCGCGTTCCTTATACAGAGTGTATTAAGGAGTCTTAACAGCACCTAAACCATTTTCTTGCTTGTCCTTCCTCAGTTGCACATTTTTATTCCCAAGAGTGGTGGTAGGATAGAGGAGATAAAGTGAAACTTGCAGAACTGTTGGTGGCTGTGCAGACACCTGTACAGGAGATAAATACGGTGCAGTGCTCTGTTCTCCTGAAGGCTGACCTGAAATTAGGTTACCTTACACTGTAGCTCCATACTCAAGTCATTGTTCAAACTGCAGGGATGTGCTGGAGGGGTGCTGGGAAGGGAATAATCCAGCTTCCCTTGGCAGGTGCTTCCACAGGTGCTGGAGCTGGACTGGCTGGAAGACAGTGAAAAGACACTCTAAATGGAAAAAGAGTTTAATGTCAGGTTGGAGGTGTCATCCTCAGTTATCCCTGGGGATACTTTCAGGTGGTTGGGCGAGGGTGGCAGTGAGATGGGGTGATGGGTTTTTTCAGTTTGTTCTGTGTTTTTCTTTCTTTTGTTCTTCCCTGCAAAGGTCAGAGTTGTGTATTGTGACCCTTTCTTACTATGTAGTATAAAAAGCGAGAATACCCTTTTTTAAGTGAGAAGTATGATTCTTCCCAAAAATCTCTTAATTTGAAGTACCTTGTGAGCCACCAGATGGATATGTGCTGGTTAGGAAGGTAAGAAAGCCAGCTGGCTGTCATGACAGGTAGGAACTTGGTAGTATGATATAGCAAATAGGGGTTACTTACCCTACCTCCTCTGCCCTGTGGCAAAATCAACTGTATCATGTCATATCTGACAGATCTTTGGCTTCAGTTCCCTTAAGTTTTCCCAAGGTTGGGGGCTCTAATGTTTCTTTTGGTGTTCTGCATGGTGTTATTCTTACCTCAGAATCCTTTTTCTTTTCCTGTGGTGTTTTACCCTTATCTGTCATGCTGTGATTTTGGTATATTATTACTTTGACCCTTCCTTACTGTTAACAGATTGCCCTCTGTATTCAGAGGCTACTCTTTGGCTGATCAGGTGAGTGTGGAGTGTGTAAATGCAGAAGTCTTGCAGCCAGTGTTAGTGGGGAGAGGTTAATGACTAACTCCAGCTGGATAAAGGGCAAGGGTATAAGGATGGCATTTAACAGACTGGGGCTTTATTTGACCCTGATTAATAGAGGGGAGGAGCTTCATGTGTTAAGCAGAAGTAACATGGAAATAGGTAATTCAAAGATCTAGAGTTGAAACAAAAGAGACAACAGTAACAACAAAAGTTGATCTGAACCTGAGGAGAAAGTTTTTGTAGAGGAGGGAACAGTTCAGGCACTTTGGTTTTTATGTTGGCATGGTTATGTACAGACCCACAGCAGCACTGGCCTAGCACTGAAGTGGAATAGGCTCAACTATGTGATCATTAGTCATTAATCAAGACTGCCTCAGTGTCTGCCAGTGCATTTGTTGACAGAGATGTGGAGGTGGCCGTGTCCTCATCCACTGGTGGAAGAGGGAGTCAGTATGAATAGAACCATAGAATCAGCTAGGTTGGAAAAGACCTCTGAGATCATTGAGTCCCACCTTTGACCTAACACCACCCTGCTTACTGGACCATGGCACTGAGAGCCACGTCCGGTCTCTTAAGTGCCTCCAGGGATGGTGACTCAATGACCTCCCTGGGCCGCCCGTTCCAGTGCCCAGTCACTCTTTCTGTAAAGAACTTCTTTCTAATGTCTAACTTAAACCTCCCCTGGCACAACTTAAGGCTGTGCCCTCTTGTTCTACCGCTGGTTGCGTGGAGAAGAGACCAATCCCCACCTGGCTACACCCTCCTTTCAGGGAGTTGCAGGGAGCCATAAGGTCTCCCCCGAGCCTCCTTTCCTCGAGGCTGAACATCCCCAGCTCCCTCAGCCTCTCCTCACAGGACTTGTGCTCCAGACCCTTCACCAGCCTCGTTGCCCTTCTCTGGACCTGCTCCAGCCCCTCAATGTCCTTCCTAAACTGAGGGACCCAGAACTGGGCACAGTACTCAAGGTGCAGCCTTACCAGTGCTAAGTATAGAGGAAGAATTACTTCCCTGGCCCTGCTGGCCAACTATTCCTGATCCAGACCAGGCTGCCATTGTCCTTCTTGGCACCTGGGCACACACTGGCTCCTGTTCAGCTTCCTGTCAATCAGAACCTTTGTCAGTATCCCTAAGGACCACCTTCCCTGTGTCCTGCTGAGGGATGGCATTGTCAGGGTTGGTCCTGCAGTACCTGGTGCTTCATGCAGCTTTGGGGACTTCACCAGTGCAGGTCGTAGCAGGTGGATGGTCTGTGTGTTGTTGTTGGATGCTGGCAGCCACATACTTTCCATGAGTGTCAGTTTCTGGGTGCTACATGTATTGCTGGCATTTGTTGACATGGGGTTCATCAGGCTTTGGATGATCAGTGGTGACACAGAGAGCCTGTTACGTTGACTGACCACCTCGTAGTCACACACACTGCTGCAGGGTGGAGCTGCCTTCTCTTGTCAGGATCTTCTAGTGGTTATTATGCAGTTTGATTGATATATTTGAATAAGACATTGTAAGGTAGTGTTCCCTTGGTGGAACAAATCACCAGTGTCTTCCAGCTTTTGCTGCAGGTTGATGGAGAGCTCTGTGGATTTCCCTTCAAAGGCTGAAACTGCTTAGCTATAGTTGCTGCATATATATCCCATTATTTGCTTGGATGATGTTACCAGGAGAGGGAATGTTACCATTACTGTCTTGTCAGGACTTTGTCAGGCACTTGCCTATTGTCATCCTACAGCAAGGACGAGAGGAATACATTTCTTACTATTGTTCTTGCAGTTCCAAAAAGATGCTGAGACGCTGTGGTCATATGCAGTGCAGTAGTGCTGCCAAGATGGTCTATTCCTCACCCATTTCAGCTGCTTTTGGTTACTCAGCATTACAATATGCTCAGGATCACGCTCCCAGACTTCTGTTTTTAAATGATGCTAGCAAAGTTTTGCTGACATTTTCAGAGACTTAACCCTCTGCTTGGTGGTGATTGGAAGCAATGAGTTATGGTGGCCATAGTGTTGGCAACAGTGAATCCTATGGCTCCAGTTCTCATAAAGGTCCTTCCTAGGGAAAATGCTTAGGGAAGACCTGCATTCCAGTGGAACAATGCTGATCCACTGAAAGAATAAGGTCTTTCATCTTGGTAATGGTTCTCTTTCTGGTCTGAAAATGCAAGGGAGATTCGCAGAGGGAAGAGTTTATCCTGTTTTCTAATGGAAATGGGAAGTTTAATAAGTTGTGTCTGTGCTGCATGGAGAGCCAATGCTGGTGACTGCAACGGGAAAGATCCACTTCTTGAGTAAGTGCTAAAACCAACTAGTCCTGATCCTTCTGGCTTGCAGAAAGGTGATTTAAATTGTACATCCCAGTGATCTATGGCAACCAGAAAAAACTGAGTGGAAGTTGGGAGTTCCTCTCCTTGTGCGGAAACTAAAACCTTCAAGATGGAAAAGGGGAGTGCATGGAATGCATTAAAGCAAGAGAGACACATTTTTATTTCTAACGACACAGCATTTAAAACTGATTTAATCATGAAACAATGGCAGTTCCTAAAAGTGTCTTTCAAAGACATTTCATGTTGTACATACCCGATGATCCACAGAAAGGTCAAGTTTGTTCAAATACCTAATGAGTCGCTTGAAGTGTGTGTATAGAGAGAAAGGACTTGGCTTCTACCCAGCAGTACAAGTTGAATTTTGCCTCATTGGAGGGGAAATCAGTACAAAGTTCAGGCTCTTTCACTGGAAGTGTGTCATAAACTGAAACGGCAGGACCTGATCTTTAGCTTAGTAAGCTTCCCTCTAGAAGTTGTTGAGGTTTAACCCAACGAGCAGCTAAACACCACACAGCCATTCACTCGCTCCCCTGAGTGGGGTGGGGACAGAATCGGGGGAAAATGGTAAAATGCCTGGGTCTGGATAAAGGCAGTTTAATAGGACAGAGAAGGAATGGTAAATAATAATAATGATGAAAGAATACAAGTGGTGCACAGTGCAGTTGCTCACCACCTGCCTACCAATGCCACTGAATTTCTGCTGCCACCCACCTGAACATTTTAGGCCTGGTGCTATGGGGAGGGAGATGGGAAGGTGCTGTAGGGATGCACAGTTTCTGCAGGAACTCTGAAAGGAACACAGAGAATGGTACTTATCTGAGAAAATGTAGGTTGACTGTCTGGGGTATGAATGTCTGACTTTCCTTTGTAGTTAGGAAGCAGCAGGATAGAGTTCCCCTGACCTATTTAAAGCATCCTGGATGTAGCCATGTGTGCATATATTCCATGGCCAGGTGAGGTGTGTGCCGTGGAAGTTTTCTGGATTTTCTTCTTTTAAGCTTTCTAACAGCTTTGCAATCTTTAAAAACCAATAGTAAACATACGGAATTAAAATTGATTTCTCTTATTTAAAGGGAAAAGGCAGGCAAAGGGTGGCCCCTCTGTTTTTCTGCCAGCAGGGGCAACAAGCAGAGATAGTTGGACTGTGATAAAATAACTTAAGCATTTCTTCTGGCAATCCTTTGCTGGGGTTATTGACTTAAATGAAAGCAAAATGGACTGCCTGGAAGAGGCAACTGAACTGTTACAGGACAGCAATGGAATCTTTCTCCACATACTTGCTCAGGCAACTAATAATGTTAAAACAAAGTATAAGTGAACACTGAGGGATGGTGTTACTGTAGGATGGAGTTAACAGTAGGATCCTGCTGTTAAATTTCAGGGAATAAAGCACATGCTCCCTTCTTGCTTTCCTTAGAGAAAACATGATCTAGATAGCATTTTCGAGGACTCTTGGCTTGTGTTTTGCAGGCTCATTGCTGCCAACCCTAGCAAGGGCCTGCAAATGTGCTCGTGAGTTTGACCGACTGCTTTGAAATCTGAGGAAAATGAAGGAAGCCATCTGGCTTTGTTACTAAAAGACTGCTCTCAGATTTCTTCTGGCTTGCAGAGGAATACCTTTGATAAACCTCAAGGAGATTGTGCAATGCAGAAGGAAGGGAAACAAGTATCTCCCTGCAGGCTCATGCTCTTGGTGTTACAGACCAACCATCCTCTTCTACAGCAGAAATAGTTCTTGCTACAAAACCTTGCCTTAGACTGTCATATTTGTTTCCATATTTATATCCTAATAAAACAATAGGTCAGGAGAAGGCAGGGAACAGTTGTACCAATAGGACAAAGTGCCATAGAAGTTGAAAAAGAGCTTGTGTTGGCCTGAAATGCTGCTCTGCTGTTCTGTTTGTCTTGAAGGGCTCTTCTGTGTTTGAGGTCCCTCATCAGGTTACCAAAAGATTGAGGTCCTAGCATTCACTTGTACAGAATAATAACTTTCAGCGTGTCCTCAAGAATGCTCAGCATGTTGAGAAAGAAGAGTGCCACCACTCCGTATTGCAAATTAAGCATGAGTATCATGAGCAAGTGCAGGAATTGAGCTCTGTGTATCAGCAGAAGTTTTGTCTGTAAACATCAGCAAATAATTTTTTAATCCTGGTATCACAGTGTTGATATCTCAGGGAAATCACTACAAAAATGGATAAAACTACAGCTCAAAGTAATTATGTTTGTGTGTGATAATTCCACATGATTAAAAGTCTAATGGTAGAATTAAGTTGCATCTGAGTAAAACACAAACTACTCATTGTATTGCTGTCTCCAGAGGTTTAGAAACAGAATTATTTATTGACCCAGATGTATAATTTTTATAGTCATTAGAATAATTCACGAAACAACATAGCACTGATCAGCAAAACAGCAACTACACAGCCATAATTAGCACCTGGGGGGAGGAAATCTTAATTAACCATAGAAAGTTGCTAAGGATGCGGCCTGAGATGAACGATGGGTTCTGAGATCGTCTGCTATCTTGTGAGAAATCTGTGTTGAAGAGGGATGCTGTAATTCTCTTTGCTACCCAGTTAACTTCCGTCAGCTCCAAGAAGTTGTTCCAGTCCCATTGTACACTCTGAGAAATCTGCACTGTGGGAATGCCAGTGTCTCCATTTTGTTTGTCTTGGTATTTTGAATGAAAGAAGATAAAGATCCCAATGTTCAAGTTAAATCAAGTTTATCTTTCGTTATGAAAACTTCATCTCTGCAGTGCAGTAAATGGATGTAGCTGTGGGTGAGCTATTGCAGGTTGTGTGTGCAGACAGACTTACCTAATTTAATGTGACGGACAACATTTCATTTTGTTGAATGCTTTTTGTGACAAAACCTAAACTAGTTTGTTCTGTAGGTAAGACTAAACTAGGAGACTAATTAGGTAAGTCTAGTTATTAAATTAGTCTAGAGGCTAACTTAGGCAAGGTGCTAGTCTTGTGGTAGGAGTGGATTAGATGCTGCCAGCTGTTAAGTGTTTAATGATTATGCAAACTACATAAGTGGGCCTTTTACTAGAAAAGGATGGATTAAAGAAACTGCATCTACATCGCCAGCAGAGCAGAGACTTGCAGCTCTTCAGTAGCTGTTGTTCTTGACCCCAACAAACTGTTTACTGATGGCTTGTGTGGAGGGTTTCGAGTGTTGAGAAACTCTTCCTCTGCAGATAAACTGGGCTGTGCTGCCCGTGTTGGTCTGTGTGATGCCACGGCTGAGGGCAGCTGCACCTCTGAGCTTGCACAATGCTCTGCTTGTGGAGCTGCTGTTGGACTCGCTTGCTGGGTGGTTGCATCATTTTGTTCTCCTGGGTTTGGGGGGAAGTTGGCTGCTGCTGAGGGTTTAGTCTGGGCTTTTCCTCTGCCTGTTGCAAGGAGAATTAGGGATGTGGGCTGGGGACAGAGGCAGGTGGTGGTGCAGCAGGGCGGGGGCACGGCCTCGCTGGGGAGGCAGCTGTTCTGAGCCCACCCATGCTCACTTACTCATCTGCTTGGTAAACTGCCTGGGGTTGTAAAGCTTGAATTTGAAGGCTAGATTACATACCACAGCTCTTGTCCAAGTAGTAAAAGGATGAGTAGAACTCAATTTGGCAATGGTTTTGCCTTGACAGTTGCAATGGCATTTGAAACTGATGTGCTGTGATTGCACAGAGTGTTTATGGGACGTTCCGCTTTGTGGTGCGAGTGGTCTGGTGTATGAACAGAAACACGACAGCTTTATTTTTTGAACTGGTTTTCTGTTTGAAAACCTGCTCCTTTTCTGTTTTGACAGTGGAAAACTTTTCTTTTTCACTCTCACATAATACTATAAACAATGAATTGGGTATGCAAATACTCTTTGGGTACTTCTGGACAACTTGTGTTGAGCTTTCAGCCACCTGGGACTTGTATTCTAAACACTTGTAAAATGCATTCCATGCAGGCCTTCCCTTCTGTCCTCTTCCTCCAGGGAGAGGGAGAGTCAGTAAACCTGGAGGATTTTGCTTATAACTCCTCTGCCATGGAGTATCTGGTGCTTGGAGTTCCCATAGCCAGGCTCTGCACTCAGCTCCCAGCCCTGCTTCTGCCTCTGACACTCCTTCTTTTGGTCTCAATGGATGTTTGTTTTACTAAACCTTGAGTGCAGTGCATGTGTTAAATGTACCAGCATGGAGGATGCTACAAGGAAAAGCGTAACAAACTAAAAAACTGTGTGGCTGTGTTCCCAATGAGGGCACATTAGAGCTGAGCTGTTTTGAGCTGTGCACCCTTGAGTAATCAGCTAATTAAGTCTTCTCTGCTGGTGTCAGACTCGTCCTGTAAAGCCTCAAGTGTGCGAGCGGTGTCTGCACATCTGGACAGTGGTGCCTTCCCAAATCCTCCTCCCTGCCCTGCTCCGAGGTGGAGTTAACACACGGGCAAACTCAGCTGTGTGCATTTCCCTGGCCCCGGCCTCATGGGCGTGATGTTGGTGTTGCAATGCTCGCTGAAAACCTCGCCTGATCTTTCTGGGGACAGAGCAGAGAGGAGCTAAATTGCCAGCTTGGTTTTCTGCCCCGTCCACGAGCATAGGTCAAAGGCCTGGAATAAAACCTGTGGGACAAAGTTCAAGCCGAGCTGTTGTTTACATGGTTCCCAGCACGGCTTGGTCATGGGTGAGACATGGCAGTGAGGTGTTAATGACTCAGGGTTTAAATTTCTCCTGTCCACTTTGGAAGCGTCGGTTTAGTGGGATATTGTTACATGAGCTTATCCCGAGGGGTAGGTGCTGGATCCAAGCCTGGAGAGCTTCCCTGTGGCTCAAGGAGGAGAGCAGGCATCCTCTGTGATCATGGGCACATCCTTGCTGAATGGCTTGATACAAAGCTTGGAGGAATTTAGGAGAGTGCTGGAACACTCGTTTCGTCTGTTTTTGTTTCCTCCTCTTTCACTGTTAGGAGGAAGGCAGTAATTAATACAGCTGGGTGTTAAATGCAGCATTTTCTCTTGGCTCTGACTCCTTTCTGGCATTCAGTTTCCAGGCTTAGCACAGACAGACAGTAGCAGTCAAGTCTTCCAGTTAGCTTAGAATCCTTCCTAGGAGGCAAAACATTCAGTGATGATCTGTGCTCTTCTTATCTTGAAGATTCAACAGCCTAATATAGGAATAGTTAAATTTGTTTTAAAATGGAGTCCTTAATGTGCTGGTGTTGGCAAAGAATCTGGAAGCATGAACTCTGGGTAGCAACCTCATAAGCTGAAAAAGAAATAGCTTGCGAGTTCACTCACTCTCTAAGTGGTGTCCAAAATACACAGTTTCAGAAAGTTGCTGGGATGCAGTTTCAGTTCTTAATCTGTCCTTATTAGGATGATTGTGTGTGTGTCTGTGTGTGTCCCTTGCTGGAGCAACAGTTCAAAGTGCAGTGTCCTTTGTCAGCTCATGCACAGTGAGCGTGACACCTTTGGTTGGTAGATGAGACCAGAAAATGGTGTCTAAGAGCCTGATATGAGAAAAAGCAACTCATTAAAATCTTGGGGACTGTTGGTCTTTCTGGGGTTTGTCTGGATTTTTTTGTTTTTGAATGAGTTAAAACCCTAATTTGTTTCTTGAATGAGTTGGCATGATTGATAGGATCCAGCAAAGAGGTGAGCGTGGCAGTAAATGAAACAGAAAACTTTTTTGGCATCTCCTGAAGGAATGCTTAGGAAAGGACTTTTTCTACAGCAAAGTTAAACATAGTGTGGTTTGAGCACTGCAAGTGGGCAGCCTTTATCCAAAGCAATTTATTCTTGAAAACAATTTTACTATTTAGTTCCGCCACAGCATTGGTTACTGAAGAGGTCATTGAGAGGCTTCCACTGAGTCGGATGGTCTGGAGTCAAAATTTTAACTCGAGGTCATATTTTGTTTGTGCTTCTTGCTGATGAAAAGAGTATAAAGGAGCATGAAGAATATGCTCACGTCCAAAAGCAGCTAATGCACTTGGCAATCTTCATAAGAGAGTATTTGTCCAGTAAACAGAATGTAATAGGATCTAGTAGATTCCCAAGTGTGGAAGATGTGCTGTAATGGAAATTGTGTTAAGGCTTCAGTAACGCTTTGCAAAGTCTTCAGTTGCAGAGCTTTAAAGGTGCTTTTTATTGTCAATGTGTGTGATTTGCTTTCACCATCTTGTAAAATCAAGACCAAATGAGTTTTCATTTTTTCAGTCTGCTGCTAAGTTCAGTGTTTTGCATTACTCTAACTGAAATTGGGAACATCAAGTTGTCTGCCAAAGCAGCAATTAAATTGCTTCCAAGGGAAAAAATCCAATTATGCCCCCTCAGTCACTGCTTAAAATACAGCATCCACTGGTCTGGTGTGGTGTGGCAGTAGGAGGATTAATGGGAGAATATATTGCTCTCAAGAATTTTGAGATCATCCTCTTGTCATGAGAAATATGTCCAATCTCCAAGTCAAACCAAATTTGGCTAATTCTACCCAAGTTTTCTGTGCAATGACTGAAAATGATTTTGATTTTTTACTTGCTTCTTGACAGAAAAACCTTCCAAGTATAGCAGTTTGTTAAATTTAGTTCCATGAGGATTGTACAGTGCTGCTTTTAGATTTGTTTTAAACTGGAGGAGTCATTTAAATTATGCCCTGTTAAAACAAAGCAGAACACATACCAAGTAGCTTTTGCACTGCTTTTTATATGTTCAGGAGACCCAGTTACCAGGAATAGGCACTTAATTTAAAACTAGGTCAGTTGTCATGTATAGGTAGTTTAAATGAACCATACAATGCTCATATTGGCTAGATGGCTATTAGATAAAACATTAGTATATCTGCTAGTAAGTGTAAAGTGATAACAGCCTGAAGACTTGTTTCAATCCCTATTTCTCTTTTCTTACAGGAAAATCTTCACTGACGATTCAGTTTGTGGAAGGACAGTTTGTTGATTCATATGATCCAACCATAGAGAACAGTAAGTAAATAACTGACAAGCTGCTTTTCTGTACCTAAGTAACTTATCAGAAGTCATTGGTGTTATACACACTGCTTATGTGGGCATTTATGTATTAACATTAAAGCTCATTAATTAACTCTTAGTCTTATTACTCTTTTAAACCAATAGTTACAGTATTGCAGCATGGAAATCATTGTGTGCCTGTTTCTCCAAATAGCTGAATTATGGTTTAACACTAAATGAAGGAAAACCTAATGAATCTGGTTAAAATGCATCTCCTTCTTGTGCTGTATTATAATGTTAGACATCTGCTTCCCCTAACACAGTCAGGGCACTTGAAATTACTTATGTCACAGCTGTGTGAAAGAAAATGTGCCACTATATACAAGTATTCCCAAGTCTCACATGTCTCACTGGATCAACATACCCAGGTGAACAGAAAGCCAGCAGCATCAGGCAGGATTAAATGACTACGTTAGAAAGCAGACATGCTGTGGCCATGATAACGTGATAATCTTTTAAATTACTCCTTTCCAGCTGCTTGATAACAAGGCTGGTACACAATCAGCTTGCTGCAGATTCTGAGTAGCAGTTTTTTGTTGATATTAGTGCCTTTGTGAATATCTAGCAGAGAAGGTGAGTAAAGACACTAATACTAAAAATGCTTCCAAGAGCAAAAAGTCACTTCAGAGGTGGGTTACCTGGTATTTGTTACAATCCAGCCACCTCTTTCTGAGCTAGTAGTGGTCATAAAGTACTTAACAACTGCAGTGCTAGGCTGAGTAACTCCATCATATTGGTTTACTTTAATGGTGTGACTAATAAAACTGGTTTAATGATTGTAACCCTGGAGTTTCTTGTATTTTAATGGCTTCTGAAATGCAGTGGTAGCATACATTTTTAGTGTTTTGAGCATCTGCTGTAGGATGTTAAGCTTATGTGGTACTCTGTAAGTTTGAATGAAGTAATCAGCAGAACAAGGTTTCTTTTGAATATATATGTGGTAATAATTAAAAATCAGTAGCTATCAGGATATTTTACTTGGGATTATTTTACTGCTTAGAACCAAAATTCAAATGCTACTTTTTGAGAAACTCTCAGTTGCTTTAGCAAGTCAGAGTGGATAATTTGCCCCTTGGCCTGAATGATCTGGGTGCTAGCTCTTACACAGATGTCATTAACACTTTGCTTCATCCCTTTTTACTTTGTTAGAATTATAAGTAAGGTATGTTTTAAATTAAAGCTGTGAACAAAACTCTGGGGATTAAGTTTCTATATTTTAAATATTAATGTCAGTTGGGACAGGTTATTTTTTACTGTCTCTGTTATATAAATGCAAATTATTCAAAATAATCTTTTTAAGTTTTATGCAGTTATATGGGAATGAATAAAGCTTGAGAGACAAGCAGTCAAAGTCCCTACAAAATGCCAAGTCTGTGTCTTGTAGGATTTTGACACCTTGGTACAAGGTTAGCTGGTTTCATTCTTTACCTGGTGTCTGTAACTGCTGTTAGTCACTCTGTAGTTGTGTGTGTCACATCAGTAGTGTTTCCTAACTGTGAAAATACACTGTAGATGAATTTTGTTCTTGTTTGACTCCTGTAACCTGCACTGCTTGCTTGGTCTGAATTCTAAACATGGAACATTTCATGGCCATGAAGGCTTGTTGAGCAGGGGCATCTGGAAAAGGCTTAACTTTTCACTTGATTTCTTATTTATTTGGAAAACAAACAGCATCATTCATTTGATGTAAGTCTTGTGATCTGTGGTTGTGGCTGGAAGAATTAGCTTTTTGAAAGGTAGAGAATCGAAGAGCTCTTCTTGCATCAGAACATATTGCTGGGAAGTAAAGTTGAAAATATAGAAGTTATACCCTGAGGTTCAAAACAGGGAAATCTGTTCCATCTTTAAGCCCAAGAAGGCCTGAGAGAGACAATATTTCAAAAACACTTCTGTGAAGAACAGAAGAGAGAACACATTCTAATTTAACATCGAAATTTTAAATTTATTGTAAGTATCTTTTATGAGACAGAGATTTGAAACTAGGTTTGATGTGTTTAGTATAAGCTAATTCTTTGGACTCAAGTATATAATGTTTTCAATATTTTTTTTCTATATATAAATCTTTAACTAGTTCAGTCTTTTGACGCTCACATCTGTATGTTTCTGATTCTGTGCAGGGGCATAAGAAACAAAATATGTGGTGAACTCTTGCACTTTTCCTAGCTTGTAATTTCAAATTCAGTGGTCAGTGCTGGCAGTAAGGGTTGAGAAGAAGTCCAGGTTCCTATACCAGGGACAATGCTGGAGAATGTTGCATTTTTCCAGTGCTTTATAGTAAGCAGGTCATGAAACCTTTTCAGTTTCCCCTTGTGGTTGGGTCTATAAGTGTAACAAAACTTGGAATGAAAAGAAGTACATGGTAAAGGATAGACTGACCTGTGTGATTTCTGTTTTGTCTCCAGATAATTGTCCTTGTAATTTATTACAGTGTTCTACCAGCACTGATGACAGGGTAGAAAGCTGCAGTACTGCTGGTAGCTTAATCTTTATAGTTTTTGTCTTCAAATAACAAAACTTGCAGAAAATGCTGAGTTTAAAGCTGAATTATATAGAAGGCAATCTGTAGTCAAACTCTTAGAGGAACAAGTTGTATAAGTCTTGAACAGTAGGAGTGAGACCTACTATTCTAGTAATTTCATTTTTTAAGTGTGAAAATCTCTACCTTGGAAATTGTGGAGGGAAAATGAGGTGCATCAGATTCCACTGAGTGTTTGTGAAGGTGAGCACTGCTCCACTGCTGCATTTTCCTTTGCTCATTTACTTAAGTTAACAAGTATGTTGAATTCAGTTGCTTCTACTAAGCTGGTGTATCAGGAAGGGTAACCTGTAGTGTTTTGTGGCAGCAGCAGAGGTGAGACCTCATTGCGTAGCAAAAGAGACTTTCCCTTTCTGAATGTCCCAACAGGAGTGACACCATGATGAGAGGCTGTTCTTGAGACAGCCAGGCTGAGAAACTAGTGGAACTGCTACCTGCAGTAATGTTGGAAAGAGAAGAAAGATCCCTGGAGAGCAGGGTCCTGTGGAGGGAGTCTCTGTGGACACTGGGCTGGATGGGGGTTTGAAGGCAGGTTAGCACACATGACCTAAGACCAGTGAAATTTAAAACTCAAAAAATTTACAAGAATGAAAATTAGAATCTGAATTTGAAACTCCAGTAGGTCAGAAGGAACAGGTAATGAAGACATGCTCATTATCTCCATACACCCCATCTTTACAGGGTTGTCTTGTGCTGCAGAAAAGATGACTGCCCAAGTCTCAAATGTTTTTGCCAGGTCCACCAAAGCCTGCTGAGCTTCTTTTTGATTTTTGTTGCAGTTTTGGAGGAGCTTCAGGCACTGCTCCCCAGCTCTGGTTTTCCTTTCTCTCCTAGAGCAGGGTCACTAGCTCCCTAAGGAAAGGAAGACTCTTACCCCATTGGCTTCCTACCTCCATCCCATGCTTTTTCATACAAACGTGAGTAGACATGTATTAGAAAGGAAAGGGGGCTGGAGGAGCCCTGGTAGCTGTACCTGTGAGTCTGCTAGAGCATATTTAAGGCTAAACTTCTTCCACAAAGGGTGAATTGTGATTCTCCTCAGGAGCTGCTGGTGAGCAGCCTTCTCAAGGGGTGGGCAAGTGAGGCTTCCGAGAAAAATTAAAAATAGCTGTGTTGCATCACACATCTCACTGTTGTGAAAGATGTCCTGACAGATCAGTGACAGGCATTGGCTTTGGAATGAAGACAATGGAAAGGGATGCAGGAGGTGGTAACCCAGGAACCCTTATGAGGTGGTTGTATTTAGCTACCAGCCAGTAGCTCTGCAGCAGTGGTGTTACACCACTCTCATACTTTCACTCAGTATCACTGTGGATCTGAAAGGCTGCATTTGTTTGCCTGCCCTTTTTTTTTATCATCATAATGGCTTGTTTTCACAGCAGCTGTCATTTGAGTTGCATATGCAAATCCTTTCATTCATGCTGGTCTCATTGCAATGTGCTTGATCTTGGGGTAAGGCCGATCACTGGAGTTACACATTGTGCAAAGTGTGGGGATGTCCTGTTGCAAGGTCCGTGTTCCAGTTGATGAGCAGCATTTTGCAGGTGCTTATTTTATAACTTAGGCGTGCAGAGATTGCTCAGGTCTGCTGAATTCAGTCCTTGATCTACCAGGAAGAGCCAGGCTGTGCAGTGATTGAATTGCTGTTGTTTTTCTTGCTCATCAGCACAGCAAAAGGCAGTGTGCCCCAGGATGGCAGGTGATGGGACTGGAAGTGGTTGATTCCTCTGGATCAACAAATCACATTAAATACAGTTGCAGGTTTTTCTGAAGATGCAGTTCTTAACGAGGAATTTTTTTGAAAAGCTTCAGCAAAGAAATGAAAGTCATTAATTGTGACTTCATGGAAGCAGATTTGTCTTCATGCAGTGGGCTGTGCTTAGTGCTGCAGGGCTCTGCACTGAACTAGCAGTTCTGTGGTGACTCCTCCACTGTTTCCCTTCCCCTGTCTGTGTCACACTGTCTTCCAGCACTGATGATGATGATGGTGTCTTTGCTGGGTCTCCTCTAGGCTTCCAGAGCAGTCTGGAAAAGCTGTCGTCTGTCCCTTTTTAAATATTAACTTCATGATGCTCTTGAAGCTGCTTTGACTGCAGAGTGCTTTGATATGTGAAGTGTCAGGAGACTGGAGAGGGACTGTTATTGCCATGCACCTGTTAATGCAGTGTGTGTCTCCAGAGGAGTCTGTTTTCCCTCTGACTCGAAGCGAGGATATTGTGTATAGCAACACTGCCTGTTAACATCTGTTCAAACAAACAGTTAGTGCCCCTCATGGTGTTCATCCAAGGCAGAGAGCTGTTCTGGATCCGTGTTTTATAACCTAAAACTTCTGTGCAGCAATGACAACAGCGTCCAGACAGTGACTTGAGAGCAGCACATGTGCTAAAGCAGATTTCTTAGGGGATGGTCAGGGTAAGGCAGGGGCTGTGTCTTTGATTCTCTGTTTGAAGTGATGTGTGCTGGTATTGTAATGGAAGTTTGTGTGTATGCTTTATTTACACTGTTGATTTGGACTCTCTGTTAGCTTGGCTTTGCTCCTTGAATGGCTCCTTTTTTTCAAAAGGGTGCTTTGATTTATGAGGTGGGTAGAAACCTCCAGTTTCAGCTATTTCAGCCCACTTACTCAAGATAATGCTCAAATTGTGGAGGCTTGTGGGGCAGTGACCTTGGACGGAGGAGGAAAGTTGGACAGCTTCAGCTTCTAGGAGACCCTGGTCCAACCCAGGAGGCGTAGGCAGGGCACTGCACAGGGATTGGGAACATCCAGCTGTGCAGCTTTGGGAGGCTGTGGGACAGCTTAGCTAGCACTGCAGTGACCCATTCAGCTTACTCTGCGTCCCTGCTCATCACTGCAGTGACTGCCGAGGTATATCAGGGCTGCTGATATTTGGGGAAACCACCCCAACCAGAGGACAGCACAAACTTCACTCAGTATGTCACACTGTCCCATAATGGTGTCTGGAGTGCATCTTGAAGGCCAGAGCAGAGCTCCCAAGCTACGTTTGCGTGCTCTGGTCAGTACATTGTGCCTTGCAAGAGCTGTGACACTGTTTGCTTGTGCAGTTGCATAACACAAACACTGAGTAAGATTCCTCAGCTCACGGCACGCTGGCATTTCATGAATCTGAGGAGGGGAAGCAATTCTCATCGCTTTTGGGACTGAATGTGCTTCGTGACTGAGGACTAGATGGGCTGGTAGCTACAGCAGATGTGAGAGCAGCATGGTGACCTTTTAGCTAGTTGTCATTATTTACGTTTAGTATATTCATAAGTTAGGATCTGTGTGGTTTAGTCCCCAAAGATTTTTTTTTCAATTTTTTTTAATCAAGATCACTTACTTCATGGTATTTAGGAAACTGATCTTGCTAAATTGCTTGGAAACTGAGGAAAATATCCTATTATAAGTTCAAACTTAGCTTTGATGCTAATTGTATTTAAGTGTCTTGTGTTACCACAAATTACAGTTGCCTCGAAGTGTCTTAGAAATGCAGGTAAACCCCCTTTTCTATCCTTTCCTTTTAAGAAAGTAAAGGAGAAACTGCCGCATCCAGTATGAGACTCTTCTGAAATTAGAAATCTGAAAGTAAATTTTTGGGTTTTGCTGTCTGCAATAGACTAGTTAAAAGTACAGCACCTGATGGAGCTTTTTATTGCTACTTTAAAGTCTGTAACTAAAGGTTTTTTCTTAGTGTCTTGGCTGACCGTGGCACAGATAAGTGACTTCTGATCCCTTCCTTGTGTGTGATTCTGACATGTTTATGTATTTCTTGTTTGTTCTAGCTTTTACAAAACTGATCACAGTAAATGGTCAAGAATATCATCTTCAGCTGGTTGACACTGCTGGCCAAGTAAGTTCTTTTTCTTTCCTTCTTTGAATCTTTCTTCAGAGTTAAGACAACAGGTTTGAGCTAAGTTGGTAGTGACCATGCATTCAGGGGTGAAAGTTAACTTGAAAATGATTCCTGTTTAGCCACTAAAGAACTTTTCTTGTAGTGTTTATTTGAAGGCTTTGGTTTGCATTTTCTTAGTGATTTTTCGGGTTTTTTTTCATGTCTATTGAATGAATATCTGAAACAGGGAACAGCCTTAACTCTGATATCCCACAAGTTCATAAGTAGCTTGTTTGATATTTACAGAGTAAATTAGCAGTTTTGCTGTAGATGGAAAAGTGTCACTTCAGTAAACCATGGGGAATTCTTCCATGACCTTTTCCTATTTGTGTGTGCTCCAGCTCCATACAGCACCATGGAACAGCCATGGGGAGTAGGCAGAAATGCAGGTAGTCCTTACTGGGCTGCCAATAAACTGCTGCAGTTGGTTTACATTTCAACGTGGTGGCTCAGAGTGCTCTGAGCTTCCCGTAATGACAGGGAGCACAGCAGGGGACAGGGAACACGTGTCCTGGAACGTGCTGAGGAGCTCCCCAAGTGCAGGTGTTCATTACACCCAGGTATAGGTGTTGATTACACAGTGCTGCTTGGCTGAACTTGCACCGCACGTTCCGTGCACGGGAGTGCTGCCTCTTTTGAAACGCTCTGCATTAGGAAAAAACCCATCAGGGATCATTAAAACCCTGTATTGTTATCCTTAACTTCTTTATGCTTACATGTTCTTACCTTCTGTGATCTCATGCTCTGCCTTTGGGTTTTTCCAAACTGAGTAGTGTTAAACAATGTTAGTGTTATAAAATACGCTGCCAGTACTTAAGACTGCAAAGCTGTGGGATGCTTGCTCATAGCTGGGAGACTGTTCAGAAGGGCTGTAACCTTCTAGGTATGTTTGATTTCTTTCTTTAAAGAGAGCCACGCTGTGTTTAGGTGGTGTCAGCTTGTGGTGCTCATCAGCAACACGTTTAATCTCTCAGAGCTGCCTGAGCACAATAGTGGCCACAGGTTCTGGGGCAGGGTTGTTTGATGAGGATTGTTCTGCAGAGGAGAGCAAGGGTGAGAGAGGGGCAGGCTGAGAAGTGTGAGCAGCAGAGGAAGCTCTGTAGGTGTCACTTTGTGCCATTATAAGGGCACTTACCTTACAGCTCTGATTGTGTAGCACAGTGATGAAAGAAAAACTTCTCTTTGAGGAGGAAATTGCCTTCTGGGAAGGCAGTGTAACTCACATACCTCTGTTGCTGAGGATTGATTTAATGTTATACAGTATTGTAGAGCCAAAATAGCTTCTTTCCCAGCCTGTGGTTATTTTCAGATTTAATTCTTCATGGAATGATTTGAACTTTGATTTCTGGCTCACAGGGTTAGAGGGGAGAGATGATGTTGGGTTATGGAAGGTGTGGCTTGGACAGATTTCTTTTTCAAGTCTGTCTTGCTTAGTGGTCCATAGGGAGTCCTTGTGTGCATACAGCACAGCAAAGATTATATTGTACATTTGTTACATGTACTTTTGAAAACCTGACTATGGCTTCAAAAGTTGTAGCAATGTTGTTATATCACTTGACAAATTTCTTAATTGGACCCACAATTTCCAGGGAGTTTGCAGGTTTTCTTCCTTCTCCTAACAAGTTGAAAATGAAGTCATGAATTAGGAATAGGTGAGGTTATGGCACTAGTTTTTCTTGGTACTCCTCCTCTGTGCTGTGCCTCCTTACCTGTCATGGTTATTTGCAGAGCTTTGTGCAGTTCAGTTCACCAGGGTCTTTGTACAGGGTCACAGAAGAGAAGTGCAAAAGGAAATCTTACCTAACACCAAATTCCAGCTGGGGCAGTCGTGAGAAATTCTGGGTAAAGTCAAGCAACTTACAGAGTTGCACTTTCACCTGCTTTACACACAGACTAGCCTGGATCCCTTCTGTATTGACTTTGGGATTACACATCCAACTGAGTGGCAGTTTGGCATTTCAGGGGAGATGGGGGAGGGCTGCCCTCTGTGTGAAGCAATAAAGGCAGCTAAGGGCAGCTTTTGTCGAGTGTTATTCGTTCAAACTTTTTTTGGCTGGATCTGTGAAGTTGATTTATAAAGAGTTTTTCCTCTTTTGCCAATTAGGGAAGTTTGATTCCTTTTGACTGTCTAGATTTAAGCTGTGTGATTGCACTGCTCCATCTGTTCAGCCATGACAATATACAGAGAGGTTATTTGGTCTTCAGCTAAAATTAACATCTTCAGAAGCATAGGTTTAACAATTTGAGAACTCACCCATTAAGAAGTATGGCTGTTGTCAAAATGGAAATGTTTCCTAGGAATAGTCTTTGGAACAACTTAGCTTTTTAACGTTGGATTCCCAGGGTTTGTGTTGCATTACCTGCAGTCTGTCAGTCTGTTTCATTTGCCTCTTTGGTCAGTCCCTTTTCCAGAGGAGTAATAAATTCAGGGATTAAGTTTCTGGTGTTTTGTTTGTTTTTTATTTGTTTAAATGCTTGTCATATAATGTAAACTTCGAGTTGTCCTAAAGCAACTAATTGTATTTCTTGCATCTTTAGTTGATAAACATTAGTTAGTTAGTAAGCCACAATTATTCACTTTCTATAATTTAGATGTAATCAGTGTCACTTGAAATTACAAAGTGCTAGATCCTGTCGTCAGCTGTTGAAATTGGGATTCCGAAATGTATCAGCAGCAAGATAAGAGACGTCGTTGCTAATTAGTGGTGGGACAGAGTAGGTATTTTGTGCTAATACAAACTGATAATTAAGCAGGATAAGAGGATTGGGAATAGCTTCAGCTCATCCATGGTCTTAGAGGGAATAAAATAGAAAAGCTGTAGATTAAGTTGTACAGTATACGGACTGACTTTTAGCTTTCTCTTAATTTAGCAAAGATTCCACATCTGACATTATGATGAAAAAAATTCTGAAAGTACTACCCACATAAAGTTCACCTTATGTCTTAGAAATATGACCAGCTTATCTGATGGTGATCTGATAGCAGTGGGTTCTGAACTGTGGCACCCTTAATTTTAAATGCAATATTCCTTCTACAGGATGAATACTCCATATTTCCTCAGACGTACTCCATAGACATCAATGGCTACATTCTTGTTTATTCAGTCACGTCAATAAAAAGGTAATAAAATCGGTTGTGCTCTTCTGGTTTAGGTGTTTTCTGGGTTTAGCTCCTGCCTCTGCTATTATGTGTGATTAATTGAATTAAATGTCTCTTTGCCTTAGAAATGCAATAGATATTAAAATTAATGTTTTTTTCAGAAATGTCCCCTCAGATCCAAATGTCACAGGCACTTTGCAGACTAATGTGCAAGGTGCCATGTAAGAAATGAGACAGTGCTGAACTGCATTGTTTTGAGGTGTAAGTAAAAGTACAAAGAGTGAATTCAGGAATAAGTATATAGTTCATTATTCTTTCATCAGATACAAATGCAGACTTAAACCCAAACTGAAAGGGCACTGTACATGTATGTGAGGTACCCAGTTAGTTGCTAGATCTGTCCTTCAGCCTTGTAGCTTTTTACAGTACTGAGATTTCTTTGACTTCTTGTCTTGGATTGTTCTGATTAACCATCAGAAATTTTCTTATAAACAGCAATATATGACTCTTGGACTGCAGACTCACTCTTGATATGCTGCAGCAAAGAATCTCACTTGAAGCTTTTCCCAGAGGATCTATTATTTCCATTCTGTTAGCTGTCCATTTCACATGAGGGCAGAGGCCATTGTAGCTGGAGTCGTTCACTTGACTTTGTCATCCTCTTGTTAATTTCTCCCTTCCTCTGTTCATCTTGCTAGTTTAAATACTGGTTATTCTTGAATAGATGTTGATTTTCTAATAATGTACAAGATCTTTGTTACAACAGAGGAATGAATCTTATTTTCTTAATTGTTTTTTTGGTTAAACGACTAAGATCTCAGATCACTTTCATCAAGTGCAAGAGAAGTGGGTGCTTGCCTTGTACTTGAAGGCAGCTGATCAGCTTTCTGTGAGTGCTGAAGCATTCCATGTCTGTTCCTCTAAATTGGACAAAACCTGTCATTTCAAGTGCTCTTTAGCAGACAATTGTAAGACAACTTGTCTGTTGGCTCTTCTGTACTCCTCAAAGAAAGGAAATGCTCTGGTTCTGAAATTCTGTTGCTTGCAAGGTCTTTAACATTGAACAGAATTCACAGTCCTTCATTGTTGGTTTTCATCTTCAGTTCTGAAGTAGAGAAGGGCAAACTTGGTTGGCAGCTAAAGGATGTGTTCTTTCTCAGCCCCCCAGTTGTTGCCTCATGATGTCTTGAGCTTAGCAGCACATGAAGAAATGAAAACTGTTTTCTGTGGTAGCATTCAGTTGGTTAAACCAGAAACCAAGTTATGGTGAAAGTGTGAACAGGACAGAATAGGTTAAGACTGCAGGTAGAAGCTCTTACCATCGGTATTTAGACTTGATCAGTTTATTCCAAGGTTGTTTGGTTTGTGGGGGTTTTTGCTCCTTTAAATTTTTCAAGTCCTGGTGATCCTGTCTTGTTCAATTCCTCATGTTCTGGATCAAGACAGTGTTTAGACAATAGGAAAGGTCTTCCACAATACTCTGATAGCATCAATGACTTTCCCAGGCAATCAGATCACTGTTACCAGCTGTCCTGACTTCTGCCCAAGTGTGTGTATTGATCCAGTTAGAGTGAGAGCTTTGACACCAACCTTAATAGAAATGCTCTTTTAAAACTGCCACCTTCCCTGCTAAGCTCCAGTGGGAAGTTTAAATAGGACTTGAAGAAAAGCTAATGCCCTACATTTTTCATGTTCCCAGGCTCTCAGCAGCAAGGTTACTGGGAGGTTTTTGCTCTAGTTCAACTTAATTAAATTCCAATTTTATATCTTCCTAGGTTCCATGATTTTGTGTAGCACATTTATCTGACAACTAGTAATATTTTTTTTCTTTTGCATTTCACACATTTTACTGTTTGCTGTAACCCATTTACTTGACAGAACAGATCTCTCACAGTTTCACAGATTAATGTGATGAAATTCTTTTTGAAGTGGTCAATATCTGCCTTGAAGTGTGTCCCTGCTCCTTCTAACCTTAATAATTTGAAAAGCTTTCTAGAACATTATTTGGTCAAGCCAGTTTCATTCCTGTCTGGTTTTAGCAACTTATTTCTGTGTCAGAATTGTTTCGAGTTTAAATAGCACTTCTCTTGTGGTTTCCACCTGGATCAGTTAACAAAGATCAATTGTTTGTTTGTAGTATTTTTGCTGAAAAAGGAGACTTGTGAACTATCTTAACTATCTTAGACAAAGGGAGAGGTACCTGGAGTTGGGAAATGGGAAGCCTAGGTTGCAGGAGAACCCCTGGCAGCATTGTGCCCTGGAACCTCAGGTGGGAACTCACCAGGGTGCTGTGATGTTTTTCTGGCTAAGCTGGAAACAACGCACCTGATAGGGAAAGGAAACAGAGCTTGCCCTGTGCCAGGGATTCAGTTATCCTGTGCCTAGGATGCTGAGATCCTTCCTCTTTCTTCACACTAAGAAACAGTTTTGTGATCTGTAGCAGATTATTTTTGGTAGTATTTTTATTCTTCTTTCAGTTTGCAGGGTTACCACATTCTGTGTGGCATTGCCTCTCAACTCTGTCACAGCCACGCTCCATTTAATTCTTATTTTATATATAATTATGAGCGTCCAGGACAAGTTCTCAAGATGAGAATTTCACTAATACTTTTCAGCATAAGCTCTTTGTGTCCCTAAAATCGTTTCATTGATTCCACATTTTCCTGTAATGTGTAGTATCCAGCTTGAGTTGCCAGTAGTAAGTCGTGCCAGACTGAGTCAGGCTTTTGTTTACAAAGAACTCATTTTCTTGATAGGATATACTGAAACTATTAGCTGAACATGGAGGAGCATTGTGTTCTACTCAGTCTCAGAAATTATTGCTGAAGTCAGGCAATTTTACCTACTTGACAGAAGATCCATCTTAAATGTGGTAGCATTTTTTGTTCCAGAAGTGAGAGGTTTTAATGCCTTGAATAGTGTGTTTAGGAACCAGGTCTTTGATTGCTCTGAGATGGAAGTGTGCTTGAGTGCTGCTCTATTTTTAAGGGTTTCAATTCTAATTGAAATGCAGTGCAAGTCAAGACACTGCCTGTAGCTAACAACCTTGGAAACTGGAAAAGTTTCTGCCCTTTTTTTGTTGTGTGTCTCATCTGTGAGTCTGTGCCTCCCCTACAACAAATCCGAGTTGTGCACTTCATGTACCAGCATTTTTTCCATAATGTAACTAGAGCAGCACAACATCTGCTCTTCAACCCCGTTTATAGCTTGTTCCCAAAAGTAGTAAATGTCAGATGCAGTGGATTTTGTTAGTGAGCTTTTTGGCTTCTTGGTATTTCACAGTACTGCTTCTTACCTCCTGTCATCTAAACTTCACGTGCATGGTAGGGGAACAGATGACAAATATTTAATAATGACTTTTTCAGTGCCATCCTGCAGATCAGCTTACTCACTTTCCATAGAAAATTTAAATTTCAGGCTTATTTTGGCTTTTACATAAGTAAAACTTTATATATGAACTAAGTGTTCTTAAAAACAGATTTAAGATGGAGCCTGCTTAACTAATTACTTTTTCTTTCCAATTGCTTTAATTTGACATACTCATCCAGGGCTCTTGGACTGTAGCAGTTAAATTTCTCACTGCAGATACGAACCAGATGAGAGGTGGGAGGGACTTGGGGTGAATCTGTGTTAGATGCATCAGTCCTGGGCAATGTTATTTATTCCTGCAAATGCCATAGCTGGGGAGGCTGTAAGGGTAGGCACAGGCTGGTCTGTGCTGCTGGGACCAGTTTGCTCTTGTAACACAAGTGGGTGAGACTTGGGGCACCTTTGTAGTTCTGCCACTATACATAGAGTAAGTTTTAAACACAGCAACCTGCATATGCATGTAATTGCTTGTGTATTGGGTATTGAGGATAAACATCAGAGTGCATGTGTGACTTCATCCCTTTATTTTGCAGTTTTGAAGTGATAAAAGTTATCCATGGCAAGTTATTGGATATGGTGGGAAAAGTCCAGTAAGTAGTGACACTTTCATCTCATTTCATTGCAGGCATGTTGCTAGTGCTTTGTTCAGTATACTGTAACTGTTCTGAAGTTCTGAACTTTCTTTCACAGAATACCCATTATGCTGGTTGGAAATAAAAAAGACCTGCATATGGAACGGTATGTGAACTCCAGAATGTGGGAAATGCAGGGCAGCAGCCCACATTCCTGTGGCTGCAGCGCGCTGGCTTTATTCTTGGCTTTCCATAACTGACATCAAATTGTAGGTTAAAATAAGGTACTGGCAAAGGAATTGTGTCCAGAATGTGAACTGCAAGCCCTGAACTTCTGTTGTAATGTTGATTTTTGCTATAAGGTTCCAGGGACAGTCATTTAACACTCCGTTTTTTGTTGAGGTTTTTTTTTTTTTTCAGAATGAGTAACAGAAGTGTATTTGTCACAACTGTACAATACCAGATGATGTTAGAGATTGTGAAAACAAAGCAGTACTTTGGGACAACTGCTCTTCTGGGTTACAGCAGTTTTATACCTGGCCCAGTGGTGCATTTGACAGCAGCCAAAAGTAAATGCTTTGGATCAGACTTCACAAGACATTCCTATTACAATGCACTTACGTGCTTCGGTACTTGGAGGTATTTCTTGACATATCAGATTCCAATTCTTCTGAAAGTTATAAAGAACATACTTTTCTTTCTTTCTTTGGTCAGGGTGATCAGCTATGAAGAAGGGAAAGCTTTAGCAGAATCCTGGAATGCAGCTTTCTTGGAATCTTCTGCTAAAGAAAATCAGGTAATGGATGTAAGAGTCACTTCATTCAAATAGCAATGTAGCGGATGATTCACAGTTTCACTTAATAAGGGAAGCTGAAATATTTGCATGTGCTCTACAGATATTTTGCATAGATGGAAACAGAACGGTTGCCTGCCTTCAGGTTTATGTGTACAGGTTTTTCCATGCAACTTTCAATGGGGGGAGGAAGTGAAGAACTGAAAGTTAAGCCCCTCTGAACACAGCAGGACACTTAGTGACAAACTAGAGCTTGGATCCACGTGATGGGTGGAACAGGGTCTGTTACCTTAAGTAGGAGGACACTGGTTACAGAGCAGTGAGTTGGTGTGAGGGGATGAACCTCGTGTGTTAAGGTGCTGGGCTCTCTAATATGGGGAATAGTCATTTTGTGGGTCCATGGGGTGGGGGGCACACAGGAAAGTGCTAGAACACAGCAGAAACTGTCAGGCCTGTAGTGAAGTTGCACAGTCTGACACATTTATACTTGTTGGTCTCCTGTCACAGAAAGGAAGTGTTTAATTACCTGTTAAATAGCATCCTATTCTTGGTTGCTCTAAATAACTTTTGTTAAAACGCCTCCTAAATATGTTCTGGTATTTGAATTTGTTCCTGTGGATAGTAATAATATTTTGTTATTGATTTGACACCGTATGTATCTGAGCTGCAAGAGCCTCTTAGTTTGGATGTGAGGTAATAGACAACTGCTGTAGACTGGGGAAGAGGAGTCTTCTTTTTCTCTTGCCTTTTTTCCCCCCTTTTTATCTCCTTTTTTTTTCTCTTTTTTTTCCCCTCTTTTTCTTATGTATTTTTTCCTATAGGTCTCAACAGCATCAAAGCTTTTGATTTTTGAAAATATAGACACAAGACAAGGTCTCACATCTAACGTAGCATGTGACATCCTTGTCTTCCTTGATAACATGAGCACAACTAAAAGGGCAGTCCTGTAGCTATGACAGGATCTGTTTCAGAAGCCTTTCTTCCTTCTTTCCTTCTCCCCCATCCCCAAAATCCAAGCAAACAGCATTTGTTCAGTGTTTATTGTCAACAGTTCTACAAGTTACTTGTGTAAAGTTGGATTTTCCCTGGAAGATTATTTGATTATTGCTTGGATTATTTTTTGTCACCAGATATGGAACACTTGGAGTTAATTTATCAGTATTTCTGTTTCTGGCTAAGACTTGCATTAACCTTATCAAAACTGGGCATGATAGAAGCATAAAATTTCTCAGTATATTCTCTGTATGCTAGGGAGCTTCAAATGCATGCCAAAGGAAATTAAATCAACAGTGTATAGAATAAACCTGTTAAACATCTGATTTTTTTCCACATCTTTATTTTAAATGACTTAATACTTCTGGATTAGGCAAAGCTATTGCCAGTGCTCATTTTCTTTTGGCATATGTTCACAATGTGTAATAGCATAGAAATTGATATCCAGCAGAATATCTTACTGGTATCCTTCTGGAGTTTTTATTGTTCTTGAACTAATGAAAAAAAGGTTGGCTATACTTATGCAAAGAAGCTATGAGCTTTCTGGGGTGCTTGGCATGTGCTGTATGTTGACTTGCTGCACTGACAAAGTCCCATTGACTGCCATGTGATTGTGCCTCTTCCTTAGTCTCAGACTGTATTAAGTTAAGCTTCCTGCTGAAACTTATATAGCAAGCTTGGTATCTTCAGGGAAATCAGAGTGGCAATTGTATGTGCAGTATGCAAAACCCTGGACAGGCCTGTACAAATCCCACCAAAAGAAAAATCACAAGTCGTGTGCATTCTTGCTGTCAAAGGTTTTCCTTCCAGCAGGATCCTCCCGAGTAACGATTACAGGCCACTGTAAATCACGTCCCTCTAGCAGCAGGTTGATGGGGACAGGTGCTCCAACACAGTTCCTCCTTCATGCCTCTTACATAATACATTTGGAAAATTTGTCCAGCTCGAAGTTTGGGAGATCATATGTCACTTCTTACAGCGTATGATCATCTTTCAGGCTCTGGTGTGTTTCCTTTGGAGGGTTGGCATGGATGGAGGAACGTGGGGAGGAGCCCAAAGCTCGCTCAGCTGCCTTAGTCTGTCTCTCAGACCTCCACCTGTGAAGAGGTGGGAGATTGAGCTTTGAGAGCCAAGTGTGGAGTCTGGACCTGTGAGGTACTGGGGGAACAGGAGACACCAGGCATTGTAACATCCCTCCCTGTGAGCTGGACCAGGAGAACCTCTGAACTCAAGCGGGTTTTTTCTTCTAAATCCTAATTTGACAGGGTAAAACCAGTTGATCTCTAGAGACAGGGTCTCTTCTCTTACTCTGAAACAGTCTCTGGTTTGATGAGGAAAGGGGTTTGCTTTGAACTTCATAACAAGCTGTGTTGTCATTTTCCTGGTACAGAGTGTTCACCTTGCATAACTCAACATTACTGGAAAAAGAAATCTGTTGGCATTTTTTCCTTTGAGGTTCATCCAAATAATCACCTGTACTGGCTTGGTACAGCAAATATAACTTGCCTATCAGGATTAATTCTAAACTCCTTCCAAAAGTGCTTTGGGTTCTGTTTGCTTAATAGAAAGCCAGTTTGCTCAAAGGGAGAGGCGGACTGGATTGGGAATTGAGAACTTCAGTAGAGAGTTCAAACGTTCCGGGGTGGGGGACATCTGTTAATTCTCTCAGAAACTGAGCATGGTGGACATGGAGCAGGGGAACGACAGTTTCTGGTGTGCTGGTCTGAGATTGGTTGGATATGTGCTGTTCTTCACAGCTGTGAGGAGGGAAGGTCTTTCTGCCACCGGGGTTAGACTGCACTCCATCAGCTCTGTGGTCTGTCCTCCAGAATGGCTCTGTTTGCAGGGAACTGCTGAAACCAGAGATGCTCCCCTAGAGCAGGATCTGATAGCAAAGGCTCCTTTCCCCCTCTTCTACCTTCCTGCTTTGCCCTCCCCACCCCACCCCACCCCACCAAAAATCCTGTTTAAAGCATATGTGGGAGTCCAAGGAGCATAGTCCAACACTACTGGGCAATTAAAACAGCTCTCTAGATTAACTTAAGCAAACTGTACCTCTTCTGCCAGGAGTTAGCAAAAGGTAACACATTCCAGAAATGGCATGACTTGGAGTAGATGGAAAGTGAGACAGGCGAAGATCAAAGCTGTAGTGATGATGAATGGAGGTGGGCAGAATTCCCAAGGTCAGGTACATCTGATGTGTCAGCTCCTCCAGACATGCATGACCTGGTAGGACTTTGAGAGGAGCCTGCCCATCACCAGCATATCAGTCAGCAGGGGAAATCCCTGGGCTTTGGGAAGGCAATTCTGAGACTTGATGGAAAAGACCTCTCTGAGATTACTGCTGGGCTATTATTGTCATGTCTCCTCAAGCTGCCTAATTATTACCAGACATGTTGAACTGCTTTGGCTAACTTCAGGTACTTCAAGCCTTTCTTGTGGAATTCCCTACTTAGTTTCACCTAGGCCATAGTAGAGTGCTTCATCTTAATCCCAGTGCAATAAAGTGGTGACTGAAATAGAGCCAGAATCCAAATTGGTCTTAAACCCAGTTGAAAGTTGGAGCCAGCTGTAACTAGAAGAATTTAGGGAGTAACGAGCAACCACATGGTGTTCATCCAGTTATATGAAATTCATTAGGTAGATTTCAAAAGGAGCAAGGAAGTAGCAAAAAATGTACTTCTTTCCAAAATGGAGCTTGGTTTTTGCTTATTTTTCAAGGGCAACTTCATCTTTGAGCTCAGAAGATGCAGTGCTCAGTGAATGCCTCAGAGCAGTTTGGGATCCAGGGGTGTGACATGTTTGGAGTGTGTTTGGACTGGCAAAGGATGGAGAAAAAACTCGCTCTTCCTTTACCTAAGTATTGTTCAAATTCCTTTGCCCAGTTCTGTGCCAGGATAAACCAGTAGTATGAGCAGTAGAGAGTTTCCTCTGAAATAATAAAGCAGCTGCCAAAGGATGACTCGGGCAGCTGTGGGCTGGGTTTGGGTGTTTGCACCTTCCTGGCTCGTGGCAGCACATTCCCGACTCCCTGCCCGTGCAGAGAATTCCACATCCCCAGCTGTCTGTCCTGCTCCCTCCAAGGGGCACATCTGCAGCAGCAGCTGAGCCTCTCATGTCTCCTGCTCCGTGCTGAGCTCCCCGAGCAGCAGGTGTTGCCCAGGCTGACAGGGATTTTGTTTCCTCAGGGGGAGAAAGGTAGAAGGAAGCCAGATGGCTTTCTGTGGGCTAGGTGTGACCCACATTCCATAATTGGAACATACGGAGGCAGATGCATACAAAGTCTGGCTGTGTTCTTTATTCCTTGTCACAAAACACAGCTTCCTGTGTTGGTTAAAGGCTCAGGCTAAAATTCATCAGCAGATTTGAGCTGGATTACAAATTCTGAAGTGTTAACTGTAGGACAGTGATTAAACCTTCTCAGTGAATATGTATTTTCTGTGAAATGAATTAACAAAGCCTGTGAACTCCTACATCTTAGTGCTTCAAACAGCACGTCTTTGACAGGGAATGTGCAGCTTCTTGGTTGACAGAGTTAAGTTGTGGAGGTTTTTTAATGGTTGCTGTGAAACGTGGGCATAAAGAACTTGTGTGTTAAAATGAAACCATTGACAATTTCGACTCCAAGGAAACAGTGGTGCAGTATGTTTGTAAATCAATGTTATTACCAAGTTTTGATTAAGGGAAACTCTTCATTAGTGGAACCAGTTTGATAGCAACTGCAGTGCATGGTTCTAGAGTCTAATTTGCCCAGGAAATGCGTTGTATCATTACTGAACTAATGAGCCACTTCTGCCAGGTTCTGTTGGGATTGCAGGAAACTCCATTATATGGAGGAATACTCTATTTCCAGCTGGTGAAGTATTTTAAATAGTTCCAGAGATCATACCGTGCACAAACAGTATAAATATGGGAAACTTTAACAGTCTAATCTTGTTAAGTTTGTTGTGGGGATTCAGTCAATGGGATTAATTTGGAAGCAATCCAGTTGAGAATTATATCTTGTGGAGGTGGAAAAACATGTGTTGGATCAGAATATGTAGTCATAAATCACAGGGTGCTCTTCAGCCTGCTGATTAAAACCAACAAACCCCCCTTTTTATCCTCTTTTGTAGTGTAAATGCTTTTATATAATGAACATACGTTTATACACTTGGAATTCCTGAAATGGATGTCTGGAGGTTACATCAAATGGCATGTCCAATTTGATCAGGAGACCATTGCCAAGCTCAAGATTCACATACTGAAGCACTAATCATACACTTCAGACTGTTTAAAGTGCAACCCCCTTTCTCTCAGAAGGGCTTTATCAGAGGATATTCCTTAATATTAGTGACTAGTTCAGCTTGTGTTTTCCCCTTGTGTTCTTGCACCAATACTGATCCTGCCTATCGGGAGGGTGAGAAAATCAAGAATATTAAAATAACCCTCCAACTGGGCTGTGCAAAGTCAGTGTTGAGAGCTGAAAAATCTGATATTACTCAGTATCTTAAAGACTACTGAGAGGAAATGAATTGGTTTATTCTCTGGAGCAGCACAGCATCAAAATCTTCTGTGCTGTCAGTCATTCAGTGCAAGCTCACTATGCAAAATAAAGTGAATTACAGTTATTAGCTCTGTTGTGAGTCTGGCTCACTTTGTACCTGCCCTCCCTGCTGTGACAGGAGCCAGCTGAGGATTGCTGTGCCATGGGGGTTTACACTTCCCTTTGAAACTGTAATTACCATATTTTCCCTCCTCACTTTGGAATAAGTGTTGGATGTGCCTTTATCTGCTGCTGTAGCCAGTAAAACTGCTAACATGGTTTTAATTTTTTTTTTCAGTAAGTGGGCAGTTTCTCCTGACCACCTAATGGTGTGCTCTCTCTTTGCAGACTGCTGTTGATGTTTTTAAGAGGATAATTTTGGAGGCAGAAAAAATCGACGGGGCAGCTTCACAAGGGAAGTCTTCATGCTCAGTAATGTAATTCCACTGCAGAACCTGAAAACACTGGGAATACATTCTACCTGAAGAAGCAAAACTGCCCATTATCTTTAAGGATAAACTATGCTTCATTTTTTTTTTTGTTTTGTTTTTGGTTTTTTTAATTTTTACTTTTTTTTTTCCTTCTGTTAACCTGAAAGATAAACAGTTGTTTTGGAGCCTTTCCCTTCAGATTATGTTAAACTCTGACTCCTGTGCAAATGGCTTCACTTCCATTTTCAAATTTTAAGCAATCATATTTTCAATTTATATATTGTATTTCTTAATATTATGACCAAGAATTTTACTGGCATTAATTTTTCAGTGTAGTTTGTTGGTTAGAATAATCATCAAAATGATGCATATTGTTACACTACTATTAACTAGGCTTGGATATCAGTGTTTCTTTGTGTTAAATGTATACTTGTAAATAAAATAGCTGCAAACCTTAAATGTTCTGTTTATAATTTTTCGTTGATTACTCCATATCAACTTTTTTTTTGTTTAATTTTTTTTCCTGTTCTGTTCTTTTGTGAAAAATGTTCACCTGCTGACCTTAAGAGGAGGCGTGAGATCCTTGGAGCCAATGGATTGTTTGCCTGTTGCTTGGGAAGTTGTTTGCGAGTGATCCCAACCTTTTTTTGCTACTGGAACTCCAGGCTGGCCAAGGAGCTCAGCTTTGCTTTTGTGCCCGTTCACGGGAAGGAGAGACGAGTGACAGCTGTTCTTTTGGAAGGGGTTTCAGTCAGAGAAGCTGCTCTGTGTTTGTCCTCTGTCCCCGTGGAGCGGAGGGTGCGCGGGTGTCCCGAGGAAGGGCCCGGCGGACCCTGCGCCACGGACTGTTCACCTGGACTTGTCACTGGGAACGCTGTCAGGATGGAGTGGATTTATCCAGGTCACAAGCGTAGACTTGTTAAGAGAACAAAAAAATGTCATTTAAAATAAATTGCACGTCCTGAACAAACCGATGTGGGCTGTTTGTCTGTACCTGTGGCATCTGCGTAGCACTGCTGGAGGTGAGTGGGCTCCTGGCATGGCCCTGTGCAGCATTCCCTGACCAGCTCCACATTTTTCCTTGGCTTTGGGACTAGGGCCTCGACAAACCTTAATCTGGAAACAAACTACTTCAACTATATATTTAAAAAATGTGCAGTTGACCTACTTTGTATTGAGAAGCAAAGCAGACCCCAAAAGAGTAAAAACGAAGAAGGCTGATCTGGGGAATGGTTAATTAAATGTGTTTCTCATGTATTTTTGCGTCCATTTGACAACTTAATTTCTGACAGGAATAAAATGGAAGGGAGCCTTGCAGTGGTTTTGCAACCAGAATTAGGTTTTTTATTCTTGCGTGTGCTAAAAGATAAAAAGTCAGCATCTGATTTATTTATTTTCTTTGTGCAGTTGTTCCCTCATATGAAATAGAACAGTGTACACAGAAAAACGTGTTAGTTTCTTGGATTGCCATGAGATTAACTTGCTTCCTGGCAAAAAAAAAATTTCCCTTTTTTCCTCCATTTAGGATATTTCCCCAAATTTCTGAAAATTCCTGTTACATGAATTTTCATAACCTGTCCAAGTGCAGGTTCAGTAGCTGGATGATTGTCATGCATGATGCATTGCTGGAGTTCAATGAAATTGGAGTTGCTCATTTAGGGAAACCAGGATTTTAGATCTAGACTGAGCTGGGCCTGTTTTCTTCCCAAGAACCTGCAGCTCTGGAAGGAGGGTTGTTTGGCGGGCAGGGAAATGGCTGGGGATGCAGAAGATGATGTGTGGGGCACAGGGCAGTGTGTGTCTGTCCCGTGTTGCCCTTCACTGCCTCATCGTGAGGTGATGGATGACTTGTTGCGTGACCAGAGGCTGTGGTGTTGCATCATGGACACAATGTCACATGGTCTGGATCACAGGGTGGAAGTTTGGGAATAACAAACCTCAGTGACCACATTTACTCAGTTTTTCTGTAGAACAGTCGCTGCTTGGGAACTGGCGATGAGTCTAAAGCCCAAAATAGCAGCTGCATTGGGCCATAAGGTGTGGCAGCTGCTAAGACCTTAAAGGAGATGGTTGAGGACATGTGCAACTTGATAGTCCTGGGATAACCCAGGTCCTGCCTTCCAGGGCTGAGGCTTCTCAGGAGGGTTTAAAGGCAAGTGCAGGTTCTCTGGGTGATTTGCAGTGGGAGCTTCCAAGATTTGAAAGGGACTTTTTACAAAGGTGTGTAGTGATGGGACAAACACAAATGGCTTCAAACTGAGAGTAGGCTTGGAATATTGGGTAGAAATTATCTGCTGTAAGGGTGGTGAGATACTGGCACAGGTTGCCCAGAGAAGTGGATGCCCCATCCCTGTAAGTGTTCAAAGTCAGGTTGGATTGATCCTCTAAGCAACCTGGTCTAGAGCAAGGTATTCCCTGCCCATGGCAGGGAGTTTGGAACTGGATGACCTTTTGGCTCCCTTGCAACCCAAACAATTCATGTACTTGGCACTGAGAGGGCAGTACTTCGACTGCATCTTTCATAATAGCTGAGGAATTCATCCATATAGGTTGTTCCCTTCCTCCTGTTGCTTGTTCATCCACTAAAAATTGTGAATTATTCCACTTGTCCAAGACTTTCTCCATTAATAAGATCTAAAGACCAGCCATGTGCAATAATCTTGCAGTCCTAGTGAAATGTGTAGTCAGGTGTGATTGGTGGACTACTCATCCTTTCCTGTACAGAGGTTTCAGCTGGGTGTACCCCAACCTGCAGCACTTCCCTTCAAAGTGCAAGATGGGCTGCAGCCCGAAACAAGCCTTTGGCATGGTGCATATTTTTGTGTTTTCACCTTTTTTTAAACAGAAATGTGTAGTCTTGCACCTTCGCTGCTGGAGGATCGTTGGTGCCGCAGAGGTCACAGGTTGCTGTGTGGTGCAGGTGGTGACGATGTGCCCAGGCTTGCTGAGTTTATCCTGCTAATTAGCACTGCTGAGCTAGAGCCTCTCCAGAAGGAGAAATCAACAGGTTCTGATTAGTCCTTATGTAATCAGGAGTGCTCATCTTCAGAGCATTTCGGTAATACTGACTCATCTTCACTGCCTCAATAAGGTCAAAATTACTCCCCTTTGACAACAGGGGAGGGGGAGTGACAACCTTTGCACAGTTGTCACTCTTTCAGCTCCTTACAGACATGTGGAAATGTGGCTGGACTAGTCTGGGTGATGGGTGTCCTCAGCATCCAGCTTTTCCTTGGGTGTCCCATTTCCTCACTGGAACTTCTACTTGTTGGAATACAATGGAAACTGAAAGGAAGTCCCATTTTGGTCAGATGCTGACTGAGTAGTGCTGTGAGCTGCATTAACACCAACCCCTAGACAGACACAATATTGCTGGAAAAAACCTTTTTAGGTTTTTTTAGATATTTTTTCAATATCCATCTCTGTAATTGGCTGAACCTGACTGGCCAGTCCCATCTCCAAGGTGAGAAGTTATTTTTCCTAGCAGGAACCTGGCCAGGTCTGAACCATCATTCCATGACAGGGTTTGCTCGGTCTGAGGAGGCTTTTTGGAGTCGTGGGTGGCATGAGGTGGTGTGTGGCATGGGATGGATGGTGGGTCAGGGTGTGGGATGGCCACCCTTGGCAGAGATACTTGCAGAAACTCTGTGTCTTAGCACATCCATAATGAAGACAACATATTGAACACAAAACCATTGCCTGGCAGCTGATTCCCATTTCCAGCACAGGTGATGTATTCTGCCAGAGAGGGGGTGGGCTGAATGATCTGCAGGATGTTCTGCAGCCAGTATCACCAGCCTCCCCAGCAGGCCTGGGGGGCAGCACAAGGTGTACTCGGGCACTGGGAGAGGGTTAATCACCAGCAGAAATTGGTACTTTGGCAACTGGTCTGAGGTGGGCTTCATCGAGCAACGTGGATTTCACACAGGAACTCTCCCTTGAGTCATAGGGATGGTTTCTCACTCTTGGGGCTGTTGCTGCTCTGAAGAGACCCACGAGCTGTGCTCATCATTCCCAGCAGCAAGCCAAAATATTTTCCGTGGGAAGGAGTGAGACCCATGGTTGTTCCATGTCTAATGAGCTTGAAGTATCTGGTACTGAGGTGTGTGAAGAATCCACGAGCTTTTTAAAGCAAGATGGCATTTTGGAAGCCCTGAGATACGGATTTTCTGCCCCGGGTCTTGCACTGCTTTGCAAATCCTGCAGGCTCCTCCCGAAGCTGAAGCATCGTCCTTTGAGAGGATGTGGAGCAACCCCTTGGCTGCTGCTCCCTTAATTGTTGGTTGTGCAGGTTGTACCTGCCACAGGAGGTACCTCTGAGCAGAATACTAATCCTGCTAAGCCTCTGACAGGGAATATTCCTGTTCACATTAGTGAAGTCACTCCCAAAGATTCCCTTCCAGGAGTCACACCCTGCTCACACCCCTGGCTCTGGCCTGGAGCAAATTGTCTGCCCCAGCATCATGTGCCTGAAAGGCTGCTAAGTGGCCACAGGCTCCTCAGGCTGCTCTTTTCTGTCTTCTCTTGCCAGTCTTTCCATCTTTGTCAAGGAATTAAGGGGGTTTGTCCAGGAATTTTCATTTGCCACTCTTCCATATTCTTTTATTTCATCATTTTCCTTCCCCCCCCCCGAAATGGGTTCTTTGTTATTTCATATCTTTAACGTGGTTTCTCAAAGAAATGAGAATAAAGTTGTCACACCCCTCTTTCCATCTCTTCCTAAAAGAGCTTTTGAACATGTTGGACAACTAACAAATCTGACAGCTGGGCACAAGCCTCAGATTCATCAAGTTCCTGCACATTTAATTAAATCCAGCACCTTAGGAGAAACAGGAAAATACCACCATGAGAGAGAGCCAGAGGAAACGAGGATTTTGTGGTTCATGAAGAACTCCTGAGGTGTAATGTTGGCTTTCCTGGGTCCTTGAGGGCCAGTTTGCCATGGCTGCTGTGGGTCTACCTCTCCAGGCAGCAAACAGCTCATGGCCAGTGCAAAGAGCACGGGGGTCTTACAACCCCAATGGATGGAGAGTTGGGTCCCAGTGCCAATGATGGTGTCACCTCCTCCTCTTCATGTTCTCGGCTGTGACTCAGGAGAGGGACACGTCTCCTTCCCTCCCAGGGCTCTGAGTGAGGCCACAGGGAAGGGCTGGTTTTGGGAAACACCCCTAGTGCCCCCCACCCTGCCTGCCACTCTTCCAAGTAGGACTTTCCATGCACTGTACTTTTCCTCTACACCATCTGGTGATTAATTTCACACCTTAAAATTAGCACCAGCTTTTCAATGAGGGTTTGGGTAGGCTTTTTTTTTAATTAGATGTGGCTTTTTTCATTCTTTCCTGCATCCCATCAGCACATATAAATGTAGACGGTGTTTCTGCGATGCCAGGGCAGGTTCACCTGCATCAGCTGAAGAATATATTTCTTCTCCCAGTGCAATGTGCCACCTCCCTCTTTCCTCCTCCAGCGTGTCCCAGTCAACCAACATCCTCCAGCTCAGCCTACGTGTGCGCGCACACGCGCTTATTAACTTTTACATCTTAATTGAAAGGGTGGCGTACATTTAAGCCCTAATAATGACATCCTTTCTTCTGGAATGGTCTTTAATCTTGAAGTGAAGCAGCGAACCAAGGCAGCAGAGCAGGGTTGCCAAGTGAGGCTGCTGGCACATGTGAGCACTTGGACCTGCCAAGAAATGAGGTTTTAGGGTTCGGATTTGAAGTGTGTGCCTGATGGTCTTGGATAAGAGGTGACGGCAGCATCAAGGGGAGGTGATGAGGGTCCAGTGGGTGAGGAAGAGGAGGATTTCATGAGCAGGAGCTGCATGTGAAGTGTCCTCCAGAGCTATTAAATAGCATAAAAGACAAATCTCCTTTTAACCCCTGGTACATCTCTGAATGCTGGTCCATGGGCCACCCCCATGCATTTGCCTTTACCTCTTCCTAGCCTGACTCATTAATATAAAATGATGGAATTTATGGGGTGAGGGTTTCCTTTGCTGTTTGTCCTGAGAATAAGGCAGTTAAAATCTCTGGATGTTCTTATAGCACAGACAAGGACTTTATGGTCCCATATAGCTGCAGTATGTGTTACTTTATTGCAGCACCTTTATGGTCCAAAAGTCCCTCTAATCCTGACTTACAGCTGTGAGTCAGGGCTTCAGTGCTGGAAGATCAAAACACTCATAAAAATGATGCTTGTGGATAACATCAGTGGATTTGTGAGCCCAACACTGGCACTTTGGAGGAAATCAGGTCCTTGGTTTTCGGAGATGCCATTTAAAGAGGTTTGAAGGTTGAATGAGAAACCATTGGTTTGATGGATGGAGTGCAGTGTGCATTGGTGAGGAGGCTTCTTAGGATGCCTGCACTTGGGAAGAAGCTGGAAAAAAGCAGCAGCCTGATAGTAAAAAGCAGCAAATCTAACCCAGAGTAATTATGTGCCTTGCTTAGAGAGGTGGCTGTTTCCTTACTTGTTATCTGTTCTAAGAAAAAGAAAAAAGGGACGGAAAAGAAAAAAAAAGGGATGGAAAAGAAGGGGAAAGGTGGGGAGAAAGGAAACAATAACAAAAAAGAAATAAAAAGGAAAAAAGAGCAAAAAGGTAAAAATAAATAAAAAAAAAAGAAGTCCTCCAAAACGGAGCAGTAAATGTGCACTGCTAATCGACCAAAGCCCTGCCAAGCAAATCTTTTGTCAGGTCATCTGCCCGAAATCAAAACCCCGGACTCAGCAGGCCCCGTTATTACCGGCGGTTCTGCCTACGAAGCAGGAAAGTGCAAAGCCCCCGGTTCCCGCGGCTTTGTTAAAAAACCCTCTCAACACCAGCCCTGGCCCGGCCCCCCACGCCGGCCCCTATATAGTGGGGTGTCCAATGTTCTGCCCATCGCGGGTTTGGTCTGGCTCCCGCTCTTGGTCTTGGATAACAGCCAGCAGAAAATGTCCCAGTACTCAGGAAAAGTAAGTAGCGACCCAACTGCTTCCCTTTCAGCCTGTGGCCGGAGAGCTCAAGCACCCTCCGGCTCGGAGGAGCTGATGGGGATGAGAGACCCAGCACACGCGACGTGAGTGATGGTACCGGGAGCAAATTCGGGAGCAGGGATGGGGAGGGTGCAGCAGAAGGAGCCGAGTTTCCTGTTTAAACATTCCTGCTGGATTTATGTATGGGAGAGCACGAGGCAGCAAGAAGCATCGTAAATGCGGGATGTGCTGCGTTCCCAGAAAAACAAACACAATTCCTAGGAAAAAATGCCAGCAATGGTGTGCTCCCTGTGCTGGAAAGCAGCTGAAATAACCCAAACCACCCTGAGATGATGCAGCTGCAGGAGACTCCCATCTGCTTGAAATAGGGGGTCCAGCCATGCCCCTGCTCCTCACCATGGGCCCATTCTCCTCCCTCCCCCAGATCACTCTCTACGAAGGCAAATGCTTCACGGGCAGGAAGCTGGAGGTCTGTGGCAGCTGCAACAGCTTCCAGGACCAAGGTTTCCTCAACCGGGTCAACTCCATCTGCGTCCAGAGCGGAGCTTGGGTCTGCTTCGACCACCCTGACTTCCGAGGGCATCAGTACATCCTGGAGCACGGAGAGTATCCCGATTTCTACCGCTGGAATGGGCGCAGCGACCACCTGGGCTCCTGCCGGCCCGTGGGGATGGTGAGTTGGATGCTGACGCTGCTGGTGGCGTTTGGCTCTCCCAGCCGGAGCACTGTTGGGTTTTATTTCTCCTGGTCATGGGAATCCCGTGAATAAGTGTCATAGAAGTCTGTGTTCTTTAGAAATAGTGTGTCCCATTGAGAGGGAAATGGTTTCCTGGGGAAGATTTGGAGTGGTCTGCACAGGCCACAAAGCCAAGACACAGTTTCCCGTGTCCCCATCTCCTTCCTCCCACAGTGAAGCACAATGCCTTTAATGGGATGAGATATTCCTGTGTTTTTTCCAGATGAGATGGCGTGGTCCTGCTGGTACCATGTGCCTTTCCTTTTTAATGTAAAGTGATATGAAATATTCGCCAGGGAATCCAGTAGGAGATTCATTGCCCAAGGCAAGTTTGAGCTGTGGCAGCCTGGGCTCCCCATGGACGCAGAGTGGGAATGAGCAGCCTGAGGGCCCTGGGGCAGCTGGGCTGATCTTAGCAAATTTTAGCTGAATTCTCTGCTGTTGCAAACCCCATCCCAGTAATCCTGAAATAAACCATTATTTCCCCCTCCTATTAGGAAGCTTTTAAAAGCACGGTCAAGAGGAAGGTTTAATTGGGAAGATTAAAAGGTAACAAAGAAAAATGAATCTGGGTTGGGTCTTTCCATCAACTCTCCTATTACTGACGACCCCCTGGGCATTGATGAGCCCACTTGGCACAGCAGTGGGTCTGTTTGAAGTCTTTAACCTTATTCCCAAAGCACCTCCATGGTCCGTACATTGAGGGGTGCTGGACCCTGGCCAACACAACGTTGTGCTCCTCCTTCCCTGGCCCGAGGTTTTCCCTGTGTGATGCCAGCAAGCGCTCTGAGGCGTTTCTGCAGTGCAGATTCCCGGAGGAATGTTTGCTCAGGCACGGTATCCGCTTGGCTGCTGCTGGTGGCTGCCTGCTGTGGGGTTTGGCATCACAGCCCGGCCTTCTTGTGTGCTGACGTTGTTTATTTGAAAAATGCGCTTAGGTATTCTTTGAATTTGGCTGAAAAATACCCTTTCAGCTCTCTCTGTCCCACATAGCTCTGCCGCAGGCTGCAGAGATCTCCCCAGAGTAAATTTATGTCGTGTCACCATCAAGGGCTCACGCAGCAACGATGATGCTGGGAAACTTTCCTTTTCCCCTCCCTGTTTTTATTTTCCTAAAAGAAAGGCACAGCATCTCCCATCAGGAACAGCAGCTACACATGGAACTGGAGGCAGTACAGATTAGTGCAGGGGAATAGTCTGGTGTCTTTGTATGCTCTGGATATGTATCTTTTTTTGCTGTGTGGGTGCACAGAGAGTTGGGGCTGCAGATGATGCTGTTTTTGGGATGGAGGGTTTGTGGGATGGGGGGTGGATCTGCAGATGGGGTTATGTGTGCCTGATCATATGCAGCCCGGCAGCTGCAGGAAGGTGCAGCTGGGAACAGGCAAGAGGGATTTTTGGCTGCTTTCCTGGTTGGTGTGCTGGGAGGCAGCACGAGTTTGTGCGTGCGCTGTGCATGCTGGCACCGATGGTCTTGGACTGCTCTTCACATTCCCCTTCCAGAGCACCTTTCCATCTCCCTCTTTGTCTTATTAAAGCCGGAGAAATAAATTGTTGCGCTTTTTTGTGTGTGCTGTTGTTGACTCGAATCCCTTTGTCCCCAGCACGGTGAACATTACAGGATTGAGATATTCGAGGGGAACCAATTTAGGGGTCCCAGCCTGGAGCTGACAGAAGATTGCTCCTTCCTGCAGGGACAAGGCTGGGAGAAGACCTGCATCAATGCCCTCAAAGTGTACGGCGACGGCGCGTAAGTAATTGCTTGTGTCCACTGCTGTGCTCCCTGCCCTGCACACCCTGTGCCCAGCACTGCAGGGAGTGAGGGGGCTGCAGGGCCGCCCTCCTCATGGAAAAGCCTGCCAGTGCTGGGGGGCCTTGCAGAAAGCCTAAAATTGGGAATTAAGCCTGTGGTTTAAAGGTGAACTTTGATGCCTGACCACTGAGAGCTCCTTCAAAGAGTGGCAGCTCAGCACAAGCTACAAGAGTTTCAAGACACCTTTACAAAGTGTATGGAACAAGACGTCTAAAAGCAGCTTGCTCCCTCCCTCCCAGAAACCTCCCTGGAAGCAAAACCAAGGCTTAAAATTAAATCCTGCTTCTGAAAGACAGGGGCAACTGTGGTGGTGATGCCCAGCCACCCATGGGGGTTTGGTCATCCTCAGTGCCTCATGAACCCACTTTGCAGATGAGTTACTGATGCTCAGCCCCATCCTCCTGCCCCTACAGATGCTCCTAAACGCCTCAGCAGGACTTCCACTTTAACTTTTCCTTGGTTTTTTGATGGAAATTTGTATTTTCTCGATGGTGTTTGTCCTTTTTATGTCTTTTTTTTTTCTTCCTGTTGGATGGGTTGTTAGCTGTTCGTCTCCCCTTTTCTCTACCTGACAATTGCATTTTCACTGCAAGTGTCCTGGGAGCTGGGGAATACCATAACATCCTCCCAGAGGGTGGCTGGAGGGAGGCATGGGGCAGAGGGGACCCTCTGCAGAGGAGGACCCTTTCTGCCTGTTTTCCTCCCAGAACAGTTGTTGCCATCCAATCTCACAACATCCTGACAGCGAATGTCCTGCAGGACTCTTTCTGATTCAGCCAAGACCTCTCCTCTTCCAAAAATCCAGCTTATGCCTAGGCAGTGGCAGTTCATTAAAACCAAGGAGCAGAGTTACCCCCTCCCAATGGGAAGAAATGGCTGGAGCCCACTGGGGACCCTGTTATAGCTGAGTATTTGAGTACCAACACTATAAAGCCAAGAGGGAGCCCATGAGTACTCTGGAAAGGGCTTTAGGGCCAATTTACTGCTCAGGTCCTTGTAGTAGAGCCTGGAGCTTGAGAAATTGGGAAGCTGCCCAGAAACTCTCAAGCACTTTAAATTTTTGAGATTGATTTTCACTCTCCATTACAGAATATATCAGGGGCACAAAGCTTGTTCTCCCTCGCATGGGAGCCTGGACTATTTGTGTTAACATGACATGACTTCTCAAGGCCTTTGAGTAGTGATAAAAAATTGGGAAGGAACAAAGCACCGAAAGGAGTGTGGTGAGGAAACTTGCTGAGGTTTGTAGCATTACATTCAGATCCTGGGAAGACAGTTGGTGGAAATGCTTGGAAAGGTCTGTAAAAGTAGGACAGTGCAAAGGGACCTGTTATCCCCAGGCTGCAGGAGGAGGGAGGAAAGGACAAGATACTGCAACAGAGAGGTGAGACCATGAAGGAGAAAGGGGCCCTATGGCACCACTTTTCTCCTTTGGATGGACCATACAAGCCCAGGTGACTCCAGAGGTGCTGCAGGTGTAGGTGGTGCTGGGCTCAGCCTGGCAAGGCTCTCCCAGGACCAATTCTCTGCCATTTGTGGAGTAGAGGAGATGGGGGCCAATGGAGACAAAGGTCAATTGGAGACAATGGAGCCCCAGCCTCAATCTGTGAATTTCACCCTCAATTCCCACAACACGACATCTGTTGGATACAGTAATATTTGCTTTCCTTTTCAAAATCCATGGATGGCGTCACGTGCCGACAAAAAGTTGCTGCCTGCGCTTGCGGAGGCGGCCGTGCCTGAGGGAAGTGATGATGGATCATCTGGAAACGCGGGAATGGAGACGAGCGTCTGCCTTTGGCATGGTGCGTGGTGGGGCTGAGGGTGTCCAGCACCTTCCCGGTTGCCCTTCTGGGGCTGGCAACTGTTACCCCACACAGCCAGGAAGGGTGATGGTAAAGCTGTTAAAGCCACGCTGGAAATGAGATTGCTATTTTGGAGCAGTTCCGAGGTGTTGCCGCCTCCTCCGAAGCTGTTGCAGGTTGAGTGGAGAGTGGCTTTGCCCTTCCCACAGGCAGAGCCAGCTCTGGTATCACATATGGTATCATCTGATTTTAGATGAAGACGTGCTCTTCTTGTCTTCCTTTGTGCCTCAGCCACTCCACAGAGGACTGCTTAGAAATAACAACTTAAAAAAGCCAAATTCATTTAGCTGTCCAGGGGAGAACACCCCAGAAAGAGCTTTTCTACACCACAGTGACATAACTGGAAGGAACCAGACCAGCCATTTATTCTGCTGAAGCATCTAGGAGTGTTTGGTACTTTTGCTGCAGGTTGTGAAGTCTCAACCAGAACAGGCACCCAAAGGCTGCTGCCCAAAGAACATGACATATTTCTCAGCACTCGAGTCCTACGTGGTGAATGAGTGACTTTGAGCCCCACTGAAAGCCTCCTGCTTGGTCTAGGCTGATGCTGCAGCATTCCCCTCCTCATTTTTCAGTGTGAGCAGCCAGTTTTGGCTTACAGGGTTTGAGCTGGTTCCATGCATGTTTTATTCCCGTGTCCTCTGGGTTTATGTGCTAATGAAACCCGGCATTAAGACGTTTGAGGGCTGTGTGCTCTGTGCCTGGATCAGCTCTCCCATGCTGGGCTTGAGAACAGGATCATAATATTTTTTTTTGTTTGCTGGGCTCCAGGCTGACTCGATTTCTCCTCTCATTGATGGTCACAGAGAACGTAAATTTTAGACAATAAAGGAAGAGCTAAGTAAGCCACACAATCCTTCACTCATCACCTTGCACTGCCAATACACTCAATTCCCATCTTTCTGCTATTCCTTTTATTCCTCTCATTTTTTTATTTCCCCGCCCCTCAGCCTTTCCCTAAGAAAAGGGACAATCCAGTGGGTTCTCATCACCACACCAGGTCACTCAGTCTGCTTCCATCTACCCCAAGGCCTGTCCCATTCCCTCTGGGTGACTGTGCAGACCATGTGTCTGGAGAGAAATGCACAAATCTTGGGAAAGACAGTGACTATGAGGGGTTGCTCATCCCCCTCCTCTATTCCCCCACATGTTGTTGAAAGATTTCCTAGAGCAGAGAAGAGTTGGAAGAGCCACCATGTCCTGGTGGGCCAGCAGTGTCCTGGTGGATATCACTGTCCTACCATCATGCAGTACTTCCAATGGCATTAGCAGGAGGAAGTGATTAAAAGGTGCAGGAAACAGGATTGGGAGCTCTTTTTAGGTGTGCCTGAGGGAGGGATAGTGAGCTGATGGCCAAAGGGGTCCACAATCATCTGAAGATGTGGAGAAGTGCGTGTAAGATGAAGGGTAGAAAAGGAAGAAAGCCACACGTGCCTTAGGAACAAGGCTGGGGTGTATCTAGAGGAGGAGGATGATTCTATAAATTGTTCCTAAGGAAGATGATGAGCTGAGGACACTGTGTCAGTGCACACTGGGATATGTGATGGGGGTATGTGGCTTCAGGGCAACCTGCCACCACACTCACATGAGCACCAGGCAGCCTCCTCCCTGTGCTGCAAGGTGGGCTGCAGAGGAAAAGGCTAAGGATGGCTGTGCAATCCCAGTTTGGACATAAACTGGCTGCAAAAAGTGCTGAAGAATGAAGTGCTTATGTTTTAGGAAGCACATTGCAGTGCTGGTGCAGCACAGGGCTGTGCAGGCAGGAGCAGGAGAGGGACACCAGGCAGGTTGTTCCAGTGCACAAGCAGCTGGGAGAAGGGACAATTCACAGTCCCACCTTGTGTCCTCTCAGAAACACAAAACAAATCCAAATATGTCAAGGAATCTATAAGGTGGCGTGACTAAATACCCTAAACTTCCCTTTTTTTTGCTTTTTTTTTTTTATTTGAATAATGCCTGTGGGTGGCTGGTTTTATAAACAACTTTTTTCCTAAGCCTCCAGCTTTTTTCTTTGGGTCAGGCTGATCTGAGTTCACCAGCTGCTGTCTGACCCTGGAGGCCCAGCAGTCTTTGACCCATCCAGTACATGAGGAAGCTTTTCCCTGGAAATCCCACATACAGTAGGTCCCAACCCCAAAGTCACTGCTGAGTTCCTGGCAAGACAGACCACAGAAACCAAATGATTTGGAGGATTACATTTTTGCTCTGCTGTCATTGCTGAGCCAATAGATGGGACGAGTAGCAGAGATCCTTATAAAATCCGTCAAAGATTGGGAAGAGAGGAAAAAGGCAGAGATGAGCAGTTCAGCAATGACACGGTGGAAACATGACTGAGCAATGGCAATACTTGGTTTAAACAGCATGGGAGATTTAAATAGAGGACAAAGGGAATGCTTGTGGCCGCATTAAGATCATGACACTGTGATTAAATGTGAGTGAAGGGAGAGAAAAGCAGCAAAATTGTCCCTCTTGGCCACTAGAATTGCTCCTGACTTGAAGACCTTCCAATGGTGAAAGATGCCATGAGCCATCCTGACAGGGGACGATGCAGCCAAGCCAGGTGAAGAAGTCAGGCATGCCAAAGTCATCAAAGTCACCAAAGTTGTTGACTATTGTATCTATTTGGCTGCATTCCAGGGGAAAGTTGTTGTTAACTCTGCATGGAGAGATAAAGTGAAGATAACCAAGCCAAGTCCTGCTCTCTGTTGGAAAGCATCAAAGAGGTCATTAAGAATTACTGACAAAGAGAGAAATTGCTAAATATGGTTCCCATCATAGCTAATGAGCCAGTTCAAAGAAGCAGAACATCCATCAAGTGTTGCACATTTCTCCTTACAGTCCAAAAGGGATTTAGCCAGGGGCTGAGGGGACTGATGTCCTTCTTTAGCACTACCAAAGGCTATTAAATCGTTTCTGTTACACGTGGTAAAGGTCAGAGAGGTGCATTCCTACAGTAAAGTGAAGCAGGGAGCCCCTGGTTCCAGACATAACCACTGGGTGAAATCCAGTGTTTTCTAAAGGCAAGCCCAGTCTGGCTGGGGATAATTGCCAGGCTATGCTGGGGGAAATGGGAGGAAGGACCTGCAGTTACCTCCACTGGGAGCATTCCTGTGGGCGGGATGGGGCTGGGACTCGGGAACCATCGGGCCCTGGTATTTGTGGTTCTGCTGTGCCTAAATACAGCCACTCCACGTGGGCACTTGGCACGACCACAGTGTTGGGACCCAGGTGATGCTCCCTCTCTGCTCAGGTGGGTGCTGTACGAGGAGCCCAACTACAGAGGCAGGATGTACGTGGTGGAGCGCGGAGAGTTCAGGAACTTCAATGAGTGGCAGGCACGCAGCGCTAGCGTCCAGTCCATCAGGAGAGTCATCAACTACTTCTAGCTGAGCTTCCACCCCACCAGCAATGGCCTGCTGAGGCTGAGACTGAGCATTGCCTTCCTCCCCACTCACTGACCTGTGGAATAAATTGTTAAACACCAGCTTTTGGCTCTAAGTGCCTTTTTTTCACCCCCCCAGTAACTGAGTTCAAGAGAGAACATACTTGCAACCTTTCTAACCCTGATTTACACGCTGTGAATTTGCTTTTTCACTCTGCAGTGATTTATAAGGAAGATATGGGAGTGATGGGCCAGAACTGGTGGTGACAAGCAGATCTGGGAACTTGCTTCCCCCTGTGGCTGTGGTCTGACACATGTTCACTCTGCCTCGACCAGGGCCACCACGTGATTGACCCAGCTGACTCCTGGTGCCTGGAGGGGGTCACGTTGATGCACACAAGTGTTGGGAGCACAGGCGTGTCAGAGGCCACGTGAGGACACGTGAGGATCATGGCAGGATCTGAGAGACTCGTGGGGTCTGTCTGAGCATGACATGCTGGTCCTTGATGCAAAGGTGTTAGAAACCATTTATCCTGAGTTACTTTGACCTTAGATCAAGACACATTAAAAATATATATTAAAAAAGCCCAACCCTGAAGGCACAAAACCTGTGCAACCTTCTCATTGCTCCCTGACTCATAAGCCCTTCAGAAGACAATAACATTTTGAGGGATCAGCAGGAAAGAAAAACAGCCACAGCACTGCTGCTTATTGTACAGCCCTCTTCCCATCTTTCTTCCCTTTTGGTGCTCCGAGTTCTTCCCAGTTGTTTTGGTGGCCCTGAACCCCTTTCAGTGGTTGGCAACTGGGATGGGAACTGCTCTGTCCCTTCAGCTATGGACCATCCAAGCCTGGGTGCTTACCCTTGTATGCAGCCCCCAAAACTCCCGTATCCTCCTTTCTGTAAAATCATAAGCTGTGTTCAGCCTTAGTTAGGAGTGTTTCTGGCTATTTCAGAAAGGGGTAATTCTATTCTTTTCCCTCTGTTACTCCATTAGCTATTAAGGCTTGGCTGTCTGATGGATCTTGACAGGCAGGGCCATGGTGCTGGCAGAGCTGCAAAGCTCTGTGTTAATCCAGTGGGAAGGCTGCTGGTCTAACCCCAGCCCCAGCCCTTGAAGGGATGTGAGCAAGGCTGACAGGTCCCCAGCACACTGGAGCACGAGGCGTGTGTGCCTTCAGGGCTGCTCTGCTTTGTGGGTGTGCAACAGGAATCTGCTCTTCGCTGAGCGATGGGGAGGAGCAGGGTCTTGCTCTGTGCCAGGGCAGGGGGCTGGTTGGTCCCATGCTGCATCCCAGTAGGATCTGGCTGCCATCTGACCAATTCACATTCATCCACCTTGTCATTTGCCTTTCCAGTTAGAGGCTCTTGGCTCCCTGTTGCTCTCTACCAATAACAGGACTGGGGAAACTGGTAGCAACAGGACCTGTGTGAGAAGGACATGTGCTTTTCCTGTGTTGAAGTGGTACCAGTGGTAGAGCTGCATTGATTGAGGTTTGTCCCAGATGCACATATGCTGTATATATACTATGGAGGGTCTGAAAATGCAAATTTCTACCTTGTGAAATTAAGAACAGTTTGGGTGACGTTTGCCTTAGCAGTGGTACAGGGGATCATGTCCTCTTGTAGACAGCCTGTGGTCTGATGTCATCCTCTACACAAACCATTGCAGAAGCACTACAGTCACACCAGCCCAGCTCTGGACTTCAATGGCCATGTCCTGGGTGGCTTGTGGTGACACGTGGTCCACTGGAGCTGTAAAAATATTTAATATCTTTAATGGCTTGCAAGGTATTTCTGTGTCAGAGAAGGCAGGGAAATGATTCATTCGTTGAGTGGGATGCACAAATGTACAACTCGTGCATCAACTCTTGCGTGTTTCATTTTCTTTTAATTAAATGCAGCTTACGAAAGATTTTAGGAGTCCTTCCAGAATTAGCATTGCTGTTGCCTCATGAAGGCTCTAATCTGCTCCTGAGCTCAATGCACTCTATTAAAAGTTAATATTCAGTCACATGCAGTGCTCTCTGTTGTGACCTCCTGGCCATTAATCTGTTAAAAAACCCCAAAATGTGGTCCCACAGAAAGACAGGCATTGAATAGCGATGAGGTTTAAAGAAGGCTTTTCCTTCATTTGAAGCACGTCCAATGTCACGGTGCAGCATGAAGGATAAAGAAACAAAGGCTTTAAAATATACAGTAACTGGAGTCCCAGATGCTCCAAGTATTTGGAGGACAAAAGAAAAGAAAATAGAGAACAGCCATGTGCCCACATTCCCCTGGGAACAACAGCCTAAGCCCAGAAACCCCCACACCTGGGTTTCTCAACAAGGTGCACCCAGCCTGAGGAGGTGACTGTCCCACTAATGCTGGGGTCAGGGCTGTGATATCACACATATCCTGCAGTTTGGCTCCCAGTGTTCAGTGGTTCCACTTCCCTCCGTGCAGAGCAGCGTCAGAGGGACCCACTGACATCCCTCCCTGTCCTCAATGGGACGCGTGGGACTGTGCACGTACACACAGATGTACAGGCTGCCTCCAACATCCAGCTACTGGGGGCAAGCCCACTTCATCTACACACTTCAGACTAATTGTTTGTTTATATGTTCTGGTAGATTAGTATTTGCTGTTTAAATTGTGGCAGTGTTTAGGATCCCAGTCCTGGACTGAGCTGTGCTGTGTACTGGGAGTTAAAGCACAGAAAAGGCAGTCTGGTTAATCCATGTTGTTGTGTCTAAGCCTGTTTGTAACCAGCGAGTGTTTAGCCTCCTATAGCACATTGTACATATGTCTGTAATATGCCTACAGAGTAAATACTCGTCATTTATTAACATCTGATATCCCATTTATGAACACACTCTCATTGGAAAAAGCCAGTCTCATGTGAAGGCTATTTAAAAAAATCCTCCATGTGCAGAAGTCTAATCTTGCTAAAAACTGGCAGCGAGGAATTGAATTCCATCTATTTTTTCCTGATTTGAAACCTAAGTAGAGTGGCCATGGGCCTAATCCAAACAGTGCTGCTGGAGGAACAGGCATTGCGTTGGCAGTGGGGGGATGTGGCTCTTGTGCTTTTCCTCTTCCCTCCCCCTCCTTGCTAAATCTGCACTTGTTTAAAGGACAGAATGTACAGATCCCATATGTTTGCTAGTGGTTAGGGGGTTTGTGTGTTTTTTATTTCTTTAAAAAAAAAGATTACTGACATTGCTCTAGTAAGAAACGGTATGATTTGTGAGTTTATAGTGTATAAAATATAAATGACAAAAGTGCCAGCTCGATGTGAAGTGGATGTGAGATTGGGCAGCAGAGATTTGAGCTGCACGCCACTGAACTGTATGGCTGAATGAGTTCTGCTACGTGCACTGAGGAGGCAAGAAACGGATTAAGTAAATTGGAAACTATTCCACAAAATGCCAAAGATAAAACAAAGATTCAAAATGAACAAAAGGGACAAGTTATTAATTACAAGAGAGAGAACTAAATGAAATCAGATCCATCTGGAAAACCAGGAAAACCCTAATAATCAGCATTACTGTGCTTGGCCAGGCTGTTGCAGTGTAATATTCAGAATAACTTTGAATTACATCTGGCCCCAAAGCAAATAGCTCCTGCCAGAATGCCTGCATACACAAATGTCCTTTCTTTGTAGCTGGATAATGTGCAAAGTTGATGGAATATCGCTTTCAAATCAATCCTTGGAAGATGTCTGAGCAACTGACATTACCTGGTACATGTACATACAGTGAATGTAAGGAGGAAACTGCCTGCTGGCTCACTGCTGGCACGTGTGACAGTGTCCCAGCTCAAATGAATCTCCAGTAACTGCTGTCACAGGCAAAAGGGCTGCACAGCCACGTCCCTTCCCTGGGGAATTCAAGAGGTGTTATCCTGCTATTGAGGCTGCCCCACACTCACACCTTCCTGTGCTTTCTTTCCTCCTCCAGAGACACCTCTCTGGACCTGGTGATAACGAATTCACTCCTTGGTGTCTGCTGGAGCTGTTTTATTACTTCTTTAAGTAGAAAGTCTGGCTCAACAGTGACCTCTTTGACTGATTGCAGAAAGGAAATTAAGAGCTTGAGAAGGTTTCCCTGAACTCTGGCACAGGGAGGAGAACCCTGGTCACTGTAAAAGCATAAGCAATGAGAGGGTAAAAATGTAGAGAGGACACATCTCAGTGACTGAGCGTGGGGACAGGTTATCCAGAGGGGTTGTGGAGCCTCTTTCCATGGAGATATTCAAAATCTGTTTGGACACAGTCCTGAGTAATGTGCTTCTAGGGGGCCCTGCTTGAGCCAGGAGGTTGGGCTCAATGACCTGCAGTGAGATTCCTTCCAGCCTTACCCATTCTGTGATTCTCTGATGCTCTGGGAGCATGGACAGATATCCTGGCTGCCATGCTTCGTCTAGCTCAGTTTTCACTTTTTTTCCCCCTGCTGTACTGAATTCAAAGGAAACTTAACTTGGGTGAAAACAGGTTTGGCCTTGAGATTTTTACTACCCATAGGCTCAAACTCTTGCCCAGGAGTAAATCTGATATAGCTAATGAGTCCTGAATCAGATAATCTGCATGATGTGGTCAGCGTCATCAACATTGCAAAGGGTGATTTGTTTCTGTTTTTAATTTTAAATAATCTGGTTTACTGGCAAGGTTAAATTCAGTTGACTCAGCCTTCAGTGGTTGGGACTCATGTAGCTTGATGTCCTCTTGTTCCAAGAGTCACCTTTCAGTAGCAGAGGAGGTGCAATAACATCCCACACAAAGTGAGCTGTTCCCATATTTACTGCTGGCAGTGATGGAAACCAAACACACACAGAAAAGAGTGGAAAAAACAAACACAGACAGAAATAAAATGTGTATTAATTTTCCATGGAGCAGCGGAAGCACTGAAGAAAGAGCAAGTGGGTGCACCATGTTTTCCACGGACAGCTGACCATCTTTACGTGGTTCAGAATAAGACAGTCTGTAATCAAGTCAAGCTGTCCTGGTTTGAGCATGTGAACATATGGAGGAATGTACCAGTGTATCCAGTCAAATTGTGCGTGAAGTAAACATGAAATCATATTGAAATTGTTAATGCAAATTCCTTTTTTGAATATGATGATCTCTAGTGGATTGTGGTAAATCCACAGATCCTGTAGGCATTCACACCTGCACTCACACGGTCCAAAAAGCACTGAATGCTCCCTCTCTCTCAGAATATTTTCATAGCCTCCTGCAAGGACACTCCAGCATCCAGGATGGTGAAGGATCAGTCCCTGCTATTTCATGGGAAAAGCTGCAATTTTAAAAATATTTGTTTAGTTCATTGCAGCAGTTCTGGTATGTCACCACTCAGTTTATTTAGCCTGAAATAAACTAAGACAGCTCTTTTCTCATGTGAGTATTTCTTGGCTCATCATGTGGGATGGGGTAAGAGAGCAGGGCAACTCCTTCCCTGCAAGACAGCACAGCAGGCAGGGCAGCCTGCTCGTGGTCAGCACAGGTCCATTCATGTTTTGGGAGAGGTGCTTTTAAGCTTTGACGTTGTTGCCCCGTGACGGTGGTGAATGATCCTGACTCACAGATGGCCAAGACTCTGTGGTTTCAGCTGACCTTCCCCATTTTCTGAGCTGTTGGAAGAGAAATAGCAAAAGAGTGTCCATGGGATGGGTGTCTTCCTTGTATACTTCACTGCAGGTGGCCACCACTAAAACCAGTCTCCCACCTGCACATGAACCAGTGATATACAAGCCATAATATATCAGCACATAACTGAGCCTGCTCTGACAGGGGAACATGCCCAAGCTTTCCTCAGTTCTGAGGGGTAGGCTGGACAGAAATCCTGCTCTTAAATCAAGTTTTCAAGAAGGCAGAGCACAGTGTGGGCCAGTCCTCACGCAGAGCCGACCTGCTAAACTCTGTGAGTGCAACAGCTGCTCCAGCAATGTAAGTGGGAATCAAAACTGCTGAGATTTGCAAAACTATGTGGTTGTATTTGGTTTTCTTGGCTGGTAATGGAAGAAGAAAACAATAGCATTTGAGTCATCTGAACCAATAATAATAGTAATAATAATAATACAAATAAAATGTCAAAGGTTTTGTTTTGTGTGTGTCCTGCTATTATTGACTTGCCCTCTGAAATGATTTTTCTGGAAATAATAGACCTTTTTTTTTTCAGTGAGGGTTGGGGTGAAATTGATTTGTCTCCTTGCTAAAAGAAGGGGTAAAAAAGCAGGCAAACACCATTTTGACTTCTGGAATTTATCATTTCTGCTCAGGTCTAACTACAGAGCTGACAAACAGCATTTCAAAGGTTTCAGACTTCTCTTCTTAAAACTTACTAATAAATGATATTTAATAGTCAACTCCCTTGACAATTATGGATTGCACATCTCATCCGAACCAGGGACATCCACAACACTGGAAAAACTTCTAATTTTACTGAATGATTCTTCTTTTCAGCTGCATTCAGACAATACAGGTTTGGAGGCACACACAAAAAAATATTCTGGTAGGAATCCAAAACCTCTGTAACAGCCCCCCCAGGCCTGGGATTTGTCTACTGGTTTGCTATTAAAGAGTTCTTTGGCTGGAAACAAGTACCAGACAGAGTTTCCCTTGTTCTAGTTCTTTGTTTATTTTTTCCTTTTTCTTTTAATTTGGTATTTGACTCCTCAGCACTGACTTGCTGTCAAGATGATGGAAGCTTCAGGGGAGGGCACAGGTTACCAGCTTTTTAAAGCTTGCACTGATTTATTTCAGAAGGTTTTCCTTCCCCAGCACCTCCCCAGCAAGACAGATGAATGTATGAATAGTAGCAATAACAACAACAATAATAAAAACATTCAAATCAGTGCATTTTCTGTTTGGGTCCAATCAACCCCTTGAAAAATGCAGCAGAACATTTTGGCTTGTATGGAAAAGAGCCAAAACTGTGTCAGGAGATGTCAGTCTCAGTCCTTTGCTGTTCCTGAGTTCTGCTGGGTGCAGCAGTGACAGGGATGCTCTGACTTCCCAGATGCACAGGGTGATTATCCAGCGTTGGAGGCAGTCAGTGCAATTAGTGTGAATTAGGGCAGGCCCAGAGCTGTGCCTTGGCTACTGCAGCCCATCCCAGAGGGACACCAGCTGGATCAGGGTCCTGCTGCAGAGCTGGCTCATCAGGCAAGCCAGATAGCTCAATCAAGTTTATTTAGCCTGACTGCACCAATTTGCCACAGCTGAATAGCTGGCCCACAGCATGCATGTGTTCTTAGATGGTTAAAAGTCACTCTTCACATTGTTAAGGAGCTCCAAGGCTGCTCCAGTATTTCAGTAACCTCTCTGCAAAGCAGCTATTGCTTTAATCATTTCAGGGGTCCAGTTGTGAAACTCATGCTTGGAGGGTGGGTGGTGGTGGTGGGTGGGAAGCCCCAAAGCAGAAAACTAAGGTAAGGAGCATCTCTTCTGTGCTAATACTTTTCTTCTGTGCCATTGTAATGTCCTGAGAATCAAACATGAGATATTCACTGAAGCCCTTGTAGATGGCTGATTAGACTAAAAGGTTATATCCAATTCAAAGCTGGAAGCGAATCAAGGCCATTTTGGTTTGATCAGCTTCTCCTTTCCTTCACCAACACCAATCAGGAGAATGAGCACCTTCCTCAGAACAAATGGCGATGGAGACCAAAGCCAAATTCAGAGGGGAGAGAGGAAAAATATTTTCCCTAACTTAATAGCCTTAGCTAATGCAATGCCTTTATCAAAGTCAGTTGTAGTAAAACCGGGCTCTGAATCTTTTCCTCACTGCATGGCTCAGCCTAATGGGGATCTCAAGGGTTAACAGCACAACTGCTAGTCCCCTTTGTATATATCTGTATGACCATAAGTAATGCATATTTTGAGCAATCGCATCCAAGATGAACAGATCTGTGAAAGGAGATGGATCACTTACAGAGCAGAACAGGAAGAGCCCACAGCTGTCTTCCAAATGCATGGGGTGGTTATTTTCTAGGTCCTAGTGCCATTCCCAGAGTATCCCGAGGCTTGAACACTTAATCAGCATGATTATCATCACACAAATGCTGCCAGAGAGTTCAATTTGCACAGTTACTCCTTTACTAAATGAATAACCCTTCCAAAACCCCGTGATGTTGGAGCCTCTGTCATAATTCTTCTGCATTTTGGACGGCTTTCCTGCCTGCTTGGGGTTTGGCGTTTGTGTAAAGAGGTGTAATAAGAAAAGTTACTCACAGGAGAGTGTAAGATAAAGCAGGCAGCTCAGCCTGAGTTAGTGAGGGCCTCATTCTCCTGGGGCTGAAGCCTGGCCACGGTGTGAGCAGATGCAGCAGCTCCTATTGCTATTTCAGGGGGGACTGATGTGCTTAGAAGAGGGGAGGGATTGTATTCCGGGTGAGTAGATGTTTTGTCAGAGGGGTGTAAGCTGCAGGGAACTGTGCTGGGTCTGTGTATTTTCTTTGTCCTTGGATCTCAGGGGGTGCATTGCTTCTGCCTTGTGACAGCTTCCCCTGTTGGCATGATCAAGGCCAAACTCTGTGTGAGTCTGCCCTGCCTTGGCCCCAGAAGGTCCCTGCTGCTGTGACAACAGTCCAGGCTGAGATTTATGGGGGGATCTCAGAAGGGACCTCCCACAGCAGCTCTTCGGGCACATTGAACAAGCCATAAGTGACTCGGCTGAGCCTCCTGGTCTTGATTTCATAGCACAGGCTCTCTTTGCCCCTCTTTGGAGCCGGGATGGGGAAGCTCAGCTGCCCTACACCTCCAGAATCAGGCTCAAGCCTCAGGTCACTCTGGTGCTCTTTGCTCATCCCTTCCTAGACCTCCACCTCTGCTATAAGGGCTCCACAAGCCATGTGTAAAAGTGTCTGTGCCTTCTCTCTGTGCCTCACCTTTCAATTGATGCTTGAATGCCACCAAAATACAGCACTGAGTCTTCTAAGGAGCCTGGGGTCGGGTCTCTCTCTCCCTTTACAGCCTTGGCTCTTGGCTTCTCCCCTGAATCACAAAACAACCCTTTCCCTGAAGCCAACTCACTGCTCTTTCTCCCGTTTCTTCCCCATTTCTCTCCCTCTTTCTCTTAAGTACTTGGCAGGAGGCCCTTTTTTTCATAACTTCCAGGCATTTTTGCCAGGTGACCCTGTGAGCAATCTCCCCCAACAAATAAGCAAAGGCCTGGTTAAACGACCACTTCTGGCAGGAAGAATATTCCTCTTTTGAACCTGCTCATTATTCTCTCCAGTGGGTCTCTCAGGCAAACAACACCATCTGGATCACCACGTTACCCAAATCAGACTCAGCTCTGTGGCACACGGTTCTTATTTCCCACCTCAGTGACTGGCTCTGGGAAGAAGTTAACCTCTTGAGGCCAGGAAAAAGGCAGCAGAAGACATAACAGCTTGAGTGATTCACACACAGCATTCCATGAAGTGGCATAGCAATTGCCTTTACTCCCCAGAGTCACTGACACCAATCATTTTTTTTTCCTTTTGGTCAAGTTTCACCCAACAGGCATTTTAAATGGCATGGTTTATATCCTAGATGAATTTCACTTGTGAGTGTTGTTGCTAAGGCAGACCATATTGTGGCATCAATGTTTAATCAGGCTGTTCCCTCAGACTCAACAGGGAGTTCTGCCTGAGATCTGCTGGTGGTATAAATCAAGGAGTTTTACTGTTAGCAATTTTTATTACTCACTTTATGCCTTCCTGTGAAAAGGAAAAAAAGACAAAAGGAAGAGAGGGCACTTAAGTGAAATATTAAATAAATATTACAACCCTTCTGATGAAATCTGTCTACTCCACATCCGTGAAAGTGCAGCATCAGCCCCCCTTGGAATTCAGTTTGTTTTTCCTCCCAGCTCTTAGATGCTTGTTTGCTACTCCTGACACTTGCCCGGCAAGGGTCTGGATGTTTGACCCTGAAGTCTGGCATGTGGACCACGTGTGGGTTGGGGTATCAGCAGACTTCTCCTTCACCATCATCTTTCTGACCATGCCATGCCAGTATCCATTCTGTTTTCCAGGACAAAGAACACTCCCTGAATCTCCTGGCCCCACCTAACCCTTTGTTCTGGATGTGGTTCAATTCTGCATAGAGTGTATCAGTGCATTGTTTTTGTGGGCAGCTGGAAAACCTCAGGAATGAATGGAAACAGACGGTTATAGACCAGCTAAATTGCAAACTCTCCTCTCACCAGAAAAGGACTCGAGTCAGGGTGCCTTCCCAGAACAAGAGTGGGATGAACACTACTGGAAACTCTTGGGGGAGGTAAAAAGGAGAACAGAGACAAGGAGAGATCTATTGACCAGACAAACTGCTGGGTATGCTTGGAGACTGAGGTGACATCTGTCACCTTATCTGTAGTGCTGGTATCAGTGCACAGCATCAGGCTTCCTCACACTGCCTTTTTGTCCCTCCCTGACAGAACATCAGTCACCACCTGTCTTTTGCACTTTATTTGTGCCATTGATTTCAGTAGGACTTTGCCAGGCACTGGCACTGTGGGCCCAGTGATTCTGCTGCTGTCCCAGTTCTGTTCAGTCCAAGAGCAACATGAGAGACAGACCGTGCCCACTGGTGAGCCCAAACTCACACAAACAAGAGATGGAGGTTGTTAGAATTTCCATGAGGAAACCTGTGTTAGATCAGGTAGGAGTAAAATCCAGTCCTGGATGAGAGTATTTGAGAAGGCAAAGCCATGTATCTTGTGAGGTGCATGAGAAATGCACCTTATAAATAACATGAAGTGCCACAAAAGAAAAGAATAGGTGAATCCTGGGGATATTTTCCCTATGAATCCAACTTGAGATACTATATTTGAGCAGTTCAAGCTTCAGAGGTGCTTGTAATCCTTGTGGTGGGCTGAATGTTCATGCTGGTGCCCTCTTCACCAAGGATTGCTGCAGTATTTGGTGGAGAAAATGCTGAAGAACAGCACTGACTGTAAACATGCTCTGGCGGAGGAGCAGAGGAGGGCAGAGCTTTGACATCCCTTGGGACAGTATTATTTACTTCCACCACCAGCTGCACCCATCTAAGCCCTTCCCTGCCCTTCTCAGGCTGCTGGAAATGGTGTGCAGTTCTTGTGGTAGCAGTGTCAGGAGCAGGGGCAGTCTGGCCCTGAAAGCCTGGTACAAAGCTCAGTCAAGAGATTATTCTGTTTGGGTCAGCAGGTTTGGTATCAGCTGTAACTCTCTTAGAAGAAATGAGGTGTAAGAGATCATGAATGCTTCCCCCTCACCCAAGGTAACACAGTGATTTGGCTCTGCAAACAACGAGGGAGACAAACAACTGAGAAATCTTCCAGAGGCCAGATGTGAATGCAATTGTTAAAATACTGCCTGGGTCACTGGCTGCAACTTCAGCACTTTTAGAAATTTGTTTTTGTACCAATGTCAAAGGCACTGGGGCTCTCTGCTTGCATCAGTACAAATCTGGATTAATGCAGTTAAAGCCAGCAGAGTTGTGTCCACGCAAAAGCAGTTAAAACAGGCTCAGAATCAGACCCAGAAAGTTACCCTTGTGTCACTTAGTAAGACATATTTCCTTTGGCTTCCATTTAGATTTGGTCCTTAAGGAGACTGTCATAAGAGATATATGGTCTGGGCAAGAGGCCAATTTACCGTCTGGAAGAAACAGCAGGGCTCCCATCGAAGAAGGGAACAGGGTAAAATGAGCTTTTGAACATTATTTTGTAATTTTGTAAATATTTGTGATTTTTAATTATGCTGCAAAGCTCCCACTATGCCATGACATGATGGAAGTGCCTTGTCATCTGTAGACTATTTGTGGGGAAACTTATTTACAGCGATCTTTGAAACAGCTGCCGTGAGATCTTACACTTCCTGGCATGTCACAGCTTAAAAATTTCTAGGAAACTGCATCTGCTTTCCTAGCCAGAGAGATAAGATGCCTTCCTAGCAGTGCTTTTAAGCCATCACTTCATCACAGCAAAAAGTTAATGCAATCCTGTCCCCTCCTACTCCAAGCTCACGGTTAAATTCCTCTTGCTACCAGAGACTGACATTGGGGTTAGCTACTAAGACCCCATTTAGATATCCAGCAACATTACCATCACCTATCCATTCATTAGGTTATTGGATACCAGCTGATTTTCCAGATCCCAGGCTTTCAGACTCCTGATATTGATTAGGAGCAGTTCATCTCCCTAGGTGAAGCAGCAGTGGACAGCAGAGAAGTGGATGGGTTTTGCAGATGGGTATTCCTGTTACAGCAGTGTAGGAAACTCACAAACCCAAGTATTTTCAGAAATAACTGTTTTGGAACTACTGCTTTGGATCTGATTAAAACCCCAAAGAATATTACATATAATTACAGGAAAATCTAGCATGAGTGACAGCTTCTGACCATCTTTTGTCCTGATAGGGAATTCGCTAAATGTTTATGCCCAAACTAGACTTCTGAGCACTCCAGGGCATTTTAAGCTGCAAAGGATTCACCAGAGGGAAGGAAGAACTTCATTGCCTGTAAAAGAGGCCAGCTGCAAAGGGGTCAGAAGGAGCTGCAACGCTGGGTTCAGTCGTGCAGCCTGGGTCTGCAGTCTGAAAGGACACGACTCCAGATGGTGTGCAGAGCTGCACACACAGGCACCCTGCCCAGAGGCTTCTGGATGAACCTGGGAGAGCACAGGACACTCCAAGGTAGGCAGACGGGGCAGTCTACACACCTTCCAAAAGAGATTTTGGTGTTTCCTAGTACAATACTACAGTTGTCTGTGTAGCTGCACATGTGCCTCTCCAGTCCTGCTCCCAGTGGGGCTCCATGGCTGGGGTGTTGTGAGGTCTGGTTCTGCACCCCACCTGTGAACTGACACTGTCAGGAGTCACAGCGAGCAGTGCAGGCTGCAGATGCTCTGTGGATCAAACCTACCCTGGCTTTCAAACACTCCTGCTCCTCCATTCTCACTTCAGAGTAAGGCTACAACTGGTTGAGTTTTGATAATTAAACCCATGTAAACTTCATTTGCTTCACCGAAGCCAACTCTTCATGCAAGTGAAGCCACTTAGATGCTGATAATTTTTTAATTAAATCAAACCACTAGATGCTACACTTAATTCTATTTAAGGTTAAAAATTTTATTTATTTGGTACCAGTGTAACTGGATTGATTTTAAAATCAAATTTAACCTTACCAGGGAAATTTTCTTAGCATAGAGCAGGTTTGCTCAGTGAGGAGCCTTGGCTCTGGAGACACCACTGTAGCATGCTTTTGAGTCTAACAGTTCTCACTGACTATAATGATGTGGTTGAATCAAAAAACCCCGACCAAGGCTGGATATCCATGCCATTATCAATCTTCCAGGCCCCTGAGCATAGTTTTAAGAGAGTTAGTTGGCTTTTGCAATTTTCTGGGGTGAAGAAAGAGGTAATACTTAATTGCCAACAATTTTGACAGTGATTGAGGTTGACAGCCCAAAGCAGATCGATAGGATGAAAGTGAACAGACACTGGCAACTGGAAAGGCCCTTCCATAGGGAATGCGGAGGGGCTGGGATGGTGGAAGGGGTTAATTCTCTAAGAAAGATAATTTGCATTGCTGCACACTTTATTCTTTTGTTTTTGGTCGAGCTCTCTGTGCTGACTTCTTTGGGGCATTATTGGCTCTGCTTCTTTGACAGAACAAAGAGCCTTTGTTGTCCATCAAAGACCATTGCAATCCATCCAGATACCCAAGGCCCCAGGAGGGGGAGGTGAAGTGGAGGAACTGCCTGTGTTCCTTCCTCCACAAACAACATCCATACAATTATTGGAAGCATTTGCATCATTATTGAAATATTTTCAGGGGAAATGTTCTTCAGCATTTATATCAGTGCAGATAGTGATGTAAATACTGACTTAGTATTTTCTAAGGCTTGGGAGCCTACACCACATGTCTGAAGGGCTCTCAGGTGAGTCTAAACACAGATAATTTGGGATGAAGTTGCTCACAGAGGCTTTTGCACCTGACCATTACAGTCTTGTGGGGAGAATTAGAGTCTCCCTACACTATGTTGTCTCTGGATCAAAGTTGTAAGAACAGGTTCAACCACTGGTGGAATGAAGTTATGTTTTCAAGATAAAGGTCTCAATTTGTTCTACTTAATTGAAGAGAATTAGGAGCATCCTGATGATGGAGCCCCTGATGTAGTCCATGGTGAAGGACAGAGACACTTCCCTCCCCTCCCAAAGGATGATATAGCTGATCGAAACTCCACATCCTTTGTTTACTTCTGCTGACTGCCAAAAGAGTTTAACTTGACTCCTAACTTAGTAATAGCCACTGGATCCTGCAAATCATGTGCTGTGAACCCAGACATAAACATCTAGAACTTCTTAGCCTTTTTTATAATTATCTGGACTTTACAGGAGTAGCTCATGCATTTGTGTCTGAATTGTAGTTATGTATATAGCTAGCAGAAAATTGTGGTAGAATGACAAGTGAAATGCCCACCAGCAATCCTGAGTTTCATATTTCCACATCCTTGGGTTGCTTGGATGAAGGAGGATTCATTGCAGGATTTGGGCCCTGAGGAGCAAAATCAAACAGCAGATAACTTTCTTTTACTTTCCTCGTTGTCGTACAATTCAAAAAAACCCACAAGAACACAAATGTAATATAGAAAACTTGTCTAAAATTCAGGCAGAAGAAACCAATAGAAAAAAATTTTTAAAAAAATCCTCAAGAAAATGAATAAATATTCATGAAAATATCCAAAAGTTCAGATGTTTTCATTAGTCACCACAGGAGGGAAATATTAATTTGAAATAATAATAAAAAACCTTGAAAATACTTTAAGAAGGGTGTTTGGGGGGGGGAGGAACAACACACCCTCTGCTCCCATAGCTGATGCACGGCTGAGCTGTGGCCAAGGGTTTCCCTTCCAGCTCAGCCTCCCCTCGAGATTTAAACTGTGTGTTTTTAAAATGTGCAGACCTGCCTCAAAACTTACAAAATATCGCTTCCCTCTGAATGTTCCCTTGCATTCACATCAGAGCAGCACAGGAAAATAAAAAGGAGTGCTAATCTATCCTACAGTTTCCCGAGCAAGGACTCTGGGCAGGGGTTTGAGAGTGGATTTGACAGATGTACGAGCAGATGGTGAGGGACACTCCCTGAGAGCAGCCGATTCCCAGGCCTCCATGTCCAAAAAAATATCTTTTCATGGCTAATGTGATTTTCAGAGGGAAGAAATACAGCACTCACATCTCACCCCAAAACTTCTTGGTAATTTTTTGAATGCACAAGGGTTGTGTGGGAATGCTTGTCCCTAGAAAAGAGCTGGCTGGGGACAATAAGCCACGGGGCTCGACCTGACCCTTGCAAAACCCCGAATTCGCAGCTCTGTCTTGCAAGCTCCTCCATGGCTGCATGGTTAGAACTGGCAGCAGAAGCGGGATCACCCCGCGTTTGCACTGGGTGTGACATCCTAGTCCTGTTTCACCTCTGCCAGAACGCGCTGTGCAAAATAGCACATCCCGTGCAGCAGCAGCATCCGCTCAGTGTGTGCTCCTGCACAGCCCACGCGTGAGCTGAACCCTGCCAGAGCAGGGCTGGTGCCTCGCTGAGTCCCTGTGGGCTCCTGGTGAGCCTCCACTGGGGAGGCAACGGGCTCCTTGGCATCCCCGCTGACCTGACACAAAAGAGGTGCTTTTTGGGGGGCGAGCCAGGAAAGCTGGGGTTTGTGATTTATCCCACGGATTGCTGGAATGCTTCTGGCAGCAAAGGTAGATGCAGCTCCCCGTTTCTTAGGGGGGAGATGCGCGTCAGACCCTGCTGCTGCCTTTCTGGGGGCTCCTGGCCCCTCCACATCAGTTTGCGGGGCGGATTTATCCTTGGTGTTTAATTAAACCACGGTGGGACAGGACCCTTCCAGCCCATGTTTCACATCAGTCCCAAGGCAGCCGAGACCCACTTTGGAGCAGCTGTCGGAGCCCTGGGACAGGCGATTTGGGGCAGCACGAAGCATCCCCAGCAGCCCTGCCCATGGGATGGATGTGCGAGGGGCCGCATTAACAAGAAACAGCTGCCAAAGCCTCATGTAGGGGCAGACCGAAGAGAGGGGCTTTGGGGCTGCCGCGGAGAGAGGCGGAGGGAGCTCGTCCAGGAGAAGGGCGGCGAGAGCAGGAACAAAAGGCGATAGCTTCGCTCAGCCCAGCCCCCAGCACAAGCCCCAGGGCTGCCCCGGGAGCCGCGGAGCAAACTCCGATACCCGCGGTGAGCCCCGAGGGGGCGGACGTGCCGCGGGGACCGATGCCTTCCCCAGGGATGGGGAGATGCTGTCGGGCTGCTCTGGCTGCGGTGCCGATGTCTGTGGGATCCCCAGCCGGGACGGACGGACCCTCCCGCTGCCCCCGGGTGGCCGAACATCCCCGGCGGGGCGGAGGTGCCGCACCCCGCGGGCAGGGGGGCCTGGGATGCCGCGATGGGACCCCCGGATGGGGCGGATGGAGGAGCCGGCAGGAGGATGGAGCGGGAGGGACTGGAGGCAGGGCCGGGGCGGGGGTGAAGGACCGCCCCGGGGTGGGCTGAGGGGGCACGGCGGGAGCCCTGCCCGCCTCCCTGCGGGGTGGGGGGGACCCCGCGGTCGGGCCCGGCGGGAGGAGGGTCCCCCCTGCCCGAAGGCGAGTGCGGGACCGCCGGGGCGGTGAGTGCGAGGGGCGGGGATGCGGGGGGCCGTGCGGGAGGGAGAGAGGGAGGGATGGCGGCAGCGCTGGGGGCCGCCTGAGCCCGGGGCTCCCCTCTCGTGGCCCGGAGTCAGCCCTGAGATCGCTGCAGAAACAGCAGGCTCGGCGGGGACAGCCCAGGTGGCGGTGCTGGGCGCCCCCCGAGGGGCTGGACGTGCCCCGGTGCCCACGGAGAGGATGCCCCAGGCTGGGATGCTGCGGGGGAACGGGCGCTCCGCGGCTTCGGCAAGCGGCGCATCCCCGGCTAGATGAAGCGATTTACCGTGGCTTTCCCCCCGTCCCCGCTTTGTGTCCGTGCTCAGGAACCCGGGAGCCGCCGGGGAGCCGCGGGGATGGCAGCGGGGGTGGCAGCGGGCCGTCGGGGGGCCGCGGGCGGCGGTGCGGGGTGCCCCGCGGTGTGACGGAGCCCCCGGCGCCGCGATGGGCAACAGCGGCTCTGCCGTGAAGGTCTGCACGGACCACCAGGGCGGCATCAACTGGCTGAGCCTGAGCCCCGACGGGCAGCGGCTGCTGACGGGCAGCGAGGACGGCACGGCGCGGCTCTGGAGCACGGCCGACAGCCAGTGCCAAGGGCACTTCCAAGGTACGGAGCATTCCCCGCCCGGCAGACCCCGGGATAGGAGCTCAGAGCGGGGCACGGGTCACACAGCCTGCTCGGGGCTCTTTCCAGCCCCACAGCCCGCTGGGGCAGCCAAAACCACGCTCGTTTTGTTTTGCGGGGGTGGGTTTTTTGGGGGTATTTGTTACAGTAACGTTGGGGGGAGGCTGCTTCGACCCCAAGCAGGTTACTGTGCTCGGATCATTTTATCTCAGGGGGTGGAATGTGGCAGTCATTTAACTTTTGTCTCTTTCTGGATGCCCTCTGTTTTACACCCTGAAAAAATACTGACTTTTTGTTGTTGTCTTCTCCTTTTTTTTGTTCCTTTAATCATCTCATTTTCCAGACAGTCTTTATTTAGAACCTCTTGACCCAGAAGTCTGGAAAGAAACCTTGCTAAATAGGTTATTTCTTTCCCACCACACTTGACAAACAGAAATGTTAATTGCTGACTTTTTAATTTAAATTGTTTTTGAGTTCTTAAACAAAATTTATTGTCCTTAGACTAGAATGTCAACAATTTAAAAGAAAACTATGGAAAGTACAGTCCTGCAGGAGTCAGATATGGGCTGAAGATGTTTGTATTCTCACTCATGTTCTTTTAGTAAAGGAAAAAACCCCAAGCTGTTAAATTTGGAATTTCTAGTTGTTTTTTTTCTTCAAAAGAAGAAATCACATTGCTGAGATTTTCTTGTTGTTTGCTTGCTTGCTTGTTTTTTGCTGTGGAGTATTGTCTTTTTCCCCACATCCTGCCATGGTTCTGCTTCTGGAAAACTCACTGCATTTGATTTAGGCTTAGAAATCCTTTTAAACCACTAATTAGTTTTTAGCTAGAAAGAGAAATGTATTGGATAACGTTCATTATTATGGAATCTGGCCTATGTACAGCCAGTATTTGGTGTAAACTCTAAGGAAGTTTGGCTGGGTGGTTTGTGAACTGCCATTTGAATCAGATAATTGTATGTATTTTATATTTGTGCACACACACGGTTGTTGTGTAAATTTGCATTTTACAAGCCATAATACTGATAAACCTGTATCTATAACACGGTTTCAAGCTCCACCACAGCACAACCAACAGACATGTGTGGTGGCTGCTTTTGGCCAGCCCAGCACCAGACCTTGCCTGCCACAGGGGGGTTTGGCATGCTCTGTGTGGGTCAGGTATCACTGAATTAAAACCCGACTGACACACTTTGGTGCGGTAACCAAGATTGCCTTTTTGATCTCAGAGCAGGATTACATGGTGCTGTGAGGAAAAAAAGTGCTGTGGTTGAAACCTGTCCCATTTAGGCTGCTTTAACAGCAAAGTTTCACAAATATGGGAGAATGAGTATAGTTTTGCTTATAGCCCTGGTGATCTGTTTAATTTTTGGCATCTGATGAATTTGCTGTAGAGGAAACAAGCCATATGTTTGTAATGTGGATTCTGGTTTGCTTTTGAACTGCAGGAGTTGTAGTGAAATCTCTTTTTTACAGTCAGTGAAACTCTTTTACTGGGCAATCTGCTTTCCCTCAGTTTTTTTTACCATCTCTTCATTTTACAACATGATTGTGTTTTTCTAATACCTTTGTCCATCTGTCTTTAATAACATTTGTCCTTCTTAGAGTTTTTTTTTTCCTCAAAGAATAGTATTTAAATCACAGTAGAGCCCACCAGCTTCAACCATAACTATGACTCTCGTGATAGTGACCCAAGAGGAAGCAGTTCTGATCCTAAAGCTTACAGTCTAAATGTTAAAACTAAAGAGTTCAAGGTTCAAATACTAGCACAATGATTAGATAGGTGACAGCAATTTTACATGAGACCTTGGGTGAAGCTGGGACCTGACTCCTAAGGTGATTTTTAAATTCGGTGCATTTAATTTTACAATGGAAAAGTGACACATCTTGCTAAACAACAAGAAAGGTTGTGATATTGATTCCCTTTGCTGGCCTTGGGCTGTTTGTCAGCATGACATCCTTAGAGCAGTGGTTGTGTCTTGTTTTTATTGTAACTGTAGAATCCCAATGTACTGGGAATATTGTATAAACAACTGTGTTCTTATTCTGTCTTTCTGTGTCATTTCCTTAAAGGTATACTGATATTTTGAAAATTGTGAGGTTTATTCATGCTGTTAGTCATGATGGGGAAAGTATTGGCACACTATTTACCAGACATGTTTTTTGTTTGCTTTTCATTCTGTCTGGACAATGAAACTAAACTTGCTGGTAAGTCTCACGTTGCTTCCTTTTTTCAGAGTTTCATGCTTTAATTTATGGCTGTTTGTAGCCTGAAAATCAATGGGCTGTGCTGAAGTGCAGCCTTTTACCCCCGGAGTTCAGAAGAAGGAAGCACAAGCATTTCTTTATTAAAAAAATAAGCCAATTTTTATTGTTTCTAAGCTTCATTAATCTGAGTTTTATTATATTGCTATTTAGCTCATTACGTTTCCACAATGCTATTTGATTTACCTGATTGTTGGAACTGTACTGTTTTACTCATTCACTTCATCCCAATATTAATGAATTTTTCTGCTGTTGCTTGAAATTGCTGTGCTTTATAGAAATCTTTGAAGGTGAAGAACATGTTGGTGCATTCAAACCCCGAGTTTCAGTCTTTGTTTGGTTTTGCTAAGGTGAAGGGCTTGACTAGTCTATCCTGCTTGCAGGCAGAGTGATTGAATTCATTTCCCGTGTTATTCCCAGGACATGAAAGTTACATCACCTTCTGCCACCTGGAGAACGAGGCTGCCTTCACGTGCAGTGCAGACCACACCATTCGCAAGTGGGATGTGCTGACGGGCCAGTGCCTGGCCATTTACCGGGGACACACGTCCATTGTGAACAGGTTGGTTCCCTGGAGCCCTCCCCTGTGTCCCTGTGATCTGTCATCACATCTGCTGTCGTTTCACTGCGGTTCTCCATCACATCTATTGTCATTTTCCTGCAGCTCTGCATTGCTACGCTAATAAAAGGGGTTGTGCAGCCCTTTGAGTTCGTGCTGTGCGTGTTCTGGGCTGCAGTGATTAGTTCTCCTAAACAGCAGTGCTGACACAGCCACGAGAGCAGATAGGAGAGAAATGAAAGGCAAACAGCAGGGGGATTGAATCCAGGAATCTAGGAATGAAATTCCAGAAGAAATTATCAAATTGATAACAGATGCTTCTGATAAATAGATTTAAAAACGTTGTGTCAAGTCTTTGTGCTGGCAAAAGGGATAAAGTCAGGGCTTTTTCGGAGATTATTATTACTGTTTGTGCAAATGAAGTTTAATATTATCCTATTAAACTAATTGTGTGTGGTTGATTGGCCTGTTCATTCAGAGTGCCTCTTAATAGTTGGACTGGATTTAATTAATGGCAAACAGAGCAGTCAAAGATTGGTATTTTTTAACATTTCTGGTGGGCGTGTGGGTTTTTTTGTTCCTTGCTAAACTCAAAACACATACGATGTGTAGCAAGATTCTGTAAATAGTTAGGAAGGCTGGCGCTGTGTTTTGGCACTGATCTGATTTTTGCTTGAATCAGCAAATGGGAAATGTGTTCCCTATTCATAGGACTTTGTTGCCTGTTTGAAAGGTTCCAGAGGACCAAACTCAGCTGACAAAGAAGGCAGGTTATTGATGTTCCCTATCTCTGGTTTGGAAATATGAACCCTAGAGATTTTTCTGTTATTAAATGTTTTGTGCTGCTACAACTCATTGTTTTTGAGGCCGAGTAAGTTGAATTCCTGAGCTGTAATCTCTGATTTGCTCTTCAGTCATGGGGGATGCGCTTTGCCTTTTTTTGAGATCCTGGACTAAGTGAAATTAGGTGTAAATTTTTTTTCTTGTACTCTCTTTATTTGATGATGGAAGGATGATTATCTTTGCATACTGCCAGTTACAGTTCAAGTTCCTGGAATTTTTTTTGCTGTTAACTTTGAATCCAAGATATTGTCATAGGTCAGTTTATAAATGATATTTTATAAAGAAATATTGATAAGTAATTATCAAGAATGAGCTCTTTAAAAAAACAAACCAAACCCACAACCAAAACCACCCAACACAACAAACTTGTAGCTACAATATGTAATTTATGAAAGGTAAGTAACAAACCTGCTGGAAAGAATTTTAGAAAAACATAAATGCCAAGAGTCATAGTGCTAGAGTGTAAAAATATCTGCATCAATGTACCTGAACAAGGGACCTCAATTTTAAAAGTAGAAACAGGAAAGTGTTTGTTTATTTTTTAAAAAAAACAACACAAATAAATATAAAAAACCCACAAAAACCCAACAAAAAAGTTCAGAAATCAAGTGTATTAGAGTGACAAAGGATTTGGGTTATTTATATATGTTGTGTTCATGCTACTGTTTCATATTTCAGGGTGCCTGGCATTGAAATGGTGACAAAAGATGGTTATGTGAAAAGAATGATTCTGTTGATACCCACAAACCCTGTTTTTTGCAGGATCCTGGTTGCCAAAGACTATCTCTTCAGTGGCTCCTACGACAGGACAGCCCGCTGCTGGAGCGTGGACAAGGAGAAACAAATCCAGGAATTTCGGGGCCATCGGAACTGTGTCCTGACTCTGGCTCACTATTCCTCCAGGGATGTTCTTGAGGAGGAGGAGGAGGAGGAGGAGAGAGTGAGCAGAGACCTGCTGGTGACGGGGAGCACGGACTGCACTGTGAAGGTGTGGTGGGTGTCCAGTGGGCGCTGCTACCAGACCCTGCTGGGACACACTGGGGCCGTCCTGTGCCTCATACTTGACGCACCAAACAGGGAGCTGTTCTCTGGCAGCACGGACTACACCATTCGGACCTGGAATATTGTCACTGGTGAGCAGCTCAAGGTGTTCAAAGAGCACCAAGGATCAGTAATTTGCCTGGAGGTAAGAGCAGAGGCTTCTTCAAGAGCCTTCAGAAAAGGGTGTCCAGGTCTTAACTCCTGTGGGTCTCAGTTGTCTTTTCATTCATAAAGAAGCTCTTCTGACACGGGTTACAAATGGTAAGATTAAATATTCATGATAACACAATAATAGTGTTCCCTGGTCTTGCGACAAATCCTCTTTCCTAAAACACTTTCTGATGTCCTCTTGTCTTCCANTCAAGAATGAGCTCTTTAAAAAAACAAACCAAACCCACAACCAAAACCACCCAACACAACAAACTTGTAGCTACAATATGTAATTTATGAAAGGTAAGTAACAAACCTGCTGGAAAGAATTTTAGAAAAACATAAATGCCAAGAGTCATAGTGCTAGAGTGTAAAAATATCTGCATCAATGTACCTGAACAAGGGACCTCAATTTTAAAAGTAGAAACAGGAAAGTGTTTGTTTATTTTTTAAAAAAAACAACACAAATAAATATAAAAAACCCACAAAAACCCAACAAAAAAGTTCAGAAATCAAGTGTATTAGAGTGACAAAGGATTTGGGTTATTTATATATGTTGTGTTCATGCTACTGTTTCATATTTCAGGGTGCCTGGCATTGAAATGGTGACAAAAGATGGTTATGTGAAAAGAATGATTCTGTTGATACCCACAAACCCTGTTTTTTGCAGGATCCTGGTTGCCAAAGACTATCTCTTCAGTGGCTCCTACGACAGGACAGCCCGCTGCTGGAGCGTGGACAAGGAGAAACAAATCCAGGAATTTCGGGGCCATCGGAACTGTGTCCTGACTCTGGCTCACTATTCCTCCAGGGATGTTNAGTGGCTGTTCTGGTCTAATTTCTGTCTCAGTACCTATTTAAATGCTCCTAGGTCTGGGAACTCATGGTTAGGTCTGCTGAGAGCACTGTTCTTCTGAGTAGGATTGTATAGACAAGATCACCAGACTCTGAAGAAAATAACCTGAGCAAGTAAATAGTCATGGGGGCTGATAACTTAAAAAGAGGAGGGGGAAAAATTCAGAGTAAACAAGGTAACTTATAAAAAACCAACTCAAAATTGTGGGCAAAAGATAATAGGAAAGCATAGAACTGAAAGAAATCCTGCATTAAAAACCACACAGACATAATTTGAGAAAAGAAAGGGAGAAAAAGATGGCCAAGACAAGAAAATAGGCGAGGAAAATGGAAAAGAGAAGTAGAGCATGGGGAAGAGAAATCAGTAAATGATGAAGGAAAGAGGGGGGAAAAATGTAATGTTACCTTAAAAACTATACTCTGTCTTTCTGTTTGCAGTGTTTTCCTGGTCAGTGCTGCCAGATTTGTTAATGTTGCAGGGGGGAGGAGGAGTTTAGGCAGATGAAGCAAAATGGGAACTATCACACAAGCACTTATCCTGTGCACTCATTATCCACCAGAAAATGCTCATAGTGTATTTAAAGAGAGTACATAATGGTCTGTAACTTAGTTTCAGGTCAGCGTAAATGTTTATAAATGTGTGTGTCCAACTGAAGTTAATGACAGTAGTTTTTCTTGCTGCTCTCTTTGTTTGTGTTTGTTGTCCATAAGTGTTTTTCCCTTACAGAGGCTACAGGATGTGTTTTTAATAGCTGTTTAATAAATATTGCCTTTGTTTCTAGAGAAAGTGGTCACAGCTGACAGTAACAGAGTAAAAACCTGAGAGTACCAACAGAATTCTGTTTTTCTTCAGTTTTAGAAAGGGGAAAAAACCCCCACACAGAATGATATTGCCCTGGAGTAATGTTTGTCTTGCTTGGGTAAATTCTCAGTGTTAAAATCTGCTTTTATGATATTTCAGTAATGTATTTTGAGGATGCTGAAGTAAATCCCTTGTTGTTCTTAGTGTCACGCTATGTTTTGTTGTTTAATTGTAGCCCTTCTCCGAGGCACAGATTGGCAACAACAGACCTTGCTTTAATTTAATTGGGTTCTTGCTAAAATTGTTGCACAAAACTGGCTTGACCCTCTCCCAGAAGTCTGGGAAATTCAATTACACTCTTTGAACACTCAGGAATGAGCAATGCTTCCCTGCTTGTGAGCACAGAGTTAAACAATGGTTTTAAACAAACACAACTTCTTGTAGGGGAGAAGAAAAGCAAAACCAGTACATCTATTTGGAAAACCTGAACAATTCTGAGTACACAAGGCTGCCTCTGCCAAGACTGTGTTGGCAGCAGGCCTGGCCAAATCCTCTTCTAGCTGTGAGTAACTGGTAGCCTCTCACTTCTCTCATCACCAGCTGATGTTTGAGGCTGGGAGGGTCCAGCTGAGGGACATACAGGCCCCCACAGAGAGCTTTTAGTGTCTGGGCCTCTCCAATTTACCCCAGCTTAAGCAGTCACTGTACTGCTGTTGAATAGCTTTAGGCTGTTGATCTTTCCTAATTCCTCCCTCTGCCTAACTGGGTTCAACACTGTCCCTTCTGTTCCACTTGGCAGCCTCTCAGCACAGCCCACATGGTATTTTCATTCTTTTAGAAAGGGGTCAATCACCAGAATCCATACAAAGATGTTACAACAGAAAGGAAACTTTGTGAATAGAGGTGCTTATTTTTTTTTATTTATTTTTCTTCTCAAAAAACTCTTGGAGCCTTTTTTTCTTAGTGACAGTGTTGCAATCTGTGGCAGTGAGTTTGGGATGGTATTTTTCAAACCCTGGGTCAGGAAGGACTTGGAGGTGGTTGTGAGTTGCTCACAGTAGCCAGCAGACAGTTTTAATTGTTGACAGTAATTCCTTTTCTTCAGGGCAGAAGTGAGCTGCTAATTACATCAGATTTTCACTCCCCGGTCCTGGAGGAGCTGAGTTGGTACCAGGAATTAAAGGCAGTTACCTGTTCTCTGGGTGGTATAATGCTTGTGTGGGGAGATTTAAGGGAAAGAAAAATAAAGACTTATTTTCATTTTATTTATTCAAATAAAGATCCCTAAGGGAGGGTGACCTTTCAAAAAGTTTGAGAAATGCTCAGTGTGATCTTTCATCCTGGACACAGATCAGGAAAAATTTGGATATTGAGACCATATTTTCCCCAACTTTAAAAAGCTGTTATTAATGGGAATGCCCTGGGAAGTTCTGAACTGCTGCAAATTAGGTCCAGCCTGTTCCAGTCCTCTCCCATTTCTTTCCAGTAAATACCAACAGTGTCGCTGTAGCAGTGAATGGAAATTCCTGGAGCTTCTTGAAGTTTTCTGGCTAGACAGCCACAAAGCACACCCGTGTTACCCACCTTGTTTCCTGCAGAGCTGGCCTGTGGAAGACAGAGGGGTGATGCCACAGGCATGTTCAGATTTGGAATGTTCCCCAGTTGCTCTGAGATCCTTTAGGTGTTCTTGCCAGCTAGTGTGAGTTAGAGGAGCCTGGAAACAGCTTTAATCTTGCCTGGCAGAACAGAAAAGCCTCGGTGAGCTTTAGGTTTTCCCTTTTTCCCTGTCCTTGGTGGACAGGGCAGTGGAGAGGGTGAGCTGTTCGTATTCCCCAGGGAATTGCTGCTGTCCCAGGGTCAGCCTGTTGAAGGTGAGTGACCAGCTGAGCTGACCGTGTGTGCTCTGCTGTTGGGGTTGTTCTGCTGCAGGTACCAGCTTGTTCTAATGCCACTTTTCTCCTCCTTCCACTGTTTAAATTGGGCTGAGAGGGACAGTCTCCTGGTGAAACCTATCTGCGGTGGGAATTGTGTCCGTGCTAGGTGCTTTGGCAGCGTTGATTGCTTGATTTTCACAGTCAGGCAAGGTAACTCACCGTGGAGCAGCCAGAACTCGTCACTGTCTTCCTCCTGCAGTGTTGATCGCTTGGCACACAAAGTACAGCAGCTGCTTTGACTGTTCCCCCTTCATGTAAGAGCCAATAGTGAAATTTTATACGAAGTGATGGGAAAAAGCAAGGGTGGGTTGAGTGTAATCACAGCTCAGGCTTGTTCTTCCACTTAAAAATTTCAGGCCTGGTTAAAGACCAGTATTTGCAATTAATAATGAAACATGTAATTTCATTAACATGACTGCTGAATTAATCCTGCTTTAAATATTTACTTGTGTCTGTTTTTCTAAATGCCTCCGAAGTAGCTTTGCAAACAGTTCACTAGGATTGCTTTGTCCTTTCTGATTGTTCTGCCTCTGAGTATTTATCAAAACTGTGCTGCCAAAAGCTGGCAGAGAGAAATGATCCAGCTTGGAATTTAGCTTGGATACTACAACACACATTCTTGCAAGGGAACCTCTTTTTGAAGAACATGAACATGAGTGGGCAAGGACTTGCTTCTGGTTTTCCCCGCAAAATATCCTTTGTTTGGACCATTCCCTTCAGTTGTTGCCTTTTAAAGCTGACTAGAAGAAAAGAATGCTTTGAACAAAGCCACTGCCTGAGCTCCCTTTGTGTGCTTAACTGTTGTGATCACGGGGACAGAAATGTTTTCTGGCCACATCACTTAAATTAAGCGCAGGCGTTTTTTGTAAGCTGCGTTTTTGCATCAGAGGATGGAGCTGTGAGTTAGAGGAGTGTGAGTGTGTACAACACCTGTAGAAACGAAACATGTTTCAAGGGTCATTGCTTTGCACTGCAGTAAAAGAGTTGAAAAATGTTCCCTCACAGCCAGACCAGAGAGCTCATTCTAGATGGATTCTCAGGAAAAAACCAACAATTTCTTGCCCACAGGGAGTTTGTTAGCTCGTTAAAATGAGTGTGGCTTGAATGGGATCCTGAAAGTCTTAACTCTGCTGAAGCTTACATAGTTGTAACTCGAGATTGGTCCAAGTTGGATGATTTTTAACCTAGAAGTGGCTGTGAATAGAAGACCCAGCTGGCAGATTGTGGGAACACTGACACCCGTGAGAAGAACAGAATGGTGGTGGGACATGTGGCTGCTGATACGAACTCATCCTGAAGTTCCCGGGATCAAATCTGAGTGCAATGACCTTCAGAAAGAGGATGTGCCCAAACCTCTTTGGAGAGCCAGTTGCCTCTCCTTGGCTGAGGATTAAGTTTTTACTTACAGGAAAGGTTAATTGGGATGGCAAAGTCCATTCCTAAAAAGTTGAAATACTTGCTAAATATCTCTTTTGGAGATATTTTTGGCATTCTTACAGGTAGAAATTGTCTTAAGATAGGGACGTATTTGTCTTAAGCTGCTGCACATATTCAGTCCATCCACGCTTGTGGAGCACAAAGGTTGTGATTGTCTTGAGAGACCAACCCTGCATGTAAGAATTTGTTTATTTTTTAAATTCTCGTGTGTTTTGGGGGTACAGCCATTTCTTGTCAATGAAACCTGTAACTACTTCAGTGTTTACAGCTTGTATTTTGCTGCTGCTCTCACTTTGCAACTCACGGGCAGTCTGACTGAACTTTTTCATGAAATGGTACATCTCTAGTACTTTGGCCTGGGGATTAAGACAAATTTGCACCATTCGTGTGCCTCAGTGTTTCATCAGGTTCAAAGCAAAATGTCTTGGAGTGATGAGAAGAATTAGCAGAATTTCAAATATCAATGCAATGATTTTTTTTTTTTTCTGCCATCTGACTGAGACTTTAGAATTGGGCATCTGATTATCATCAGGGTTTTAATATTTTGGAAGCTACCTGGGTTTGAAATGTCCACTCATCCCATTAATATCTGAGCTGCAGTTCTGTTGTGTGTTGTCCAGTCTGCCACAGGTGTCCTTGCCTGGCCATACTTTTCCATGTCAGGAGCTTTGGTGGGCAGTTAGCCAAGGTGAACCAAGTGCACAAAAGCCAGCCAAGGGAAATACAGCTTTGGGAATATTGCTGCTTCTCTAGGCAGTTGCAGGTTGGAATATGCAACCCTTTCTACCGATCATTTTTAAACCATGGAGTGTGGGGCCAGCCCCTAAATGCTCTGCCTGGAGGAACAGTAAGTGGTGATGATCATTATTTTGATTAAATATAGATCTGTGAAGTGTTGTAGCTTAGACTGGAGTTGTAAGCTAAATCTACCTTTAATCAAGTGAAGGAGGAGTGATCTTGCCTAAATTGATCTGGCTACAGCTGAGAAGGTTGTCCTTGTTGGGGGAAGAAATAGCAAGTTTCAAGGTGAGATTGGGTTCAGATGTGCCTCAGGATGAGAAGAATTGTGCCCTAAACTGCAGTGACTGTAAAGGTCTATCTTAGCTGTACAGATATGCACCAATTGAGATGAGATTATGCCTATCACATCACTTAAGGCAGATCTGATTTGCAGCTTCAACCTGAGCTGATAGCTTTTGATGGCTTTCTCTACTAATAGCCATTTCGTGCTCTGTTTTATAAAAATACCTGGGAAATGAGAGGCTGTGTGACAGTCAGAGGGGTTTTGCTGTTGGCTGTGCTGCAGCCTCAGTCTGTAGCATCTGGTAGATTGTTTAACCTGTTAGTATTTCTGTTTCCATGCGAGGCTGAGAATCCTTTGCTGCTGTGCTCACCTGCTTAAACTGGGGAGGGGGAGGAAGGTGCATAGATGTGTATGATGGGGCAGCCTAGAGTAGCACAGAGGCTTTGAATTTAGTGGAGATGGTTGGTGTGGCAGCCATCTCACCAGATGTGTGACTGGGCATTGCAGAGCCAAGCCTGTCCTGGGCTGCACCAATAACAGCGTGGGCAGCAGGTCGAGGAGGGGATTCTCCCCCTCTACTCTGCGCTCATGAGACCCCACCTGCAGTGCTGCATCCAGCTCTGGGGCCTCCAGCATAGGAAGGATGTGGACCTGTTGGAGAGGCTCCAGAAGAGGCCATGAAGGTGCTCTGAGGGCTGGAGCACCTCTTCTATGAAGACAACCAGAGACAATAGGGGTTGTTCAGCCTGGAGGAGGGAAGGCTCTGGAGGGACCTTAAAGCACCTTCCAGTGCCTAAAGGGGCTCCAAGAGAGCTGGAGAGAACCTTCTTACAAGGGCATGGAGTGATGGGATAAGGGGGAATGGCTTTAAACTAAAAGAAAGTAGATTTTGTTTAGATATTAGGAAGAAATTCTTGACTGGGAGGGTGGTGATGCCCTGGTACAGGGGCACTTCCATCCCTGGAAGTGTTCCAGGCCAGGTTGGATGGGTCTCTGAGCAACTTAGTCCAGTGAAAGGTGCCCCTGCCCATGGCAGGGGGATTGGAACTGGATGATCTTTTAGTCCCTTCCAACCCAAACCATTCTATGATTCTAAGGCTCTTACAGTCTTGGTGCTGTAAATTATCTAAGTAAGCCCACATCATTTAATACATTTTTATGTCTAGCAAATTAGCAAATCTAGGCAAGTTGCAGCTCTTTTGTTTCACTTTGGCATTCATACACCCACTGAAATGTAGGAATGAAGCAGCAAAACCTAATGTACCATTAATACAGAGTGGCATTTACCTGTGGAAGTTATAATTTAGTGTTTTCCCTTGTTCAGTGGGTGGGTTGATGCTGCTAACAGGATGTCCAAAAAAGAACTGCAATGACTTGGCCAAGAACCACGCAGCAGGATCTCAACTCAGAGCATCCTCTTCTGTTTAGCAGGTGCAGCATGAAAATCTCTTCATGCCCATTTAGGCCAAGCTTGGAATTTAAAAATGAGGTTACCTTCCTCAGGCTATCAGAGTGGCTCTTGGTTTTTGTTAGTGCTGCTGGCCATTTGTTCTCTTTCCTCACTGAGATACAATATTAATGCTGTTGTTAAAACAGCTTAAAAGTAATAGGAAGTGACATCTCAAAGTCCTGCTGGCTTTTAACAGTGGTTTGTGTCTTACAAGCTCCTGGTGTTTAGCTGTGAATTCTGTCCCATGGGCCAGGTTCTGCTGGTAGGAAGTGTGGCATTCCCTGCTCTGGCTGGACTGGTGGGACTTGTGACCAGCAAGTCCCTTGCTCTGCCTGCCTGCGTTTCTTCTGTGGGTTAGCACTGTAGTGCTTTGTATCTTAAAATACCTTTTGTTTCGTGTTGTAACACAGCACAGTGTTGTTTATTGCAGAGCTCAGTTATGATGCCTTTTGGGAACGGGGCCATTCCTTTTTGGGTTGGGAGTGGAGGCGAAAGAGCATGAAAAACATTCCAGCCTTACAGATACAGAGTGTGCAAAGAGTGGGGATGGAAGGTTTGTAATTTTCTAAGGTGGCAGAATAACCAGACCTTTAAAAGTGCCCTGAGAGCAAGACTCATGACAAGTGGATTTGTCATTTATTGTACACTTGGTTTCCTGGAGATACCTGAGAAGCATCAGGGATTAGTGCACTGCTGGTCATTTGAACCTTCTGACCTGTGTGTCTGGGGGGAAACCAAGGTATCCTTACTTCTTATGCAAATTCCAGTTCTTGGCAGAGAGTATGTGAGGCTTGTCAGGGTTCTCCCTCCTGTCTCTCCATCCCTTTGATACAGAGGTTGGTTCAAGTCCATGAAGCTCAGAGGAGGGTGCAGTCAGAGCTCTACATGACAATGGCTGTGAAATCCCTTAGTTTGATTTCATTAGACTGACAGAGAATGCCAGATTTTTCTCTGCACTGTGGAGTTTTTCCTTGCTGAGCTTCCAGGCTTTATGCAGTTTGTTTACTGTGTCCTGGTTGGTTTTATGGTCTTGCACAGGTCAGTTATTCTCTCTCTGTCTCAGTTTCCCAACTGGAGTCCTTCCTTTCATCACTTTCTGTGGTGTCTGCGTGGAATAAAACCCAACCTCCCCACCAGTGAGTTCTCACAGGGTACAGGGTGACTGGTGGAATGAGGCACCATTCTTCTTTGGGATTTATAGGCAGAATTGCTCTAAACACACAGCACAAGACAATCTGATTGCAGGTATTTAAAAGAGTGTGTAAGGGGTGGTTCTTTACTTAATCATTCAATAACACAGTCTGAAAAGACTTGTGGAAATGCAGATACAGAACAGCTTCAAGGAAGAGTTAGTGTTTCCAAATGCTAACCTTGTGCAGGCTGATCATACTAAGTATAAACCATCATTTATGGTGTGTAGGATTTGAATTTTAATTTACTATTTTTGGTCTTGTTACTTAGAATGGTTTGGAAATTTCTGTTGTAATTAAAACTTACAGTCTAACAGGAGTTCCTATCAAATGTGCTTTGCAGAAACAACACTGCTAGGTTTTTGTTTTTTTTTTTTTGAGGCTGTAATAATGTAGCTAATTATGGAAGCAGGCTTAGTTTATTAAGCTCACTGGAATCCTGCCTGCTTTCACTAGCGGATGGGCTAAGCTTTTATCTTCTGCGAGCTGGGAGCTGTTTTTAAGGCCCAGAAGTCAATGAGAAGCACAATTCTGAAGAACACAAGGTTGGTTTGCTCAGCACCCCTCTGTTTCAAGGTGCAGCTGCTGCTTTTGGGTTGGAAACTGACTCTGGACGAGTCACTTCAGTGCAGTTCTCTCACGACCGTGCCTGAGAGACAATTGTGGTGTCTTTTTGTCTTCCCTTCAGCTGGTGAACCGGCACTTGTATTCGGGGAGCGCGGACAGGACCGTGAAGTGCTGGTTGGTGGACACTGGGGAGCGAATCCAAACGTACAAGGCTCACAAACACAGCGTTAGCACTTTGAAATACCACGCTGGGATCTGTAAGTTGCCTTTCTTTCCTGGGGTCAGCAATCCCCTGTCTGCTTTTCAATGTTTGCCTTTATTTGAAGATTGTTAATGGAGAGTAATTTTGAAGGCTTGTGAAATTGTAACTTTTTTGTAACTTTTTTTTGTTTATGTTCAGGATCAAACTTTTCTGCACTACTCCACGTGGGAAGCTTGGATCTTCCCTCCATTTTCCACCTCCCTCTTTTCCAAAGGAGGAGGCAGTTGCTTTGTTTCTGTTCCCAAGAGGAGTGGCTTAAATCCTGAGCTGTCTGGAGGTTGTTTGTGTAGCCATGGTTAAACCTTGCAGGTCTGTCACCTGCTTCTGCATGCTGGGGGACTGCTGCTGGACACACAGCCCTGTGCCTGCCTCTGCTGCCTTCTAGGTACTGTGTAATGGACTGTCCTAAGCCAGAATCACCTCTCAGGTGCTCACTGCTTCTTTCTAACAGTTAAGCTTCTTTTTGGACCCTGACTATCTGCTTTTCCACAAGCTCTTTTCCTCTTACCTTCCGTGTTCATGTATTTGTTCCCCAAACCACCTTTCTGCAGTAGCCAAGCAGTGCTTACCTTACTAATGCTCTCATTTCCACTACTTTCAGTCCTCATGTTAATAGTGATTTCTGTATATATTGCTGACATAACAGTATATTCTGACTATCAAACCTCTCTCTTTAAACACCTCTCTGCAATGAAGAGAGGTTTCCTTCTGCACGTCGTCTCTCCTGGTTTTGGGTTGCAAGACAGCACCTCTATTTTTATGAGTGAGGCTCTCTCTGTGCCATCCTGCCACTGTTGTTAGACCTGAGGCACCTTCATTTGCTCTCCAAACAAGAACTTCTCTCCTCTAGGGATGGCCATAACTGTCTTAAGCTAATCTAGACATGCAAAACACTTCGCTGATTTGGATTTCCATACTCCAGCTCTGAAGTGAACGCACAACACTAAATGAATGGTTGCTATCTGGGCCTTGCTCTCCCTTTTGGCAGACCGTCAGTGTGATGGTGATAACTGGCTGACAGATGCAAGATGGTGCACGTTAGCAGAGAGTTGTACCTGCACTTGTCTCGCACCATGCTTGCCATGGCTGACTGGCTACATTTATAACTCACTCAATGAATTGATTTCTAAATTATGTTTGGAAACTTAACATGCAACCAAGCCTGGAGGTAGAATTTTATTTCAGTCAGGAAACCTTTTTTTAGTCTTCCTTTCAGCATGAGACTCGCAGAGCTACTTTTCTCCATTAAAATAGTTAATTTAGTTATTGCAGTTCTCCTCACCTACATTGCTGAAATACCCCGTTCTCTCCTACCTACAGGTTGTAATTTCTTCTGATTTCAGCTTATGCTGTTGCTAGAAGGCTGAAATGGAAGGGGAAAAGGTCTGAGCCTATGCTGTGCCCTGAAGTTATTACTGCTCCAAGATGCAGGCAGGGAGCAAGGGAAATGAACCAGAAATTATAATCCAGGATGAACACTGGCAGACAAAATACTGATGATTTTGTGTGTATGTGTGTGTATTTTCCCCCTTTTAATTACAAAGACACAAATCAAAACACTGAATTAATCAAGACTAGCCAAAGGTGAGATAACTGTGCTGAGCTGATGCTGGCCTGATCCAGCGAGGAATATTTCTGTCTGGGTGGGAGATGGAGACACTGTCTCCTTCATTAATGAGACCCCCAGAGCTGCATTTTTTCAGTCTTGATCTTACTTCTCATGCAACCAGTACAGACTTGGCCACGCTCCAAAGAATAAAGAAAGTTTAGGCTCAAACAAAAGTTGCATTATCTGGTGCCACCCCCATCAGCTCTGCAGCTCTCTGTCTCTTCCCCCTCTTTCTACCACCCTGCCTCTGCCACACATTTACATTATTTTTCCATAACATTTTTTCCCTTAAAATACGGGCAATATTGCTGCATTTAGTCAGACCTGTGAAGAACGTCCTGATAGTGTGATAGAAGTGTTCACAGAGTTATTTAAGATCTCATTTTACATCAAATGCCAAAATACTAGGAGTGTCAAACATGGAGAATTGAATTGTTCCACTTGAAGAGTATGAAAAGATGCCCTGGAAAAATATTAGGAACTTGTTTGAATGCATGAGATGCATGTTAATTCTTGAAAGAGGAAATGTCACCTAAAAATTAATTTATATACTATTATTGCTTGCTTTATTGTGTGTTTCCAAGAAGGCTTTATGGTGTACAGGAAGTCCAGACAGATCTGAGAACTAAGATTTAAATCCTCAGAATGTGTTTCCAGTGGTTTTCCTCAGTCTGCTTGTGTAATTAATAGCATGGGGAATATTGCAGCTGGTTTTCAATCTAATTTGCTTAATGATATGTTGATTATTTCTCCCTTGCAGTGTGTGCACAGTCCTTTAAAATTTAATGTGGTTTATATTTTTTCATGTTGCAAAAACTCCAAGGGAACGTTTAAAAACTGTTCTCCCTCCCAATGCTCTGAGATTTAAGTAAAAAACTAAAATTGTGTTGATTTTTTGTTGTTTACTTCACAGGTGGTATATATAAGTATATATTTAAATTCTAGATCTGGGGTAGAACAACAGCTCTTCTTTGAAAGTCAGAGGTGCAAAGAGACTTTCTAAATCTAGAGTGACAGTTCAAAAGACATAAAGGATGCCTGTCAGAAGCAAAATTCCAATAGCAATAGCTGAAGTAAACTGACAGCTGCATGGTGAAAACAGCTCTTAATTGGTTCCTACTCTTTGCATGTAACAGAATTAAGTGATTTCCTTTCACTGGAAAAAAAAATGGGTGCAGTTCCCTGCTTCACTTTGTTGTTACTCGTTTGCAGAGTGGGACACCGTGGTTTTTCAGGACTGTGTTGGCAATTGAATTTATAGTGGCCCATAGAAAATAACATTGATTTTCCACATTCAAATGTTTCTTGACGGTGTACCCAGGAGGTGCCCGGCTTCCTGCTGTTCCCTTTGAAGTGGGAAAGCTGATGGCAGTGTGTAGCCTGCTCTCTCATCTCTTGCTGGAGTCCTGAATTTACTGCCATGATGGTTTTTTCACTTCTCTTTAGAGATTCAGTCCTGACATCTTCCAAAAGATAAGGAACCTGTGGTCTTTGGGCACTTTGGTTTTGTGAAAATCTTTCCATGCTAGTGGCTTTTGCAAAGACATGAAATGCAGGGAGCAGTGACTATATTGCTCTTTGCAGCTCTGAAATATTTATCTCTAGATAAACTTGAGGAGTTTGGGTTAACTGAGGGGAAGTGAGTGTTTGTAAAGGGAGTTTGTGACCTTTAAAGGACACAAATGGGCTCCTTTTTGAACATATTGCTAAGTACAAAATCTAAATATTAACACCACCTTACAGTTTCTGGATGCAGCAGTTCTGGGGATCTGATGTGTGAAAATCCTGAAGTGCTGAGAAGTTGTTCTTTGAACATGTTAAGTTACCCTGAGGAAACCTGATGGATGAGCAGCTGAAATTCATGGTCAGGCTTAATTTACTTATCCCTGTCCTGGCCCTCTTGGATCAGATCAGCAAAGGTGATGGAGATATTGTAGTACTGAATGTAAACCTGTAAATAACTGTGGTAAAACAAATGGAAGGCTTAGTGGAAATCTTTAAAGCCAAACTTGAGATAAATTGCCTGCTTAGAATTACTGAGGCGTGTTTAGGCAGGGAAATGTAAGTGGAGAGGAGCAGAAATAGATACTTGGAGCATGTGTGGAGTGAAATGCTGGTGTGTGTAGGAACTTCAGGCTTAAGACAGCTCAGTGTTTTGAAAAATGCAACTGAAAACAAGCCTGCTGGGGTCAGCTAAATTAAAATGATCTGAACTGCTTTGTCTGAGGGGAGAATCGAGCCTAAAAATGGTGTGTCACGCTCCTTTGTGAGCATGTTTTAGGTCCATTTTTGAAGAGTTCATTTGCATGAGCTGACCTGACGTGGGTTGCTCACATCTGGCTGTGCTGGGCTGTGGTTGTGTTGCAGTGTTCACAGGAAGTGGTGATGCCTGTGCAAGAGCTTTCAATTCCAGGAGCGGAGTCCTGCAGAAGATCTTCCGAGGGCACAAGTTCATCATCAACTGTATCCAGGTCAGGAAAGGGTTTCTTTGTGGGATTTCTCCCTTCTGATGGCTCCCTCATTTGTTTTGTGGGAATTGGTGTGGCTGGCTGTTCTGTGTGTCTTGGATGGGATGTAGTTCTGGGATAAGACTTGAATATTCCGTATGTAATTTTAGAAAAGCTTGTTAATAATAAATGAAACCACAGAACAAGTCCCCAGGGACAGCCCTGTGTCTGTGATTGGGGTTTTTTCAGGTCAGGTTAGACAAGCCGCCACCAAAAATGAGATGGATATAACTGATGCTGTGTGGGGCATGGAATGGACTCCAGCCTCATGAGAGAGACCCTTTCGATTACAAGCCACTAATGATAACTGTTTGCAATGCTCTAGGGAGAAAGGAAGTGTCTGCCTTATCCAGACAGAACAGTATATACCAACATCCCCCAAACCATGCTGGGACATGGCAACCCTAAACAGTCTGAAGCAGCTCTGTGGTGATATCTGACCTACATCCTGCCAGACAGATAGAGGAGTCTCTGCCACTGGCTTAAAAATTTTCTAGAAGCTAATTAAGTGCCTGAAAATTTGTTTGCATATTGCCTAGGCATTTAAAATTTAAAAGGGGAATTAGTAATCCTTGGTAGCTATGCAAAGATCATAGAATCATAGAATAGTTTGGGTTGGAAAGGACCTTAAAGACCATCTTGTTCCAACACCCCTGCCATGAGCAGGGGCACCTTCCACTAAATCAGTTTGCTCAAAGCCCTACCCAACCTGGCCTTGAACACTTCCAGGGAGGGAGTGACCAGTCTAAGAATCTTCCTGCATCAGGATCTCAGGGAAAGCTGTGAGCAGGATGAGAATTTTGATTAACAGTGTGAGAAACCATCAGTATTTCTGGGAGGCTGACAGTCCAGAATAAAAAGAGAGGAGATGAAGTTCCTTTTGGTGTTCATCTCAAGCACCAAAGTTGTATCTACGGTTGTCTCTTGTATATTCTTCTGAATTAGCAAGTGGCTGATTGGTCTTAAACTGCAAGCTCGTAGGTACTGGGCAATGAGTTGTGTTGCAGTCACCTGGATGTGTTTGGGTGGTAACTGATACAATCCCTATGGCCAGCCCTAAGTATTGACAAAGCTTGGCCTTGGATTTTAATTTGTAATTTTATTTCCAACTGTACAAGGCAAAAAATCCTTGTAAGAGAGAGGACTGAAAAGTGGTGACCTTAATATGATCCTAGGTGTACTAATGAGGGGTGAGGAGGCTGTGGTTGTGAGTGGTGCTCGTGTAAGCCAGAGTGCCAGTGGGGTGCTTGCTGTCATCACCCATCCCTGGGGACTGAGAGCATCTGTGGTGGGCAGACTGATGGTTCATTAAGGAAACTAAACCACAGGAGGGAATCAAGGTCAAACAGCTGCTGGTTTGGAGGAACAACAGAGTTTGAAGGAGGAATTGTACCTATAACTTACTGCAAAGGACAGTGGGAGGTGTGAGAAGGAAAGCATTCCTAAACACCCCACTGCCCACTGATGCTGATTTTGGTGCCTCCTCAAGCTCCACATCAAAACCAGCAGTCTGAAAACAGCACAGAAACTCCCAACAACAGCGAACTCTGACATCGAGCTTAGTTCCCCATTGCTTTTCTAGTGGGTCTGGGTTATAAATAACTCTTGCTGTTTATATTTTATGGCTCTGTGAAGTGGCTGAGAAATGTGCCCTGACTTGGTAATGTCTCACCCCACTTCAGCAGCTTTTGTGATAATTTATACTGGCTCTTGCAACGAGCTCAGGCCTTAAGTGTTGGGATCAAGCTGTGTTTGCTCCGAGTTCTGACGGTTTGATTGTGCCGATTCCGAGCTGTACAGTTTGGCATTGTGACGCTGTTGTTCTAGATCCACAATGAGTTGCTCTACACAGCTTCCCATGATGGCACACTAAGGATTTGGGACATCCGGGGAATCTGCAAGAGAAATAAGCGGCGTTGGAAGAAGGAGAAGTCTGTCCAGGGCAGGAGCTCGCAGAAGGGGAGTCTGTCTCGTCTCTTCAACAACAAAGTGGGCTGCATGGTACAGCAGGAGAATGGGGAACACGAGGCTGTTGAACTAATGTGACTGCCCAGTACGGGCTTTCCATCAGTGACCAAAGATGAACCTTTTGTTTTCTGCACCACTGTGTCCATGCAAACCAGAACTTGGAAAGAGATGGGAAATGACTTTGCTTGAACCTCGGTGTCAGGAGCCAGGGTTCTCTGTGACTGCCAGATGGGCTCCAGTCAGATCCTGTCACTGCAGATGACTCAGCTGAGCAGCTCTGGGGCCAGGAGGGCCAGCAGTGTGGTTCAGGTGTGGTGTGTGTGTGCAATTAAGAACTTGTTTCACTTCCCTTGGGCACAGAGGTGTTGCACATCCCTGCTTGTCCAGTGCCTAATGAGACCTTTTCCCCTGTTCCCATTGCCCATTCACCTGACCCCCCCTTCAGCCCAGTGTGGCAGTGAAAGGTGCCCTGCAGTACAGCTACAAATTACACCTTCACAGTTGATGATGCCAATGCAGAATGGTTTGGCTTAGCAGTAGCAGCTTAAAGCAGACTGGACATCTCTCTGGAAAGTTGAGAGTAGCAGGACAGAAATAATTTCTTTTTTTTTTTAAACAAAACATAAGCCAGAGAACAAGCTTAAACCTCAGCCATTTTGTGCCAAGGTCAGTTGTTTGCCAAGACATGGCAGTTCCTCTTCTCCCAGCAATCCAGCGGGGTCTTTTTTTACCTTTTAAAATGTCATACTGCAGCAGAGGAAGCACCAGTGGTTTCACATGTCTTCCGTGGGCTGCCAGGGTTGTGATCTCCAGCCACCCATGTCCCTGGGCATGGTTCCCCAGGTGGGCAGCTCCTGGAGGGCTCCTCTGGAGGGCCTCTTCACAGCATGGTCTGAGGTGGAAGGTTGGCAGTCTGGCCCTCTGCTTGGATCCTCCCAGTGGGAAGGTTTTTCCTTATATCCGCTGGGAACACTGCATTGTGATTTTTCATAGAAGAGGAGAGCAAAACAGGCTGTACTGAGTGCTCTGTGTGTTGTCTTTCTCCTTTCAGAGCTGTGTTTTGCTGGGTTGGTAGTAACATTGAATAAGCAGTCAAACTCAAGAGAAGTTCTCCCAAGTCTTTTTTCAGGTTCATCCTTCTCTGATAACCACTGAGCCATGAATTAACAAGGGTTCTTATATTTTTCTATTTGCAGGTATAGCTCTTTGTAGAACCAGTCCAAAAATACCTAACAACATGTTTTTATTTTTATGGCTTTATTTATTCTGTACTACAGCAAGATAAAAATGCTGTAATTCTTTTTTAGAATGAATTAATAAACAGGTGGAATCTACAGACAACTGTCTATTTTTATTTTTGTCTCATTTGGAGCGGGGTTGGCTGGCTGCAGATTAACAGTTAAGAAGAGATGGAATATAGGGAAAAAACACCATATATGCACTTCTGGAAACATTTCTTGCTTTCCCCTCACTGCTGGGGCTGGAGTCAGGTGAGTGTGGAGCTGTCCTGCCACAAAGCAAAGCACAGGCTTAAGGGAAAGCAGGGATCACAGGGACATATGCCCTGACTCAGCTCTTGCCCTGGTGGCACCAAAGACCCCCACTGTGACATTGTCACACCTACCCTGCTCACCTCTCCTGCTGAGCAGCTTTGTTCTTACCTGGCAGGTTTCCACAGCTAATAGGACACAGCATTTAAGTTACGTGAAATGTCAACCAGGAGACTAATTTGGGAGGTCATCTGCGTCATGCAGACTTAATTCCACTGCAGCCCTCTCAGTCCAGTCATTGTGGCTCAGTAGTGGCCCTGGGAGAGATGGTTATGAGCTGGTGGCTGCTGGGTGATGACTTGCCACGCAGCTGACTTTGTATCTTCCTTCTGAGGACAACACTAAATAGGAGCCCTTTACGAGATGGACAGAGTTCCCCGGATCACCCAGGCTCTACTTTCTCTTTAAAACTTCACACACAGTACTTTAGACACAAGAGCCTATCTGGGCATACAGCAGTTGCATATGCAATCAGCAGAGATCTCAAAGAGTGGAATTAATGAGTCATTACCACTTCTGCTCGTTGCTAAACATATCACAGTGCCTCCAAATGCATGGTCAAATTAACTTACAACTTTCAGCCAAAGCCTCCTGCCCTGCTCATCACTCTAAACTGCGCACGCAGTTACTCAGGGGCAGCGCTGGCAGAGTTACATCATTGATGAATGGCCTCTCTGACAAGCACTGCATGTTATGATGCTAATTTTAAATTCCCCAAGGACAAACCTTCCCTTCTGAAGTCGTCCCTGCCCGTTTGCTGTGCAAGCCGCTTCAGAGAGAATTACTGCCTGTTCAGCCCAACATGGTGCATGCCCAGGGGCTTGCAGGCCTTGCCAGGATGCCAGTAGGTTTAGGGAGGAAAGAGTGAATGTGTGTTTCCACCTGCTTCTTGTTAAAACTGTGCCCATGACTTTGTATATTTTCAATTCTAAATTATTTTCTACATTCTAGTTTTGCTCTGCATTTTGTCCAGTGGCTCCTCAGTGGTGGCTGCTAGAGAAGCAGGATATAATAGGTGCTGGGGCTGGTTTTCCCTCAGGAGCTCATATTACTGGCCTTAGAAATGCTTCGGCCTTCTTGGAGGAGATACAAAACTACTCAATTTTTATAACACTTGCCTTGATAGAGAAGCAAGAAATACAAATAATTCCTTAACAGTGCGATCACTCCCTGCTTTTTGCTGTGCTTGGCTGAGGGAGTCAGAAAATAAAACACTCCACTACTGCAGCCTGTCCAGTCCCTCCCACTGGCACTGAGCGCTCGTTCCGCAGGCCACAGCTTTGCTCCCTGCACTGTCTCAGCAGTTCAAGGCCCCATTTCCCCTGGAAAAATGCCGGGTAAGGATACACTGTCCCCAGAGGGAAGGTTCACCACGGCCAGTTCCTTGCTCCTACCAGGCTCCAGATGGGGTCTGGGCTCCCTCTACCGAAAGCGTGGCGTCATGGAAAGCAAAGAAACCACATCCAAGAAGAGCTGCCAGGAAGGGGAACTCCTGTTCCCGGCACAGAGTAGAAAATGGGATGTGATAAAACCACAGAAACCCCAAAACGTTTCTTCAGAATGCTGAAACTGGATACAACTACTGAGACAGCACCTGAACCAAGTTCTGTTCAGACAAAAAAATCTTGTAATCCCCAGGAAATCCATCAGTCACACACCTGCAGAGGTCAAGAGGCACTGCTTGGGGAAACAGGTTTAGTTATAAAAGGAAATACCAGTACATCACTACACCAATCCCAGTACAGGGCCCTGCTGTTTTAACACTGGTTTTGACAAAGCACAGAGGTCTCTCACCGAAAGCAGAAGCAGCACTGAGTTACCTTTATTGCCTGTGTAACACCTGCAGGAAGGGACAAGAGGAACACGGTATAAACCCATGCACAACAGATACATAAATGTCTCTTAGAAATCTTTCAGAAGAAAAGGAGAGCAGTTGGAAAGCTGGTACCTCTACAGCCTCATGAGCTAAAGTTTCTGGTTTACAAATTCATGTTTTTCTTTTAAAGCTGGTATTTTAAAATGGTATAGAAAGGCTTCTTTACTAAGTGAATTAACTTTTTTCACAATAAAAATATAGTTTAGTTCTATTAAATTTTCTTCTGAAAATAAATGTTTCTATTTTTCTGCTATGGCAATAAATTACAATGTATCACAAATGTAGGCTTTAAGCAGTTACAAATAAGCAGGAATTAAGTATTCCACCTATAGTTAACTATATTCAAGGCCCTTAGTAAGAGATAAGCTGAAGGTGCATTTATAACCCAAACTCAATTTGACAAGGTAAATACATACAACCGAAGTAGATTTAATGGGATTTAGGGCTGTGGTATTTGTATATAGGATAAGTATTCATGAATGATCTGTTCTTCTTCCTCCAGTGTTAAATCCAGATAATCCTCTTCATGTTCAGGAATATCCTCTAGGATTTCATTGACTGCATCAGTCTCCATGTCTTCATCTGTTGGTGAACTAGAAGAACCTTCTAATAAAAAGCAGCAGCAGTGAATTCACCTCTGAAAGAAGCTGGTACTTTCCCTCTTTCACCAGCATGGCTGTTCTGCCAGTCTGTTCCTGCACAGCTACCTCTAACTTACAATTACTCTGCAAAGGATAGGGCAGGATGGCCAGTTGTTCATAATATTTCCTATTATTTAAAGGTGTAGGAAAGCCTTTAGTTATACAACAGGGATCACTACAGCTCTGACAACACGAGAAGAAAATATGTGCAAGTATCAATTGTGGTTCTATCAAAGGCTGCCTTGCCTGTAACTGTGTTCCAATAAAAGCAGGCTGGGGCATTACTTGAGCCTCTCTACCACTATTTAAGCAGAATCACTTAATTATGCCATACAAAAACCAGAAAAACAACCCTCCCCTTCCCCACCTGCTGCCTGCAACATTCATACCTGCAGACTCTGTAAGGAAGTCCTTCGATGAAGCCGATTCCTCAGATGGACTGGACCCCTCTGAGGACAGCAGCAGGGAAGCAGGAAGAACTCCCCCATAATGAGCAAGGGTTTGGGAAGCCACATGGATATTGCCTTTGAAGACCTTTAAAGCTTGTTCTGCCGACTCACGGCTGAAACCCATATACATCAGCTGCAGGAGGGGGAAAAAAACAAAAATAAAGAAAATCTGGAGAAATCCACGCTCATCCGGCACCAGGGTCTGACAGGAATCTCACTCTGCATCTGACAGTCATTCCTCTCACACGGAGGAAAGAGCTGCATGCCAGGAATTCCAGGACACTGACTCTAGCTTAGTGAACAGTTAACAACAGGGCAGTGACCTATTAAAGGCATGGGGATGTTGAGCAGGATCAAAAGCCTCTTGTCTAGTATCAGACCAATTCTTTTTCTGTTTTCAAAAGCAAACTTCAAAGCACTCCAGCTTATCAGAAGGGTGCACGTGCTATTTACTGTCTCTAGGCAATACAGTTTTCTTGCCTATCTGACATTAATTACTCAGCCACACTACTGATGAGCTTATCAGACAGCCTGTCATGAGAAAGACGCATTCCAACTCTTTCCCTTGTGCACTGCAGTGTGTAGAGACTTGAGTAAGTCTCTCATTTGCTGTCATTTTTGGGATAGAGCACTGTAGTGCACACACTTCCCCCCTCTGCATCCGTGTATGGCAGGTTGGTGCAATGGGAAATCCACACAAATTATGTTTTAGCCTGAGCATGATTTCACCATGAAGAGTGGATGCCAGACAGTGGAAGTGTGACAGCCTGAGTGACATGGGTCAAGGAGTATTTGTACAGCTTTGCTTAAGGAAGATCTGCCTTGTGTTTGAAGGCATAATTCAGAAACAAGACAACCAACTCCTAAAAAAGCAAGTGGTCTAACTTACTTGCTCAATACTTTCTTGGGAAACCTGAAACTGGTCTGTGGCCGCAGAATCATCATCATCATGTTCCAACAGTAACTCTGGACTGTCAAGAATAAACTAGAATAAAACAGAGAGGTACCAGAATAGAGCAACAGAGATATAACAGTCCTCAACATGGATGTGTATACAGCCCAATAGTTGACAGAAGCAAACCTCAGACAACTTCAGTGATACCTGATTCATTGGGTCAGGAAATGCAAGTTCAGTCATTACAATCCCAAAAAGGTAGCTGTGAACTAACGAATACAGACTATAGAAAATAAGAATCTGCTAAACAATAAAAAATCCCCTACTAAAACAAATTTTTTTGTACAACACTACTACTCCTGAAAAATCACTTACCTTAAAGGCTTGGTCCAGGTTTCCTTGTGTCTTTTGAAGAGCTATTTGAGCAGCTCTCGCTGAACAGCCCATACTTTTCAGGGTATTTATGTCTTCCAGTCGCTGCCGCCTTTTAGCTCTCTCCTCCCTCCTTATCTGTGCCTTTTCCTGCAAGAACAGACATTGCAAAGCCCACTGCACATGGGAATACTTTAGCACATTGCCTTTGCATGTAGGGTTTCTTGGATTTTTTACTTCAAATTTGAATCTCTTGAGGAAAAGGCTTTTTTTTTTCTGTAAATACAGACTGTACTGCCAGACACTCGTTGCTAAATAAAGCTGCATTTCCATGAGGTAGCACCGTTTCCATACTTCCGCTCTGCAGATCAGATCTGGTGCCATCACAGCTATTCTCAGCCCTGGGTGGTAAGTGACAAACCCGTTTGGCAGATGGGCCCACAGACAAGACTTGCCAAGGACATACAGTCAGAACCAGGCAGGGAGCCAAGGAGTTCTGTTCAGCCTTTCCTTTGGCTTTTCTGTCCACATTTCACTGTCTGAAGTGTAGAAGCACCCTCCCAGCTTACCAAATATCACTTCAGATCTGGACAGCACTGTCTTCACTTTAGCACAAAAAATCCTTCTCCCCTCTCGGATCTCTGAAGTGCAAGTTTTATTCCCATATGGAGCACGGCTGAGCAGCAAACACTGGTGCAAACTCTCCGCACATGCCTCTGTGGTACAACCACAGGTCTTTGGCATTCTCATCCCATCTGTTTTGGGACAGAGCTTCCCTTGTTGACGCATTAAGTTTTGGTTTCAAACTTGTGGCAGCACGTCAAACTGCCAGTTACACCAACAGTGCCAAAGTAGGATAATCCAAGTCCTTAATTTAGCACCACGCTGCACTAGTCCCAGAGCACAGGATCTCATGGACAGCCCAACTAAGGCGATCCGTGATTGAACACTTTCACTGCCCATACCTCTCTCCTGTTGGTGATGAGATTGGCAGCATGCTCCACGTTCCCGTGGCACGCGCGCAGCGCAAGGCGAGCTTCCTGTTCGGAGAATCCCAGGAGGGACAGGCGATCAACTTTATCAGGATCTATGGACAGCTCTTCATATAAAGAAGACGCCTGGATATAGAAAGGACAAAATGACACTACTTAGACCGCTGCTGACATACAAACAAAAAATGCCTCCTCATTTCTCTGAGTAAGCAAAGAACAGGTGCAGGATGGAGCTCAAACACAGGGACTGGAGTGAACAACTCCCAAGTTTTACCTAATGGTGTCTTACCTTCTGGATGTACTCTGCAGCCTCCTTTTCTCTGCCACTGTGATAGTGCCCAATCCCTTGAAGGAGGTAAAGCCGTAGAAATAAAACCTTCTCACGACCATAGCTTCCCTAAAGAATTGTTTAAAGAAGGAGGGGGGAGCACATGGGTAGAACCAGGTGGTAGAACATGAGTTCATTAGCAACAGAACACTTTACACACTTAAAGAAGACACAGTCAGTGCTATTTGATACTTGGTCTGTAGATGAAGTACCACACCCTACAACCCATATGTCTGTGCCTATAAAAATGTTTGTCATGACCTTTTTGTTCGGTCCAGTGTTTTCCCTGCGCTGACAATTACACAACTACATGACAGACTAATGACACACAAGTAAACTTTAGACTTCTGAAAGTCAGCCTTGTAATTCTTGAGCCGTAACTGAACACATGTAAAAAAGAAAGCCATCATAATTAAATCAGATCCAGCATACTTTGATGTCAATAAGCCTTTCGTGGTTCTCCCCATAGCACCTCTGGAAGCATCTGTGTGCTGTGGACAGCTTTTTCTCTGCATCATCCAGGCAGTCCAGCTGCTCCAGACGGAAGTAGCACCACACTATATCCAACTGCAGCACTGCGTAATTATCAACAGTGTTCAGCAGTTCTGTGCTGCACTCACTGGGAAATAAAACAATTAGAAAACCCAATCAAAATCATTACAATTTTTCTGGAAAGGGGTTGTTTATTTTTTCCCCACATGCACTTTTTAACATCCATGAAACAACATGCAAGAAGCGTGCACACTCACATGTTTAGAAAGCACACTCTTCGTATTTGACAGCTATATTTTGAGTTAACTGATGTCAGGGGAACTTGAATAAGCACTGATCTCCCATCCCATTTACTAACACACAGGACACTAATGCTAACACTACATCTCTAAGAACTGGAGTAACAAAATGTGACTACTATTTAAGATGACATCTCTAAAAGCAGAATGGAATTAAACCCTGTGTATTCTTTGGGAAGATGGAGAAACTGTCTTAGTGCACACAAACATGCTGGGTTCTGTGCCAGCCTCCCAATGCATACACACAGATGAGAAACAGACAGGGACAGTACTACTTTTGGGATCTCAAAAGAGCAACTTAGGGCTCTGACTGCTGACAGGAAACTAATTTACTTGCAGAAACCCTGGTATGTTTACTGACCTCAGATATCTGCTTCACCTTTTACAAGAAATTATTACTTTACAGGAGCACTTGCAAATGAATATCCATAACTGTCTCTCAACCTAATGCAATTTTATAACCTGGTACATGAATATTGACAGTTTCTGTTTATGTTGTTATGAAAGATTAACTTGCCCAGTTGGCAGTATCTGTTTCAGCTGTTCTACAAGAAGCCACCTGTCACTGCAAGTCAGAGCCTTTATCTGCTGTTTCCCATCTGCAGAGGGGGTGTGAAGCAACCCCAGGCAAAACTGGCCCTGATTTACATGCACAGGTAGAGCTAGTGCTGTTCCTGTATTTGGCTGGCAGTAAAGAAAAGAAAGACAAGAACTCAGAAACGTTCTTACCAGAAGTGTTTATCAGCATCCAACAAATACGGCAGTGCTATTTCATATTCTTTCTTCTTCATTAATGCTCTGCCCTTCTCATGATAACCCATTGCCAGCACAAGTGCCTAGAAAAACAGATTGAGACTTTGTTGCACCTCCCTGACTCAAAGAACTAAAACAAAATATCCAGATCATCCATTAGAGCCCTTGTTCTTCTTAGAAAAATACCACTGCATCAGTTCTATAAGACCAGTACTGTTTCACACTGCTTCACACTTTTCTCCCATCTGTTAATGCCACACATTGTCTAATTAAAAGCAATGAATGTTACCAACACATGAAATGCTGCACCAAGCTTATTTTAAGAATGCAACCCTAGAGAGATTTTCAATGGTGATACAAAGCTCAGCATTTTTCTGGGTGCTACACTTCTAACAGCACCAAATTTGTTTCACTTTGCTATTACAACTATCTTGTAAAACCTAAAAATTCACCTTGTGAAAAACCTCAGAGCTGAAAACTAAATTTTGAATGTGTCAGGAAAACACTCATGTTCCTGTGGGTTGACAAATGGAAATATAAATAGGAATTCTGGATAGAAACAACCTGCAATATTTCCTCTCATCCTTGATCAATACTGAATGAAATCTCATGCACTTGAACATTTGATGCTTTAACTCTTGAGGTGAATTCTACTTTTAGCACTTCATCAGAACAGCATGCACTGTGACATTGGACAGTTGTAATTCCAATCATCCAGAAACTACAGGTGACGCAAAAAACACAGCCTGTCTCAGAAAAGGCTAAAGCAGCAGTTGGCACACACTGGGGCCAGCTCATTTCTGCGCATTTTTGTTACTGCGTGTAATCCCAAGTATTTGTAAATACTTCATTTATTTTCAGAAAATCCAGTAATCTTGAAAGACAGCACCTATCACTATTCTCCTGCTTCAGCAGCCATCATCAGGTACGTCAGTCCTTCTGTAACTGTATGCAGCCAGCCAGAGACACCTTCAGTTGAGAATGGGGAACTTTCTTAAATGGTGAACAAATTTAAGTATAAAAGGAGAAACAGTGCACAAGATCTCAAAACTATTTTAAAATAGTCCATGAGAGACTCAACAAGTTTCCAGCTAAAACTAAGGCTAACAAACAAGTCATGCCATTCTAGGGCATCCAAAATTTAAAGTAGGCATTGAGATGTTACAAAATTAAAGCCCATCTTAAACCACAAAAGTAAGATATGGACCACACGGGGTCAGTGCAATGAGATTAGAAATCGGAGGTTGTCTCCAGATGACTGAATTATTACCAATTACAGAGTTCTATTTCAATTTTACTCCAAAATTATTTGTATTAAGCAGACATCTAGTGGGCCCAGGGTTACATCCCCAGAAAGTCTGACTGTATTTCAATCCTGTATTTTAAGTGTTTCACAAATCAAGCTTTAAAGAGCCATTTTAGTGACTTTGTAAGATACTTTAACCTACTTTTTTAGCTTGAGGAGGAATCTTGATTGACCTTCCAGTTTGATTAGCTATATCCAGATAAGGAGCAGAGTCTGGATCCAAGTACTCCTCTGAAAGGCATAAAAATACAGTTTAAATTTTAAGTATCACTTTCAACAGAGCAACTCTGCTGCCATAATATTATGTCAGTACATACATCATTAAAAAAAACAGCAAACAAAGCCAAAACCAATCAGAACTACGTATAAAAGCTGCATATGTGTTTTTCTGGACATACCAACCAACAGTGACCCTGATCAGATAAACATGAAGAACTTTCAGAAAGGTCACTAAAGAAAAGGCCTTGTGTATCCAGAAATACACAACATTAAAAGTTACGTGAACTATAAAGAATTTTTTCGAGAAAGACAAACACCTACATTTTACACAATATAGCATTTGAAATGATTTGCCAACTAAAGCATAGAACACAAAAAATACCCCAAAACAACTGAGCACAGTTGATAGAGCTGAAAAAATATACTTCAGTATATTCCTTCCCAGTACTTTTAGTGCTTGTAACCAAATTATCAATTTTGTTTTCACTTCCATCCGATTTACAATGAAAAGATAACTCTCTTTTGTTTACCAGAAAAGTAAGGATGATTTTGTTGAGATTAAAAGCTTCTGCCCTACAGTTTTTCTCAGGTGAAACAAAAGGGTTGTTAAACCCTTACTATGCACAGAAACTTCAGGCTGTGAGCCTATTACAGGCTCCACTCCATACTCTGGATTGGCTGTACCTCACAGTTAGTGGTAAAAACCTTAAAGAGGCCCTACTCAGGATTCAAGGTTTGGGGTTTAAACCACCCCTTAAGCCCATAAAAGAAGTCACTTATTTCATGTGTTCCAAATCTGATATTATAGTAAGAAACTGGCTGTCACTGACTGTTAAAAGCACCTTTGTTCAGCTGTTTCTGCATTTGGCGGAATTCATTACCTGCTCAGCCCCACAGTTCCTTGTTTGTGGATTTTTGAAACAATATAAAAGAGAGAAGTGATTTAAACTCACTGTGTAGCCATGTAACTCACAAACACAACCTCACGTTGAAAAATTACTACTGTTAAATTAACTATAACCCTCTAACTGAATGCGCAGTTGCCAGCAATCAACATCCAAGCAATGAGAAGGAGAACAGCCACATTGCAGATGACGGTGACAAAGAAGCTGCTCTGCACAATGAAACCATGGGTACATACATAGCTGAGGTAAACTACAAAAAAAAAGTGTTTAATGACTTAAAATACATTATTCCACTGTGTTTATGTCTACAATAAATTTAAAGCCTGTTCTCATAAGTCACCAGTCACTTAACCGTCAAGTGCCAGTTAAATAACTGATTCTTATATTCTTCTCAGAGTGATAAAAGTTTTGTGGCATTGTGGTTGTGTAAGAAGGATTAGAGTAGAAAAGGAAGTTTTAGTCAACTTAAAATCCAGTTTTCAGGTAGGCAGAAACCTAGAAAACTATAGACTGAAGTCCAGCCATGGTACAGGCACTCTTCCATGTTGAAAGGCCACTGAGAAGATAATTTTTGATGCACAAGAATTAATAAACAAATAGCTCCCCGACCCCAAAAACCCCAACAAGCCCCCTTACCTCTCTCTGCCAGAATTTCCAACCCCTTCTTAGTTCTTTGCATCTTGTCGTTTATTTCTTTTTCTTTCTTGCATTGTAGTTCTTCCTCCTGAACTTTCCTTTTGGTTTCCTCATCACTCTGTTCCAGCTGAAGTACCATCACTTTTGCATTGTGTGTTACACCTTGGTCTTCAAGGGTTTTGCCTGCAAAATAGAGTATGATCTTCTAAGGGAAACATATTTTTCAGATGCTTAGGCCAACAGTGAAAAGAAAGCTGTTGTCATCACTTCTCACATGTCTGACAGACTGAACATGTGAAAGCACTGCAAGAAATTTCTGAAAATGCATTATGAAATATATTTTTGGAAAAAAAAATAGAATTTCTCTTAAATGTGCATTTTCAATATTTCAACACTTGAAAAATGGATTTTCAACATTTATTATAGGATTCCTATAGTTTATCTATTTAAAATTTTTTATCAATATGATTTAATACATTTCCTGTAGACCAGAACCTGACAAATGCACCTGCGGTTTTTTGTGAATTTCTGACATTAACAGAGTTACTAGAAATTTTTTCTCTGAGAATCAGTAAACTAGCAAATTATCATAAAAGCATCCTCAACTAGAGATACATACCCAAGTCAAGCTGCTTCTTATTTATGATTATTTTGACAGCATTTTCTTGTAAACCATATTCCTGTGCTATCCTGTGAAATAAATAATTTCATCCATGAGCATAAATTTGGAAGGCTGTATTACTGTTACAATAGCAATAAAACTTAAAAACTAGTATGTTCATAAATGGCTTTTAAATTTTTGCTATAAAATGCTGCTAGTAGTAAAATAACAATGCCAAAAAGCTTTGTGTACCACACAAGGAAAACCTGAGACACAGAAAAGGAAAAAGCAAAACAGACAAAAAAAGAATCTGATTTTTTTAGGCTTAAAAACATAACAGAAAGATAAGCTAATGTTCACTGTTCAGAAGACCTTCCCAGTTACAGATGTGGGACAGTGACTACTAGTGCCTTCTCAGGTACTTGCTGGGGATTTACACAGAACTATCTTTTTCCACAGCTGCAACTTTCCTGTTTTCCATCTGCTTACAGGAAGAACTGCCCTACAGGGATACTGAACATCCTGTTCAGATATATGTGCTAAGAAAAAGCTTAAATCAAACAAAAAGTCCTTTGTATTTTTTTTAGTATTGTATGACAGGGCATTATCCCATTACAGAAGAGCAAAGGTGATTACACTTACTGCGATCTGAGCTCCTTGCCTGTGATGAACAGGCTCGTTTCCAGTGGGATTTTTCTGCTCTGTAGTAATTAAATTGGGTGGGGAAAAAGAGGGAAGGAAGGAAGAAAAGCATGGTATCAAGATACTTTGGACATTTTCTTAATTAATTGTTTCAGAACTAAAATTATCATGTTAAGTGAGTTATGGCTGGATATACATACTTGTGCTTTCCAGGCAGAAAGTCCTATGCTATATAGTGCTAAAAATTAGCATTATAAAAGCAGAATATTCAGAATTAGATAAATCTAAATTCACAACCAAACAACTTTAACTAATTTAATTATGCACTTCCAATCTTAACTCTGCTTTTAATTATACCACTCACCTGTGACTGGCTAAGTTATGATTAATTCCTACTAGTGTCTGTGGTCCCAGATTAGATAAACTTGAATTCTAAGTTAATTAATTCCCCTATATGCCCAGCAGCATTATAAAGTAGAAATATGAAACTATTTGGTTGTTTTAACTGCATGGCAATCATTTAAACCCCTCTACCATTGAGTTCAGGTAATTATTTTTCACTACAGGAGTACTTTATATGTGAAACTAGAGGTTGAAGCCTGACTTTAACAGAGCAAAATGTAATTCAGTTCTCCCTTGGTGAAGCATTGGAAGGGGCTGCCCAGGGAGGTGGTGGAGTCACCATCCCTGGAAGTGTTCAAGAAATGACTGGATGGGGCACTGAGTGCCATGGTTTAGTTGACAAGATAGTGATCCACCACAGGTTGGACTCGGTTTTGGAGGTGTTTTCCAAACTAATTGATTCTGTAATTCTATAACTGCATGATTTTATGAAGGGAGCAGATGAACCATCACAGCAGAAAATCACTGCTTCTCATTTCCAAGTTCAAATATTGGACATGCCCATTTTAAAGTATGGCCTAAGATGACACCAAGTTCAAGTTGCTTATTGCACTTGTTTTTTTTTAAAGCTGCTATTTAAACAAAAGCTGTGGTAATAGTGATATTAATATGCTGACTCAACTCTAGGCATTCCACAGCTGACAAAAATACATCTGTTCCTTGGTACTAATACTACATCAGAAGGAATCAAACTGAAACAGACACTTCAATTTAATTTACTTTCTTAATTGAAAGATAATTTGTCATGAAATCCTAAAGGGAAAAAGGACTGAACATCCTATACTATATTCCTTTGCCATGATATTCCCAGATACTGGGAAACTAAAATATAATTCCCCTGCTCCCTGTTTTTTTATACTTAACACAGATGTCTCATACAAAACACCTGAAAAAGTCAAAGAACTGCATCAGACATACATCTAGAACTCAAAAGGTCAAAGCAAAGCTACTTATCCTGACTTTTCTGCAATGTGACTTACTTTTCTACGAGGCAGATATATATCAAGCCTTGCGATCCCAGTCACTTTAAAATTCTCATTTCCTGTTCCACGCTCAATCGCTTTACACCGTATTTCTTCAAGCATATTCTCTGTGTCGTTCTCATTGATATTCAGTTTGGCTGAATATTTTTGTACAAGGTCCTAAGAAAACAGCAAGAAAAACTGGGAAAATGTACCAGCAATATGATGTGGAAGATGTATGACATCAACTCAGAATATTTACCTTCATCTCTTTACCAGCTTCTTTTTTGTCATTTGTGTATGGTGGTTTCCATAGCTGAATTTTGTCCTCTCTTAAGCAGCTTGTCAGTTTTGCTATCAAATACTTCTTTTGTGCCATCCTTTTAAAATAAAAGCACAATTGGAAGGGAAAAGAAAGAAAAATAAACAATCCTTTAATATAACTTTCTTGTAGTAAAATATTTTAGTTTTCATGAAGTCCAAGTGACATTTTGGAATTCTGCAGTAGAAGATGAGCATTAAAGGAATTCCACGCATTTTGGTGGGACGAGGAACCTGAGGCCAAACTATGAGAAAGAATTGGGGAAAAAAATCCACCAGTTCCCCTCTGAAATGTGTCCTTGCTGTATCTCTGTCTTCCTGCTTCTCCCTCCTCCCTACTTTAACAGCCTCTCTACACCACTGCACTGCTGAACATGAGCAATTGCTCTCTTTGGGATGACAGAGAAAAAATTGTCAGGAGGGAACACCTCAGAACCACAAGCACCATGGTGAAACCACGGGAAAGCTCCCAGCCCTTCAGAAAAGTGGGATCAACTGGAGTTGCAAAAAGCCAAGAGCAGACAGTGATCTACATCTCCCTTCCCCAATCCCAATCATTTGTCAAGCAAACAAATTTAACAGTATCATAAAACCATCCCATAAAATTCTGGTTTCACAAAGATGGAAGAGTACAGCGCCACTTTTAGTCCAAGAGATGCTTCTGAGTTAATCAGCATGTCCCTGGGGAAAAGAAACCACCCCAAGAAACAAGGAAGACATAGAGAAGGCAAGGAAAGGTGGGTGCAGTGATCTCAATAGAAGGAAAAAAAATCTAGGTGCATGTTAAAGCATTTTGCCTCTTGGACACTGGAAATTGTATGGAAAATGTCCCTTAATTTATACAGAAAAGCATATATGTGCATATATGCACTAAGGTTGGTATGAAATGTGATTCATCAGTTTCACCTTTCTTTCACAGGGGTTTCCAACTCTCTTTCTTGTTTATTAACAAACAATTCTCAGGAGAAAAGGGGACAGAATAGCAGAATCAAACATTTCCATAATTTCCCCCAGTCTGAAAGACTGCTCCTGGCTCAGAAACACACTCTCTGAGGGGAAAACAAAATGTAGGCAAATATCCAGTATGTGGTAAGTCTACTGGTGAGCCTTACCTCAACCCCACATTTGGTGAGCTACAAAGAACCCTGGAAACTACACCAGCAACAGTCTCCTCTGAAGAGGAGTCAGAGGGATGAACTGGGCAAGGGCATGGTTTAAAAATCCTTCCCGTTGGATTGCTGTAGCTTGCACAGTGTCTGTCCAAACTAGGAGAGACAGCTATACATTCTTTGTCCTGCTGGGATGCTGCTTCAGTTATTGTTGTTTTAGGGCCAAGCCAAAACATGGCCTTGACAAAGCTGAAAGTGACAAACACACTCAGCTGTCAAAAGACTGCACTGTAGTTAGGAATGCAGCTTTCCCCCTTTCCCAAATCATGTCAGAGAATTCTCATGAGCAGCCTGTAACAATCCTTTCCGCAGTTTTAGGTTATGCTGAAGAACCATTTTATAGCTACAATTCTACCTGACATTAACAAAAAAGTTACCCATGACTTTGGGACACCCAGATAAAATCTAAAATTGCAACCAATGCTTAAGATTACAAATTGTAAGTGCTAGTGACATTTATAATGGTCATTCATCTGTTTATCAATGATATATTCGGTAAGTTTGTGAATTCTTATTAAACTATTAAAACAGAAAACACCACTGGAGCCTCCAATTAAACTTATTCCTACAAACCCTGTTACAAAAATTAAAACTCTGCTTTCACAAACACAAAACCCATAATTTTATGTGTAACATTTCTCATATTTACCAAAAATTCCTCTTACATCATTACTAAATTGTACAGGAATCCTTAGCAAAAACTCTTGTGACTTAATTTTCCATCAGCCAACACACACCACAGGCATTTCTGACACAGCTTCACTTTCAGTAAGAGTTTAAGGGGACTTTCCGGAGTAAACAAGCGGGGGAATTTCCAAGAAGCGCTCTGGATGCAAGACTGAGCTTTGGAAAGCAGAATGCCACCCTCTCAAGCCTTAGTGACATAAAGCAAGTACACAAATGTGACGCGTGACATGAGGCGCAGAAATAAACCTCGAAAGCCAAATTGCTGAGGGAAGGAATAGGGGGACTGTGAGAACAGCTGACTGACGCAGCACAACACAATTCCCGTAAAGAAAAGGAGGAAAGGCGCAGCTCTGACACATTCCCCCGTGAAAGGGGGGAGGACTGAAGCAAAGCCAACAAGCAAACCCCAAGAGCAGCACCCAGCCCGGAGCATCCTCATCCCTCCCCAGCCGCACCCACAAGGCCCTCCCGTGCCAGGGCAGCTCCCGCAGCACCACAAAGCACCCACCTGCGCCTTGGGGGAGCCTGTGGGGCCGGGGAGGGGTATCCTGGAGCGGTGTCAGGGGAGGAGAGGGGGAGAGAGGGAAGGAAAAAGGGAGGAAGGAAGAGAGGTATGGAGGAAGGGAGGGAGGCCCGGTCCCTGAGGGGATGGGAGGGAAGGAGGGCAGCAAGGCCCGGCCCCTGAGGGGAGGGGAGCGGTGTGAGGGGAGGAGAGAGGGAGGAAGAGAGGGCGGCAGGGCCCGTCCCGGAGCGGTGCGAAGGGAGGGGTGGGATGGCAGGCCCAGCCCCTGAAGGGACTGGAGCGGTGTGAGGGGAGGGCAGGGAGGGCAGGCCCGACCCCTGAAGGGACTGGAG